>VDFB02271358.1:853419329-853993381 GCA_007258455.2 Sequoia sempervirens | reverse complement strand
AAGGTTTATGGTTTAAGCGTTGAGGGTTTAGGGTAGAGGGTTGAGGGTAGAGGGTAGAGGGTAGAAGGTAGAGGGTGTAGGGTTGAGAGAGATAAAGTGGGGGGGGTTGAGGGTTTAAGAGTTTTAGGGTTTAAGTTTTATTGTATAAGGGTTTTCAAAATTTCATTAATGTAGATATGCAAAATAATGGTTATATGTTGCTCTCTATTTGGTGCAGGGGCACCAAGCTTTGGTGGTTGTCATTAGGGTGATGAAGTCTTGTTTTGGCTTAGATAAGGTCATATAGACCATTTATTTATGTAATAAGTATATTTTAGTGGTTATTAGTGAGTTAGAAGGTTTTAGTTGCAAATTTGCTAAATTAGTACAAAGTGTCATTTTTCAAAATTTGAAGTGCAAGAAATACATAGTGGGGAAGTTGAACGGTTAGGGAAGGCCAAAGGTCACTTGTGGTGTTGGTTTTCAATAAATTATTGATTAATGGAGTTGAATATATGTATGTCAATCTTGAATGAAGGAGTGTGTGGAGAAGAGTGGAAGATTTTGTAGAAGCATTGATCAATAAAGCTTTGTTTTCTTTCTAAATATGAGTTTGTTTTTCTCCTTTTCAGTGTTGTAGCAGTGAATTGCATGAGCCCATACTGAAGGGAATTGAATAAAAGTGTTTTTATTTGGGTAGAGGGATGTGTTAGCCATGTTTTGTTTTTTTGGTATTGAAATCCATCTTATTTTGAGCTCTTAGGGTGGATTTTACTGTAGGCGGGTCTGGAAGTCTAAATTTCAAGTTTTGAGCTCATCAAGTGATTTAATGGCTCATTCCACCTAATGTATATACTATAGATTGGTGGAATGAGTCCATTAGGTGGGTAATATGATAGAAGATGATTCTTGGATCAAGGGAGATCGTTTTGGAATGATGGCATGTAGCCTTGGGTGTGAAAATGTGTGATTTTGAGTGGTTTTAGAGTGTGAATGGATGAAATAATTTGGGGCAGTCATTTGTGAGAGTCTTTTGAGCATGTAAAGACATCATATGGTATGTTTGGTGTGTTGTATGTGAGATTTAATTGTGGGAAGAGTGATTTTGAATAAGGCTCCTTGGAAAACCTAGGTTTGGTGGGTTGAGAGTGAGGGTTTAGTGAATTGGTAGCTTGGTGAGCGGTTGGGATTCTAAAAATTGTGAAATATTAAGGTTTGTAACCTATTTAATGAATTTCCATGGTGTTTGACTTGATTGTAGATGTTTGAGAAGGTGTCTCTTTGGAAAAGAGGCCTAATTGGCCTAGTTGCCCCTATGGTACAGTGGGATTTTGGATAATACATTGAAAAACCCATCTCCAGGCCTCCTGTGACCTTATGATCACTTCAAACACCCTTTTTTAAGCCTACACATGATTAATAATCCTTAATATTATGCTTCCCCCAAACTTTACCCACTTTTAGTCTCTAAAACCTCAATTTTCCATTAAAAAATGTATTTCTCTCAACTAGGGCTTCATGCCCAAACATACACATGACCTCCCCAGTCCTCGTAAACCTTCAAACACATCAAACCCCACCAGATATAAATAAAACCAACTGGTTCTATCCTTCTTCAAAACAAATTCTTCAATCTGCTACTTCAACCCATGCCTTTTAGGCCTAAATTCATGCATTATATACTTGCTTGTCATTTGAATTGTCATTAACGAAATTATATATTAACTTATATGTTTATCTTATTTTCCTCTTGTAGGAGTAGGTGTTGGAACATTTGAAGGAGTAGGTTTTGAAACACCTCAGGGAGGAGGTGTCGAAACACTTGAAGGAGATAAAGAAAAAGAGATGCCTAAAGAGGTATGTGTTTATTTTATTTTATTTCAGTGTTATTAGGTGGATTTTGATGTGATAGAAGGTCTGCAAAGGCATGGTAGGTCATTTGGATGTTTGGGCTTGAAGCCCTAGTTGAACAAAGAGTGAAAATGGGTGAAATTGAGAGGTTTTAAGAAGGAAATGTGTGAGAAATTTGGGGGCAAAATAATTTTAAGGTGAATTAAGTTTGTGTAGGGTGAAATAAAAGTGTTTGAAAAGATTTTGAGGTTGAATGAGGTCTGGAGATGGGTTTTTCAATAAACACCTGCTTATTTGGTGAAAAATGAGGGTTTCATGAAAGAGGGTCTTAACAAGCCATTTTTGACTCATTGGATGAAGAATTTATGGTTTTGGAGGTAGTTTGAGGAATTTCCAATGGTATTTTGAGTGGGAAACAAGATTGAAGTAGAGTTCCTTTGTTAAAGTGGGCTAATTGGAGCCCCTTTTCGAGCGTTCAAGGCCAGTTTGATGGTATGGTTCCAAAGTAAGTACATGTTATTTTGTGATACGTTTAAAAGTGTGATAATAGGTTCCAAGGATTCATTTAGACCATTTTATGATCTAAGGAGTCCTTTTATAGGTCTTTAGGTGGTTGGAAGGTCTAAGTTGCAATATATTGCAAAAATTGCAAAATTATGTAAAAGTTGTCAAAATTGCAACTTATTGTCAAATGGTGGAAGTTCAAGAGTCATCTTGTTGTAGTTAATGGGGAAAGAAGTTGTAATTTGTTTAGTCATGTTTAGGCATGATCCTCTTTCGCACCCAAACGCACCGAATCGCTCTGAGCTACGTTCAACCGACTGAATCCCTTAAGAGTCCAAAGTGCAAAATGGCTGCAAACTTCAACATGACGTTACTCAAACACCGTGATGCTTAAAAAATTCTCATCTAAGCCTATTGGATCGTGTTATTAACCTCAACAATAATCTGTCTCAATTTTTGCTATCTCAGAGGCATTTTCCTATGGTGGCGATATTTTGCTTGGGGAAAAAGTTGTCAAATGCAAGTAGTGCAAAGTTGCAAAGTGGTACAACTTTCGTTTTGGAACTTGTGTGACCAAAATAATTGTTCCAACGTGTCTGAGTGGGTATGTTTACACTAGGCAGGGTCCTTTTTCGCACCCAAACACGCCAAATCGCTCTGAGCTACGTTCAACTGGTTGAATCCCTTTAAGAGTCTGAAGTGCAAAATGGCTGCAAACTTCAGCATGACGTTACTCGAACACCGTGACGCTTAGAAAATTCTCGTATGAGCCTATGGGATCATGTTGTTCCCCTCTACAATAACATATCTCAGGTTTTCTCTATCTCGGAAGCATTTTCTTATGGTGGTGAGATTTCGTTTGGGGAAAAAATTGTCAAATGCTAGTAGTGCAAAGTTGCAAAGTAGTGCAACTTTCATTCTGCAACTTGTGTGACCAAAATAATTGTTTCAACACATCTTAGTGGGTACGTTTACACTAGGAATGGTCCTCTTTTGCACCCAAACGCGTTGAATCGCTCTGAGCTACGTTCAACCGATTGAACCCCTTAAGAGTTTAAAGTGCAAAATAGCTGCAAACTTCAACATGACGTTACTCAGACACCGTGACGCTTAGAAAATTTTCATCTAAGACTATGGGATCGTGTTGTGAACCTATACAACAACCTCTCTCATTTTTTGGTATCTTAGAGGCGTTTTCCTATGGTGGCGAGATTTCGCTTGGGGAAAAAGTTGTCAAATGCAAGTAGTGCAAAGATGCAAAGTGGTGGAAATTTTTGTTTTGGAACTCGTGTGACCAAAATAACTGTTCCAACCTGTCTGAGTGGGTACGTTTATGCTAGGAATGGTCCTTTTTCGCCCCCAAACGCTCAGAATCGCTCCGAGCTACATTCAACCGACTAAATTCCTTAAGAGTCTAAAGTGCAAAATGACTACAAACTTCAACACGATGTTACTCAGACACTGTGATGCCTAGAAAATTATCGTCTGAGCCTATGGGATCATGTTGTTCCCCTCTACAATAACCTATCTCAGTTTTTCTATCTCAGAGGCATTTTCCTGTGGTGGTTCGATTTCGCTTAGAGAAAAAGTTGTCAAATGCAAGTAGTGCAAAGTTGTAAAGTGGTGCAACTTTTGTTCTGCAACTCATGTGACCAAAATAATTGTTCCAACATGTCCAAGTGGGTAAGTTTACGCTAGGCATAGTCCTCTTTTGCACCCAAATGCACTGAATCGCTCCGAGCTACGTTCAATTGGTTGAATCCCTTAAGAGTCTGAAATGCAAAATGGCTGCAAATTTCAAAATGACGTTACTCAGACACTATTACGCTTAAAAAATTCTCATCCGAGCCTATGGGATCGTGTTGTCATTAGGGTGATAAAGTATTGTTTTGGCTTGGATAAGGTCATATAGACCATTTATTGATGTAATAAGTCTATGCTAGTGGTTATTAGTGAGCTAGAAGGTTTTAGTTGCAAATTTGCTAAATTAGTGCAGTGTCATTTTTAAAATTTTGAAGTGCAAGAAATCCATAGTGGGGAAGCTGAACGGTCAGGGAAGGCCAAAGGTCACTTGTGGCGTTGGTTTTCAATCAATTCTTGATTAAGGGAGTTGAATATATGTATGTGAATCTCGAATGAAGGAGTGTGTGGAGAAGAGTGGAAGATTTTGTACAAGCATTGATCAATAAAGCTCTTTTTTCTTTGTAAATCTCAGTTTGTTTTTCTCTTTTTCAGTGCTATAGCAGTGAATTATATGAGCCTGTACTGAAGGGAATTGAATAAAAGTGTTTTGATTTGGGTATAGGGATGTGTTAGCCATGTTTTGGTTTTTGTGGCATTGAAATCCATCTTGTTTTGAGCTCTTAGGGTGGATTTTACTGTAGGCGGGTCTGGAAGTCTAAATTTCAAGTTTTAAGGTCATCAAGTGATTTAATGGCTCATTCCACCTAATGTATATACTGTATCTCAGTGGAATGAGTCCATTAGGTGGGGAATAGGTCACAAGATGATTCTTAGAGTAGGGGAGATTGTTTTGGAGTTATGGCATGTAGCCTTGGGTGTGAAATTGTGTGATTTTGAGTGAAATTGAGTGGTTTTAGAGTGTGAATGGATGAAATCCTTTGGGGCAGTCATTTGTGAGAGTATTTTTAGAATGTAAATACATCATATGGTATGTTTGGGGTGTTGGATGTGAGAGTTAATTGTGGGAAGAGTGATTTTGAATAAGGCTCCTTGGAAAACCTAGGTTTGGTGGCTTGAGAGTGAGGGTTTAGTGCATTGGTAGCTTGGTGAGTGGTTGGAATTCTGAAAATTATGAAATATTAAGGTTGGTAACCTATTTAATGACTTTCCATGGTGTTTGTCTTGATTGCAGGTGTTTGGGAAGGTGTCTCTTTGAAAAAGAGGCCTAATTGGCCTAGTTGCCCCTACAGTACAGTGGGATTTTGGAGAATATATTGAAAAACCCATCTCTAGGCCTCCTGTGACCTTATGAATACTTCAAAAACCCTTGTTTAAGCCTGCACATGCTTAGTAATCCTTAGTATTATGCTGCCCCCAAACTTTACCCACTTTTAGTCTCTAAAACCTCAATTTTCCATTAAAAAATGTACTTCTCTCAACTAGGGCTTCATGCCCAAACATACACATGACCTCCCCAGTCCTTGCAAACCTTCAAACACATCAAAACCCACCATATATCACTAAAACCAATTGGTTCTAGCCTTCTTCAAAACAAATTCTTTAATCTGCTACTTCAACCCATGCCTTTTAGGCTTGAATTCATGCATTATATACTTGCTTGCCATTTGAATTGTCATTAACGAAATTATATATTAACTTATATGTTTATCTTATTTTACTCTTGTAGGATTAGGTGTTGGAACACTTGAAGGAGTAGGTGTTGAAGGAGGTGTCGAAACACTTGAAGGAGATAAAGAAAAAGAGATGCCTAAAGAGGTATGTGTTTATTTTATTTTGTGTTTGGTAAATATGTTCTTATTATCGACAATTGTATGCTAACTTGTATCAATTTGATGTTTTTGTTCACATATATAGATTGCCATTGCAAAAGTTGGTATGATTGGTTCTTTAAGAGGGGCATATTCTAGGACTCATGATGGTTTGAAGAGACGTATATATGAGGTAATCAAGATTTCAATTTTAGAGTTGAATTATAATTCAATGTATATTGATTTTGATGTTAATTATTCGATTTTAAATTATATAATATAACTAATCTCAATTGTGGTTTGAATTTTTCTTGTGCACTTACCTTCAGAGCCAAAGAGTGCTTCAAAGAGGCTCCATTTTGATGATCCACCAGTAGTTTAGGATGAGATAGACATTTTGGCATGTATATTTTGAATAGATATCGAGATGGAATATGCCACATTTTGTAAAACTTTTTTTGAGTTGGCATTCATGCCATTTTTGTATATGGACATACACTTGATTGTTGGATAATTTGATATATAGAAGTTGAGAATCGAAATAATTTTTTTGTCATGTGTATGTTTAAACTGTTCGAAAATTTAATCTTGAGCAATGGTTAAATATCAATGTATAATAACATAAAAAATAATGGTTATATTATATAGTTGACAATAAAAAATAATGAATAATTGTTAAATTATATCATATATTTCTTAGTTATATTATGGTTAAATTATATAGTTTAAACAACTTTGAAGACAAGAACAATGGTAAAGTTTAACATTTTAACTTTAAAGTTTAAATACACAAATGTCATTGTCTCACACTACATATTTCATATTGCATTATTATTACATATTGAAATTCAAAAAATATCATAGTTTTATGTTGATAAACATGCCAAAGTGATGCAGAGGAGGGTGGCAAACTCTAGACAAACCAACTACCCTTTAATCTTCCTTCCAGACGCAAAACACCATTGGACAGTCATGACTAGGGTACATAAGCACTAAATCTACAATCATCTTCCAATAAAATACTCACCAACACTCCAAAACTCAAAACCCTCACTTTTGACAACTTTCAAGGGGGGTTTATTGAAAACCTCGCCTCCAAAAATCTCCTCACTTTTTCAATGCCTCCAACACCTTCAAATATGTCCTCCCTTACTTAATTAACTTGTACAAAGTGTTGCCCAAAGTTTTGTCCATTACTACCTACTCTTAACCTCCAAATTTCACTCAAAACACACATTCTTGACAACTAGGTATCACACTCAAACCCCAAAATGGCCACCCCTACTCTTTAAATCATGCAAACATGCCCCCTACACCTAATTATGCCATTCCACTGAGTTACAGTAGAATACAATGGGTGGAAAAGACATTTGGTGGAAATTTCCACTTCGCCCCTGTGGAAAAAGCATGAATTTAGGCCTAGGAGGCATAGCTTGAAGTAGCAGATTAAAGCAATAGTTTGGAAGAAGGTTAGAACTTGGTTATTTGAGTGTTATCAGGTGGAGTTTGATGTGATAGAAGGTCTGCAAAGGCATGGTAGGTCATTTGGATGTTTAGGCTTGAAGCCCTAGTTGAACAAAGAGTGAAAATGGGTGAAATTGAGAGGTTTTAAGAAGGAAATGTGTGAGAAATTTGGGGGAAACATAATTTGAAGGTGAATTAAGTTTGTGTAGGGTGAAATAAGAGTGTTTGAAAAGATTTTGAGGTATGAGGTCTAGAGATGGGTTTTTCAATAAACACCTGCTTATTAGGTGAAAAATGAGGGTTTCATGAAAGAGGGTCTTAACAAGCGAGTTTTGACTCAATGGCTGAAGAATTTGTGGTTTTGGAGGTAGTTTGAGGACTTTCCAATGGTATTTTGAGTGGAAAGCAAGATTGAAGGAGAGTTCCTTTGTTAAAGTGGGCTAATTGGAGCCCCTTTTCGAGCGTTCAAGGTCAGTTTGATGGTATGGTTCCAAAGTAAGTACATGTGATTATGTGATATGTTTAAAAGTTCCCTAATGGGTTCCAAGGAGTCCTTTTATAGGTCTTTAGGTGGTTGGAAGGTCTAAGTTGAAAAATATTGCAAAAATTGCAAAATTGTGTAAAAGTTGTCAAAATTGCAACTTATTGTCAAATGGTGGAAGTTCAAGAGTCATCTTGTGGTAGTTCATGGGGAAAGCAGTTGGAAGTTGTTTAGTTAGGTTTAGGCATGGTCCATTTTCACACCCAAACGCGCCGAATCGCTTCGAGCTATGTTCAACCGGCTGAATCCCTTAAAAGTCTAAAGTGAAAAATGGCTGCAAACTTCAGCATGACGTTACTTAGACACCGTGACACTTAGAAAATTTTGGTCTGAGCCTATGGGATCAGGTTGTGGCCCTCTACAATTACCTCTCTTGGTTTTCGCTATCTCAGAGGTGTTTTCTTGTGGTGGCGAAATTTTGCTTGGGGAAAAAGTTGTCAAATGCAAGTAGTGCAAAGTTGCAAAGTGGTGCAACTTTCATTCTGCAACTCATGTGACTAAAATAATTGTTCCAATGCATCCAAGTAGGTATGTTTACACTAGACATGGTCCTCTTTCACACCCAAACATGTCAAATCACTCTGAGCTACATTCAACCGGTTGAATCCCTTAAGAGTCTAATGTGCAAAATGGCTGCAAACTTCAACATGACGTTATTCAGACACCGTGACGCTTATAAATTTCTTGTCTAAGCCTATGGGATTGTGTTGTGCCCCTCTACAATAACCTCTCTCAGTTTTGACTATCTCAGAGGCGTTTTCCTGTGGTAGTGAGATTTTGCTTGGGGAAAAAGTTGTCAAATGCAAGTAGTGCAAAGTGGTGCAATTTTTGTTCTACAACTCATGTGACCAAAATAATTGTTCCAACATGTCCGAGTGGGTACATTTACGTTAGGAATGGTCCTCTTTCGCACCCAAACGCGCTGAATCGCTCTGAGCTATGTTCAACCGGTTGAATCCTTTAAGAGTTTAAAGTGCAAAATGGCTGCAAACTTCAACATGACAATATTTGGACACCGTGATGCTTAGAAAATTATCATCTGAGCCTATGGGATCGTGTTGTGCCTCTCTACAATAAAATATCTTGGTTTTCGCTATCTCAGAGGTGTTTTCCTTTGGTGGCGAGATTTCGCTCGGGGAAAAAGTTTTCAAATGCAAGTAGTGCAAAGTTGCAAAGTGGTGCAACTTTTGTTTTGCAACTCATGTGACCAAAATAACTATTCCAACGTGTCTATGTTGGTACATTTATGCTAGGCATGGTCCTCTTTCGCACCCAAACACCCCGAATCGCTCCAAACTACGTTCAACCGATTGAACCCTTTAAGAGTCTGAAGTGCAAAATGTCTGCAAACTTCAGCATGATGTTACTCGGACACCATGACGCTTAGAAACTTCTCATCTAAGCCTATGAGATCATGTTGTGCCCCTCTACAATAACCTCTATCGGTTTTTTCTATCTCAGAGGCGTTTTCCTGTGGTGGTGAGATTTTGCTTGGGGTAAAAGTTGTCAAATGCAAGTAGTGTAAAGTTGCAAAGTGGTGCAACTTTCATCCTACAACTCGTGTAACCATAATAATTGTTCCAACGCATTCGAGTGGGTATGTTTATGCTAGGAATGGCCATTTTTGCACAAAAATGTGTTGAATCGCTCTGAGCTACATTCAATTAGTTGAATCCCTTAAGAGTCTAAAGTGCAAAATGACTCCAAACTTTAGCATGACGTTACTCAGACACCGTGACGCTTAGAAACTTCTCATCTGAGCCTATGGGATCGTGTTGTGCCCCTCTACAATAATGTTTCTCAATTTTTTCTATCTTAGAGGTGTTTTCTTGTGGTGGCAAGATTTCGTTTGGGGAAAAAGTTGTCAAGTGCAAGTAGTGCAAAGTGGTGCAACTTTCGTTCTACAACTCGTGTGACCAAAATAACTATTCCAACACGTCTGAGTGGGTATATTTATGCTATGCATGATCCTTTTTCACATCCAAGTGTGCCGAATCGCTCCAAGCTATGTTCAACCGAATGAATCCCTTAAGAGTCTAAAGTGTAAAATGGCTGCAAACTTCAACATGATGTTACTCGGACACTGTGGCACTTAGAAACTTCTCATCTGAGCCTATGGGATCGTATTGTGCCCCTCTACAATAAAATCTCTCTATTTTTGCTATCTTGGAGGCATTTTTCTGTGGTGGTGAGATTTCACTTGTGGAAAAAGTTGTCAAATGCAAGTAGTGCAAAGTTGTAAAGTGGTGCAACTTTCATTCTGAAACTTGTGTGACCAAACTAACTATTCCAACGTGTTCGAGTGGGTACATTTATGCTAAGCATGGTCCTATTTCGCACCCAAACGTGCTGAATCGCTCCGAGCTACGTTCAACCGGCTGAATTCCTCAAGAGTCTGAAGTGCAAAATGGTTGCAAACTTTAGCACGACGTTACTCGGACATCGTGATGCTTAGAAACTTCTTGTCTAAGCCTATGGGATCGTGTTGTGCCCCTCTACAACAACCTCTCTCAGTTTTTGCTTGGAAGTAAAATAAGGATGTCTAAGTCAAGAGAAATTCCACCCAATCTTGGTAAGGCACAAGCAAAGTCTGCCATGCCCATGGTCAAGGAAAATGTCCAAGATGATGCAAAGTCCACTTGGGAAAGAAAATCTATGTCCAAACTACTGTCAAGTCCACCTTTGGCTTAAATAACGCTTGTCCAAGACAAAGGTAAAGTCCTCCCAACTCAAAGCATACATGGCAAAGACAACGTAAAGTCGCCCCAGCTCAAAGCATACATGGAAAAGACAACTTAAAGTCCGCCCCAAGCTGAAAATAGGAGATGGAAAACATATCTTTAAGTTTGTCTTAGGCCAAGACAAAAATATCAAACACTTGATGAAGTTTGCCTTGCACAATGGCATGCACATGAAGAAGTCCACCCAAGGTTGAAGTGAGGATGTCAACAATGAAGTTGAGTCCACCAAGAAGTGGCAAGACACAAGTAAAGTCCGCCCAACCTTTGAAAAGCACAAGTAGAGTCCGCCTAGCCAAGAGGAGGAAAGAAAACTAAAAAATTGGCTAAGTATTGATACCTTTGTGAGAAAAACTTAGAAAATTGGCTAAGTGTTGATACCTTGGAGAATAAAATTTCAAAATTTGGTTAAGTGTCAAGGAAATTCCCTAAGCGATGAGCAACTCTGCCCAACATGGCCAACCAATCATGAAGTTTTCCAAGGCTAAAATGAAGATGTCTTGCCAAGTCCAAAGTCCGCCCAAGAATGGCCTATTGATCATGAAGTCTGCTCAGTTAGAAAGGAAAGTGGCTTGCCATGAGGAAGTCTGCTCAAGCATAATAGAAAAATGGCATGACATGTGCCAAAGTCCGCCAAGGTTAGAAACAAACATGGTGAAATTTTCCAAGAGGAAACAAAAAAATGGCTAAGTGTGGAATTTTCCTACAACAAAAGAAACAAATTTTGACTAGGTGTTGGAAAGAATATAGGAACAATGAAGAGGAATAAAGAGGAAAAGTAAAAAGGAAATGAACAAAATCCTTATTAGTTATTAGTTATGCAATGTGAAGTAACTGCGTAACTTCTTAGGTTGACTTTGTAAAAACTATATTGTAATTGAAATTTTTTCATCTATTAGCATCTAGTTATTAGTTATGCAATGTGAAGTAATGCTTTGACTTTGAAAGATGTGCAATAAAATGTAATCAACGATATGAATATAAACTACAAAAAAATATTTTTCACAATTCATTAGTTAAAATGTTTATTTTATTTGCTCTCTATATCTCTATATGCTATGGAAATACCTTTCAATTTCAAAATAAATAGATTTTATCTCTTGTTCTACAATTTTTTACTTTTTTTTTTAAATACGATTTTTTCCCCACTTTTTAAAAAACTATTATACTTTTGGTTTGTCAAATTTTTCCCCAAAAGTTTTTTGTTGCTATGCATTGGAAGTATGAAGCATACACATGAATACACACAATATACGTGAAGCATACATGCAAATAAGTGAGACACAAGTAATTGAAGCATTCCAAAGGATACAAACCACCAGGAATGGAGCTTATTTACACAATATGATTTAGATGGAGCTTATTGAGCAATCAACAATAATTAATTAAGCATTAGATGTAAACAAAATCCATGCCTACAACATTCAAGCATGCGATTTACACAATACGCATGATAACACCATTCAAGAATGGCAGTAGCAAAATAAGATTTTTTTAATCAAAAAGTCGTAAGACTATACAATGATATATTGATAAAAACATATACAATATATCCAAAAAATCCATACAGGCTTAGTACAAAGGATCCATATTATGGACATAAGATGTCACGTATATATTGATAGTACAAAAAATATGTTCCAAAATGTCACATAGGCATACAACAAACGACCCTAATACAGTCATTTCCCTCTAGGGGAAGGAAATAGATCCTGTGCTACCTTCAAAATTCGGCTGGATGGAGTGACTGTTGGTTCTCTAGTCTTTCGAACACGCTCGCTAGTCCTCTCTTCACTCTAGACCTTCAACTAATACAATAAAATTTAAAGATGTTAATACACATAAATTGAATTGTGGAATGACATATAACAAAATATAATCACTTACTGCATAGAGATAGTCATCATTCACATTTACATCATTACCACGTCCACAATTTGGAGTGACAACCACCTGGAGCAACCATCAAGATAGAAATTAAGCTACATAAAAGTATCATGAAAATTCTCTATAATAGACCATACAAGAGCAAATATAATGTCAAATCGACTAATTTGTTGCATACCTCTCTCAACGGATCAGAATTGGCTATTGTTGCAACAACTCCGTGGTCCATCGTGCCACCAACATCACCAGGGTCGTCTAATGTCAACATCTGCAAATGGTAAATGAAAGAGTAAATGGTAGGGTGAACTATTAAATGTTAATGGGATGGGATTAGGAAGGAATAAAGGAAGAAAAAGTGAATTAGGAGAAGATAGTGTGACACGATCAGGGAATACAAATGCAATGTTTGTGTTTCTCATCAATTTTTTAGATTTGTATATGCAAAATTATGAAAACTAGCTAACATTGTTTTACAACACCATTATTGAATAAAAGGCTATCTGAGTGTGAGTTGTTTGAGGAAATGAATTGCGAGGTGTGGAGGTCGAAGGTCCACCAGGAAATTGTTTGAAATACAAAGCATGTTATGAGACAAACATTCAAATATAACATTCAATTGTTCAAATGCAATAATAATATCTTTAATACTAGTTGCATACCTGTGGACTCAACGTTGAGAATGAATAAGGGTCTGTAGGAAAGGGGCACGTCTCATGAACACTCCGACCCTAAAATTTCATCATATCGAAATTCTACTAATTTACTTATTCTTAAATTTCAAAATATAATTTAATAAACAACATTAAATGAACTTGCTGAATTTTACTTGAGTGTCAATGCCAAATGTATCATTCAACAAATCATCTGTGAAAGCCATTGCCTCTGCAACTGATGTAGGCTGTGTAGCTGCATCTCGAGCACTCTGATAATCGTACGTGCAAACTGCACCACAAGCGTCACAATGGTGGGGTGGAGCTTGGGGCCTACACGTCTCCTCCACACCAAGCTCTACTAGAGGCCTCACACATTGTGAAATGGTCTGGGTGAGTGAGCCAATTGACTCCAGTGTGTCCACCTCTACACTATCCTTGACAATGGAAGGAATGGTGACATGCTCCACCATGGGTCTGGCCAAGGGTCTCAGTGCCAACTGTAGATTACGTCGTGCAATAGGTCTATCATGTGTGGAGCTCCCACCTCTACCCTAAAAGTCTAAGATGTCAAAATAATTTGACATCTTATTGAGGTTAAAATCACAATAGAGTTTCCTCAAAAAGTATTGTGGTACCTCATGGTTATTGCATGGAGGTTGGTCAAATACCATCCACCATCACTCCCAAAATTTATTTTTAATTAACTCATGGTGGCACCAATGGATGGGGAACCTCCTGCATGTATGAGACAAAGGTGCGTTGGTTTTCAGGTCTGTAAATAGGGCACACAAGTCGGCTTTGCTAATTTTTTGTTTTTTAACATCTGCATATGACAAACCACTAGCATAATATTGTCTCATCTCATGCCTCCTATTTGACCAAAAATTTATTTTCTCGCTCATTTCTCCTACATGAGATACAATTGACTTCAATGATTCAACAATCCCTCTCCTATAAGGGTGGGTTTCGACATGCTCAGTTAATATTCCAATTAATTGTTCAATGTCTCTTTTATTGTTTTCAATTTGATTTAGAATATTTTCTTGTGTTCCTTGAGGATGCCTATGAATTGATGGAGGGGTTTCAGGTTGTTCTTGTATAGGAGGCTCTTCTTGAGGGGGTGACTGTGAATTCTCAATGTTTGGAGGTGGAGATTCATTCCCTGAGAATTAGAACAAAATTTTATTATAAAAACCTATTTCAATCTACATTTTAAATCAAATTCAAAATAAATAGAATAAAAATACATACCTCTTCACAATCTTTGACATCTCTGACATGTTGGTGGCATCCTCGTGAAAAATAGCAAGCTAAGGATGCAAATAATGGATGATATTTGGCGAGCACAAGTTGCAGACCTCAAATCCTCCAAGCCAAGCTGCGGGTTGAAGTGAAATGAGGGTTTCAAATGTGTTTTTTGATTTTATTCAACTTTTGCATTTGGTGAGCACCAAATTTGGCGTGCGCCAAGTGGCTAATTTCGGCCTTTTTTTGCAAATTTTTCCAATCTGGCACCTAAATTATGTCACAGATTGGTGCACTTACGCTATTAGCATTATGAATTATTGCTTTCATTCTCTATATTGTGTTCCTGATATTAATGAACACCCCCTTATAATTTTTTTATATAACGCCCTTCTAAGAGAATGTTTCCCTAGTTTCCCCTTTCGACCTCCTCCTCTTTGGTTTGGAAACTTATTATCAAGTCTTTAGTTTCACCATATCCATGCTCATATGTTGATATGCCAATGAACCTTCTAATACTATCAATGGAATGCTTGGGGTCATTCATCTTGCCCCTAGCTAGGTGCATCATGTATTATAATCACTTTGAATTTAAAAAGTCCTAAACCTTCTTTAAATTTCACTTAAAAGTCAAGGAATTTCAAGGTTAGAGGGAAGGAGGGTCCCTTCCTATGTTGCCTCAATGAATTTTGTCAAAAAAAAATTGAGTTTTCATATGGCCTCAAGGAAATCCACCCTCTCTTGCACCCAAAATGGAAAAACATGAAGTTTTACCTTAGCCCCATAACCTTGATCTTGATGTGATCATTGTTGTAAAATCATTATCCCTACTTATGACTAGTTCATATCACAAGATTCAAATGCTTTGGTCTTAAAAACTTGGTGAATTCCCTAGAAAATATTCCCCATATATGGCCCAACATCCCCATGACACCGGTTACAAAATAATATTCAAATGTGTAGTAATTTCCATTCTGGCAATGAAGATCCCATACATAATTTCGCCCTTGAATAGAGATGGGATTTCTTTTTGATGATAAAGAATTTACTTTGAGAGAAAGGCATCAATAACATTTTCCCAAATATAATAGGAGGTGGCATATGAAGGAGTCCCATTTGAACAAGGGTATCCTTTTTTTTCATTTTTAATGAAACAATTTACTTTTGAACCCCCTTTGGCAAAAATGAAGCAAAACCAAATAACATATTAATATATTTATGTTGAATGTCAACCACTAACATAACCATAGTAATAAGCATTTGGACTTTATAATAAGCATCTAGACCCTAGTAGAAGACTATACAAGTCATGTTAAAATAGTCTTCAAATGTATCCACATTAAAGGGCTCATTCTCTCTAGTAGGAATAGGCACTAGTATCTCGACCATATATTTTGGCTCGTGATAGGGGAGCCACTTTACTCTATAACTATTTGTCTCATATACTATCAACACAATTCATCTAGGTCAATTTTCTTCTTGGACATATAGTTGAAGTTGAAAACCTCTCTTAGTAATTCATTGTTCAAAGTGAAAAACACATCTCTATATATATATATATAGTCATAATTAGCACATATAACATGTATGAGGTCCACAGTTACAAAGAAATTAGGTACTACCAAATTTTATAAGTTGAACTTCTAAATATTGCACATTAGAATATTTCTCTCTTATTAATTAAAGCAATATTTAAATAGATCTCAAATTGTTGGTGAAACTACAACATCCCTAATGTGTTTGATTCTATCTTGTAATTTGTTAGATAGAATATTGGTACCTAAAGCATGCCTAGGCTTCTTAGCTAAACCAAGTAATTGGTTTAATAAATCCTATTCTAAGCTTCTCTTTAACCTACCAAATTGAGCAAACATTCAACTCATTTTAGAATTATCAAGATTTTTAGGGCTTATTACAATAATATATATTAAACAACAATGGTGAATTGAACATTTACATGTCGCAAAAAATAACAAAACCAAACTTTCACTGAATATACGGCCACACAAACCATACATAATTTAGAATTACATAGAAGTTTTGTTTGCAAGTGACTTATCGAATACCAATGATTATAATCATACCAGTTCATGCTCTCCAAGGCATGCAAAAATAATTGCCAAGCCTTTTCTTTGCCACAATAATAGCACCTTATCTACTTTTGGTAATAATGTTGGAAAATTTTGAATGAACCTTTACAATTTGAATGAAATAAATTTAACCCTTTGCTAGACTTTGCATTGAATATGGGCACATAATTTGAAGAATTAATGACAAAGTTGTTAATTTCTTCAATTATGCTTAATTTTTGACCATTGATTTTTTTCACGTGAGGAAAAGTGATGGCTACCATGCATCATGGTTTCATGTATGATGAATTATTTTAAAACTACAACGTGGAGAGCGCTAGAAATGAAGAAATATTGCTAAGAAATGAATAAATCCTCTATTCATGCACTTGTAAGCATTGGAGAGAGTTTTCCCCTATTTTGGCCAATAGGAATATTACAATTGTCAAGGTAATTGTGATTAACAAGTGGCAACATAATATCACCCCATCTAGTCACGTTCCTTGACAACTAAGCCTATTTATGAAAAAGATTATTTAATTTTTTCAATTCCATCATGCATCATAGATATGTGAGTAAAGCCCATATTGGAAAACATGATGTGACAAGCTTGTGCGATACAATAAGCATCACTTGCACATAATACTTATAAGTTGGATGTCGTATTAAGATATCTAGAAAATATAAAACCATAATGTATCATGAGATTGGGAAAATGATCCACATGCAAACATATAATATGAAGGACCAACACGATGTAATAGGAAAGTGTCAATTGTCATTGATTGACAATAAACTCATAATATTTAGTTGAAGCGCATACATAGGTGGTGATGAACCAATAAAAATATTTCAATTCAACATAGGGACCACATATCATTTTAAGATTTGAACATATGACCCATTCATTGATTACAAACAGTGAAATATGTAAGGAAGTTAAGGTAGCAAAACAACTTCCCACACTAATCATGAGAGGAGGATAATGCAAAACTTTACATATTTTTTCAACAATTATAAAAGCTTAAACAAAAATAAACATAAATAGTGTGCATACCACAACACAATGATTTATGTGGGAAAAACCTTTTCAAGAGAAAATCCCCACACTTCAAAAGTTGCCCAATATATTATTCAGAAATCACGAAGATTACAATATACTTGGAGAGCAAGCTTTTGACAGGAGTATCACCAACCCAAGATCCATAGACAACAAGACCGCTATCAGACTCTCAAAATACATCACAATACCTAGTTGTAATACAACACCTTCATAAAACAGGGTTGCCTTCTAGGGCATGTCAAGCCAACAAAATATCAACCGTCAAATCTGAGACCTAATGATGAACGATCCAGATTTACAATAATAAAATATACATAAAATTTGGCTTTCGAGGGCGCATGACCCCCAAGCCTCTGTTGGGGCGCATGACCCCCAAGTCCCTATCGAGGCGCATGACCCTCGAACCCCCTACTAGGCTCGTGGGGGGTTATCCCCCACCCCCCGTGCCCCTCCACACTTACCTATCAATAGTAAACCTTATGTAATTGCAAGGTTGAGACACATTCTCCCAACAAAATATCACATGCTCCCTACTTTGGCACAATGATCTTATGAGTTCCCAATTTGAGTATGTCCAATTATGCTTGAATCTTAGCCCCTTGTCTATTCTGGCCTTATTTTTCTTGCTAACAATAATTAAATTTGATGCGTTTCCTAATTGAACCTAAGTTGATAAAATTATGAAATACGTATAAGTCCTTACCTTGTCTCCTTCATTTGTTCCACAAGTAAAAATGATAAAGACAAATAAAGAGTTTAAGTTCAATATGTCAAGAAGTTTGTGAGTTCATAAACTCCCTGAAACCTTGACAACAAAAGGTGCAAAGGTGTTAAGGTTCATTTTTTCGAGAAGTTAATAAGTTTGCAAACTCCTTGATATATTGGCAAAAGGCAAGTCAAAGGTGTTGGTAAGTTCACAAGATAGCAAACTTGTTGAAAAGCTAATAAGAAAAGTCCAAGTTTAATATGTCGTAAGTTTGCAGGTTTGCAAATTGATGAAAAGGGAAATAAGGTTCATGAACTCATGAAATAATTGATAGGAAAGAAAAAAGAAAGAAAAAAGGAAAGTGGCTAAGTAAAAACGAATTCATTTGTGATGTTGGTGATTTTTCTAGCTAGTGAACATGCCAAAAATTTAATGAGAGAAAGAAGGAAGTTCAATATGTTAGGGATTTTGAAAGTTCCCAAACTCCTAGAAAGTACAACAAAGGTTTAAATTTCAATTCTCTAAAGCAAGCAACTAGTTCAATATGTTGGGAATTTCTTGAACTCCTTGAAAGCCTAATGAAGACAAGAAAAAGGCTAAGGAAAGATGGCATAGCAAATCTTTCTATTTCATGAACCCACCAACATATTTCAAATATAGAAGAAAATCTCACCAAAAGGATCATCTTGGTTCATAAACCCTAGCATTGCATTGTTTCACCTACTCTCTCCCATGAGGATATTTCATCTACCAAAAGTAGTGGCACATGATATTCATGGGTTCTTCAAGCTAATTTTGTGAGTTTCTTCTAATATCCTTGCACTTTAGAATATAGTAACCATTAATGCAAGGGAAATTTGTAGGTCATAGAAAAACATTCCTCCATGCTTTGTAGGTATGGCCATATGTCTTAGGCCATAATTTCTTGCATGATTTAAGGAGAAGCAACACCTAAGAGGTGTGGGTGTCCTTTGTAGCATACCACATCAAATATTTTTAGGTTTAATTTAGATTTCAAAACCCCTCTTTGTGGTATCTAGGGCCTAAAGAATTTATTTGGAAGGAGAGAGGGAAAATTGAGATAAAGCAATTACAAAGCCAATAGAAAAGAGATATTTGTAGGCAGGCCTAGGGTTTTTCTATTTTTTAATGGAGGAGAAACCCTAAGAAGAAATCTTATGTCAAGTAGGAATATTGGCTTCACTAATAATGTAGAGGAATAAATCGCACTACATAAATGATCTAGGCTAATTATAAAAATATATCCAATTAAGTATAAATTAACCTAGATAATATAATTGGGATAAACTATTACAAAGTTGTATGAGAATTCAATGCAAGGTTTAGGGGTACTTGTCTTTAAAACCAATGATCAAGGAATGCTGTTAATGATACATGCTAAATTGGTTTGCCACCTCTTGAAATTTGATGGCTTAAGTGCAATAACTATCTCAAAATCTAAACTAGCACATAAAATTTGCTAATTAATCCTTAACACTACAAGTTTGATCCCACCTATTGTGATTCTTAATATAATGCACAAAATTGATCTATATCATACATGGATGAACTGATAAAATGCACACTTGAAGAATTGCACACCTTTGTCTTCTTAGTTTTTGAATATGTAAATGTTGTCTTAAGAGACACCCTTTAGGAGTTTTCCAACTCAATAGGTGAACCGGTTCTCCCAGGTCAAACCCTTTCGAAAGTTGGATTGATAATGATATGAAAGACAACATGCATAAACATCCAAATGGTCTATATGATGATGATGTGGATTTGATTCTTTATTGCCTTGTGTTTTAATAGTTTTTTTTTTTAAATTTTATCTTTTTTTTATATTTTATTTTGATGTGAATTAATTGCACATTGAATTGTCTTTAAATACCATGACATAATAACATGCTAGGCAAAAGTGTGTCAATTCAACTCATAGCAACTAATAGAAAGACATAAGATAATTGAATTCTAAATATAACTATTTCAATATGGGGATCATTCCATTGGGATTAAATTAAGTTGATCTTGAAACACTAAAAAATGAAGCTTAGGACTAGAATGATTATTTCAAACCAAGAAATGAATGTAAAATAATACATGCAAATGTGAAATTTTAATAGATAAAAGAAAAATGTATAGAAATTGATATAAATAAGGATAAAATGAATATGTATATAAGAATAAGAATTGAACCATGAACTAATAATATGTAATTTATAAATATATTATTGTATTCCAAATTGACATGGAGAATTTCTTTTCATTTGAAGATTTCCCGCCATCGGACATATCTATGTTTCATTTCGACAGAAATTCCCGCCATTAGACACTACTATTAATTGCAAGGGTCCGTGTTCGAGTCTCTTCAATGTCACTGTTCTGCATTTTTACAGACAATTTCTTTTACTCTCTTATTCTGCAGTTTAGGGGCCAATCATGCCTGCCCAGGATGCATTCTACATGCTTCCCGATTCTCTTATTTATTTCATACTATCAAAAATCCCAATAAAAGATGCTGTCAAATTTTCTATTCTATCCAAGAGGTGGAGATTTCTCTACACCCAGATGCCAGAACTCGATTTCTCTCCATGTCTTGTTTTGGGGTCTGATATTAGTTCCTTAGATCCACTTCTTATGGCAAGGGTTGAGAATACAATATCCAACATCTTGCCCCTACATTCCCACAATCTGGAGGCCTTTCACATCTACAGAAGCCATTTAGATAGTAAAAATTGGCGCCTCTCACGAAAATGTGTGCAAATGGGTGAGATACGCTGCCTGGTGTAATGTTCAACACCTCACTCTGTCTGACGGTGCTCTAGGAAAAATCCCACCCCGTGCCCTCTTTTCATGTTCACGCCTGGTAACCCTGTCTTTGGACGGCTACGTTCTCACCAGTTTTCCAATCAATTTCATTGGATTCCCCCACCTCATTTCTTGTTACCTCTGTGATGTTCAATTGACAGATGAATCTTTGGTCTCCTTGATTTCGCTCTGTCCCCTTCTGCAAAACCTTGTAATAGATGAAGATGCAGGGTTAGGATTAAGTAATGTCGTGATGTTAAGTAATGCCGTAATCTGTTCATCCACTATTGAACATATGAGTATAGAAAAAGTAAAGTCTGTATCTGTTGACTGCCCCAATCTCAAAGTGCTGTCGGGGTACATGATTGACGATTTGAGTGTAAATGGTGTAAGGTTCTATGAGCTTTCTTCTGCTGACTTTGAGCTTAAAATGCACAGTGCAAGTACTCCAAGGGAACTGTCCTCGAAGTATCATGACTCAGAAGATTTGTCTGCAAGTAGGTTTCTTCAAATGGTAGGCAATTTCCAGTCCTTGAAGGAACTTACAATCGACATAGCTGAACCCTTTGAAAGGGAAGAAGAGAATGATGTTCCTCTAATCAATCTGCTTTACAGGCTTCCGAATCTTCAGTCACTCTATATGCTGGGTTTCTTCGTCCAGGTATTTTACACAAACTTCCCGCACAATAGTTTTAAATGTTAAGGTGAGGTTTTAAGATCAGCATTTTGAATGTATATAAATAAAAATGAAAGACTTCTTTTCAAGCAATTCACTGGAACTTGGCTTATGATGTAAGAAAGGAAACCTTGATAAAGTTACTTATTCACGACACTGTAATGCAGGAGCTGGCAAGAGATCCTATACCTGCCTGCCTTGCCTCTCCACATGTCAACCTCAAGAAAATAAAGGTAGAAATACTTAAGTTTGACTACAAGGAAATTGCAGTTATAGGTTGCTTGCTTCATAGCACGCCCTTTCTCGAAAAAATGGAAATTCAACTACCTCACAAATATGATGAAAGTCAATATACACACTTCTTTAAAGATATTTTGTACCTGAGGAGAGCATCCTTACTAGTAAGGATAATTAAAATGTAAGTTGAAAAGACTATGACTGTCTCCTTGTAATAACTTGTTTATGGTGATTCCATGCTCTTTTTTCTTTTTATTCCAAAATTTGTTTCTGTTGTTGAAGTGTCATTGGCAGTATAGTCTGCTGATTTGTCTAAAGCATAGAGGGATCTTCAAAGGATTATTCTAATTTTATTTAATCATTTTTTTATTAGGCAGAAAAAATCAACCACTTCAATATGGTGAAGGGGCATTCAAAAGAAGAATTTATAGAGGTAAAGAATAATTGCTCTAATATTTTGAAAGCAAAATCATTTCATTTGAAGTTCATTTCAAACTGTAGACAAATCTGTTGTTTTTATCTATTTTTTAGTGAGTTTGTTTTGCTACAGTATAAGCTTATATTGGTGTCTCTTCAACTAAAAGCTAAGGATAGTGAAATATTTATTTTACCAAAGTCACTCAGGCACATCCAGGTCTCATCCCTTATATAATACCTTTCGGAATTTTGAACCTTGGAGGATGGCATAATCAAAAACATACTATGATCGTCAATGATTGTGCTCAACCAATTGAACTAGACCCTTTGATTGCTTGTATGTTTTTATAAAATAACAATTAATAAATTCACGTTTTTAAGAATACTTTTTAAAACAAAAGCTACAGGGCGGCAAAGTTCCTGCCTAAAGACTGGCAGAACAGTTTTGACCTAGGAAAAATGTAACAAATTGAAGAGATTCATCAATTGTTCATGTTGGTAATGAATAAAGCATCATAAAGATTAAACATAGTTATGACAATTCAGAAAATGATCTGCAAATATCTATCTCGATTTTACTATATGCAGCTATTCCCTTTGGTGTGGAGGAGGTTTTGGTTCAGCATATACTGATTGTGACCTGACAGTTTTGTAAAGGGTCCAAGGATTAATGACAACCATCAAATGTTGATCTATGGTTCACAGAAGCCAAGAAGAAGCAAAGACAATTTTGATAAGTAGCTAGGCAAAAGATCTCCACTATTGATGGCTCCACATCAGCATTATTGGGTGGACTATGTAAGTTATGTTTTTTTGGTAGAGAGTTGTAAGTAGAAGGTTTTGAGATTGGCCAGTTGGATATCTAGCAGGGCCTGTAAGTTACTTTTGTTTTGAAAAGCTATGAAGGGGACATGTCATCAATTTTGAGCAGCTGTTAGATTCATTCTCATTGCATGGTTCACAGAGCTTTGAAAGGTGTTAACCTTGCAGCCAGGCAGAGTTCACTAGAGCCCTTGATATCTCAGTGGAGTCCACAAATCAACATCCTGCCATGCTTTAATGAAAAAAAACATAAAGAAAGGGTGAATGCAATCGATAAGTGTTGATCAATGAATCATCCCTTGTATGTTTCTACACTATTGGGGTTATTCATTGAGTTCAATCATGAAAAACAATTTGATTCTTTAAAGCACAGTCACACTTGAACACAGTGAACAGTAGAAAAAATTCTATTTATTTGAATCATAAATCAATTCTGGATCTGAATACAGTGATACTGCTGTTCAGAGATTAAATTTAGAGTTTTCAAAACAGACTCTCAAACTGGAAGAGTCTAAGCTACTTGCCAAGACATAGATTGACAAAATGATATGATAAATTGGATACCTAAAATACAGATCAATAAGGTAAGTAAGTGTTACAAAAGATTACAGAAGAAACCGTGGCTGGAACAGTTCCGATTTGTCCCTGTCGATGAAGCAGAAGCAGAAGCAGAACCATTAGCAGCAGCCACTGGTGTTTGTGGTGGTGGAGGTTTCATGTGTGGAGGTGGATTGTGCTTTAGTTTCTTTTACATGATTGGTCTGTTGACCTCATTTCAAACTTGTATGGCTTACCATAGAATCTCTTTCATAAGAAAGACTGATTAGAAGACTGAACAAACGTGTGTTGTGTACACCTTGGTCTTGGCAACGTGCAGTCTTAAAATTATGAAATGAATGCTAAATGCCACAATTGCCAGATCCAGAATCTATACGAACAGTCCATATATGGTAAATCTCATCCATTAAGATTATGGATGGGGCATGTTCTCTGCCAAAGTTATGCAAAAAGATTGAGATTGTAGTTTGTACCATGTCAAATCCTTTCATTGCAATCTTTAGAAATCAAGCAAAAATCATATAATTCAGGAGTCATGCACAGTTCTTCAAGCATCTTCATTCCTATTGTACCCAAGTTGCAAGGAGGTCCATTGTAGTAAACAATACAACCACAATGTTGATCATAACCCTGGATAACTATGAGTCAAAAACTATACATTTTATTTCTAAAAAATAGTATACTAGTCATGTATACGCGTACAAAGCACAAATAGCAATTTGATTTCAATAACCAGAGTTTATCAGGGTTGTGAACAAGAAGGAAAGATAGAAAACAACTAAAATATGATATAAATCACTTAAACAGGTATGCCATACTTCCAATGCACATTACAAAAGTTATCCTGCTATTGGGATTCGCATCAGCTCCCCTGCCTACTTTGGCAGCCGAATTTTCTGTACACCAAACATCTAGTTCACGTCTCCCAAACTTTATATTTTCTTTCTTTCCTCACATTCCCGCTGTTATCTCAAATGAAGAAAATGAGAAACAAATTAACAATGAGGGGAATTCATGCTTCCAAGAGTAGAAAATAAAATTATCAAAGTTGATGTTCCCAAATAAAAGGGTGAAAATTCTCTATGATAAAATCTCCTTTACATCTCTCAAACTTCATAGGCTATTGTCTCCTTAATTTGAATGACTTTTACTTATTTTTAATTTCTCGCTTCCCCCCTCGTTATGTTATTTAAGACAAAGACTTTTTATAGCATTCAAAGCCTCCTCATAACTGTAATTGTTCGCATTTCCTCCTACAAAGACTTTGCAAAAGAGCAAGCCCATTGTTAGAGGTGGAGATAAAACTCTGTGACTATACCGGAATTATACATTCATATCAGAGGTAGATAAGGTAGAGCTATTATTTTGATTTGATTGAAGAACTAATCAAGGGGACTACTGGATCATCTTCTATAGATGAACTTGACTGAAAAGATTTCAAGGAAGAGCAGAGTTGGGTAGTAAAACTTATTTATATGTTGGTGAATGAAGACCATGAAGAGATGCTAACGATTATCCTATATGGGAAAATATTCTTCAAAGTGGCTCACGCCATCCATCAGTCACGATGCCGCCTCTAGTATTTTCAGCATTTAAATTGGTTAGAGCATTGCCGGGTCAAGAGGAAGAATGTGTAGAAATATGGTTTCATGGAATCCCACGATTGCAGAATATGCACAAAACGGATTTGTTGAAAAGGCTTTAGAAACGTTCAAGAAAATGCCATTCTAATTATTAGCCCTTTTCATTTCACAGCTCTGATAGCTTTGCCGAAAGGATTCTTGCATTTGCATGTGTAGAGGGCATATTTTTTAGTGGCAGGTGTCTCTATTAACTCCTCCCAGTGATTTATTAATGTTTCATGCTACCAGGTATGTTTGTGTTTGAAGTGAGATTTTTCTTGCAGCTTTTGTACAATAATCTGGTTGAAGAAAAGGGGATTGATGCCAGGCCTAACTTTTTCAAATGAGCTCATTTCACAAGATGAGGGTCTTCATTGTGATTTTTCTTGCTTGCTCTACAGGTATGCTAGTTCAGAGCTTCAGATATTTGTTGCTTTAGCAAATTCTCTTGGCAATATCATCAATTATATCAAAGCCTAATGTTGTTTTGGGGTTAATGCTTGTTTGCAGCTTGTTGAATTACAAGTTGAGTGAGGACAGAGTGAGGGAAATGGTTTGTGATGCTGTACATATTGAAAAGGAATTTGTTCAGCTTCATTTTCAACCCACATTGAGTTGGAGTCAAAATAAAAAGCCAATGCCAATGCCAATGCCATAAAGGCATAAACTATGAAAGGTACAGATAAGCCTTAATTCGAATTTTGTACAGCTTAGATTTACAGCTCCCAGGCCAATCCTACCTATAATACCCTTACTAGTAGTAAACAATGTGTTTTGTCTTGTGCACAAAAGTAGTGCAGTATGTGAAGGTTAAAACCTCTCTTCTATCACCAGAAGCAGCTCTAGTTGTAGAAATAAACAATCTTATATCCTTATTTAACAGGATATGCATGATTTTTGAGATGGGCTTGACATATTAAGCAAATATATAATTTGTTTAAGCAATGTTTTCTCTTGGCAAACAAAATCAGCCAGAACAATATTATTTTTATTTTTATTTTTAAAAAAACCATGTTTGAAAAATACACATTTTTTCTGAATATAAGTAAAATATAAAAACAATATATATGCATTACTAATATCATTCAAATAATAAATCATCAATGAATAGGGCGTGGTCCAGAAAAGCCCCAGCACACAGCCCAGAAAATTCTAGCCCCTAACGAATATTTAATATGCTTCCCACATATAGATGGAGTTTTAAAACTTGAAGATAAGCTGGTGGATTCCATATCCACATTCAGAAAGGCTCTACCCAAATTCAGTTGTAGAATAAGCTCATCCACAAAAACCTGATGCAAAACATATAATCAAATGTGGAACTTCAGTCTGGCATGCAAATTGAATATTCAGTTTCACGAATCAATCCATCCTTACATTTTACTGAGCCAAAAGTACATCTATTTGTTGCAGGAATTCTTCAATATCATTTTAAGTGACTAATTAATATTGAAAAAGAGGTCAGCATGCAATCTGCAAAAAACAGAATTTGATTTTTTTTAATTATATGGGTTTGTGAGGGGGAAAATCATCAGATGCTAAACAAGATTTAAGGTGCTTGAAAAGAAAATCTAAACTAAGATCAAACAAATCAATCTAAGATCTAATCCTACACATACTAAATGAAACTAAGCTATTGAAAACATAATTAAGAAATCTATGATTACCAAAATGAATGCAAACAACAAACAAAATGTTACCATCCTGTAGTGGACTGTATTTGCCTGATGTTGGATTGTTCTTATCACCGTGAAGCCTCCATTGTTCATGAAAAACTTGATGAATGATTGCTTGATGTTGATCGAAAAAAGGTTGAAGCTCTATCAATGGTGATTGTGATAGCACTTCATTGCATAAGGTATGTTGATTCTTTGATAATTTTTTGTGAGGAGAGATGTTATATAGAAAAAGAGATTTTGAATCGACAATCAGGATCCAACAATGTTGGATCAAGATCAATGGTTGAAAAGTGTTGAGAGGATTTAGACTTGAGAAGATTGTGCAAAGTTGAATGCACAATTTGTGTGATTGAAGAATAGATTGGCTAGTCAGGGTTTAGATTGATCAGTTAGGATTTGATTGATTAATCAGGATTTGATTGATCAGTCAAGGTTTAGTTAGGAATTAGATGGCTGAGTTAGCAAATTGGATTGCTTAGTTAGCAAATTAGATTGCTTAGTTGGCAAACATAATTTACTCAATCAAAAAGTGGGTGAGGAATTATGAATTAATTGATTTAATTAATTAATTCATTTTTGGGAGTTGAACGTGCAAATCAAGTATGACTTTTGCAAACAAAGTTGCATTAGTTTGATTTGATTTTTGATAAATGATATGAATAGTTTGATTTAATTTTTTAAAATTTGGAAGGAAAATGTGTTAATTAAATTATAATGATTTAATAATTCAATGAATTTAGAGGAATAAGGTGAATTAGTGATGTAATTAAATAATTGGTATTATTTAATCAATTAAGACGAAATAAGATTAGATTAGGACTTTATTAAATAAATATAATTTATTTAGTATTATCCAATTAATAGTAGAATTAGAGTTTTAAGGATTTCATTAAATAAATGAAATTGATTTAATTTGTTGAAAATGATGAAAAAGTGAATTAATCAAATAATGTTGTATTATTCAATTAATAGAGGAAATTAGGGTTTTGGATGTTGTTTGATGTTGTGTAATGTTGTGTGATGTTCTGGGATATTGTGGGATGATTTTGAGACGTTTCGGGGTGTTGCGGGATGATTCTGAGACATTTCAAGATGTTACAGGTTGATTTTGAGATGTTTTGAGACATTACGGGTTGATTCCGAGATGTTCCGAGATATTACGGGTTGGTTATGAGATGTTTCGAGACGTTCTGGGTTGATTTCGAGATGTTCCAAGACATTACAAATTGATTCTAAGATGTTTTGAGACATTCCGGGTTGATTCTGAGATGTTCCAAGACATTACGGATTGATTCCGAGATGTTCTGAGACATTACAGGTTGATATGGGATGTTGTTCGATGTCGTTTGGTGTTTGATGTTGTTCAGGGTGTGTAATAAGTGTTAGGTCAATTTTACATGTCTACATTTTGCCCCTTTTTGATACAAAGTACTGGTTGCTTTGTTTCAAAGATTTTATTTTTAAGATCAAGTTTTTTGAAAAAAATTATGCCCCACTGTGCCTCGATGATTAGCAGAATGATGGTAGGACTCGATGTTGCCCCCTCGAGAAATTGGCCAAAAAAATGTCAGTTTTGAGGGCAAGCTCACGATACTGTCTTGTTTTAGTTCCAATATGTTGAGATTGAAGAATTAGATCTATAGGTCCCTCGTTCCTCATTCTGGTGTTTCTGTGAGCTTCTAATTTGAAAGTAGGAAGGTTTCTTTTAAGTAGAAATTAGGGTTTCTTGAGGTTTAATATAGGCATTTAGTCTTCAAATTGGCTCATTTGTGCTTGGACTCTATAGCTAATTCTTGTCTTTGGTTTTCCCATTCTGTCAGTTGTTGAGGAGCAATGCCGAGATTTGAGGGAGCCCCACATCATTCTGAGCTTGTTCGGGAGGTTGGACGACCTTCAGACGTCGGTGACCTGATATGTACTTTCTCGCTTCTTGCTTTCATTTTGTTTCATTTTTGTTATGCGTGTACAAAGTTTCTTAAGTCAATAGCAAAGTTTATGTGATTCCCTTGCACTTGCATTAGTTTCCTCACCTTTGACTAGGTCAAAATCTCGTATCTGACACTCAAAACCTCGCACTTGACTAGAAACCTTGCTTCTGTTTCATGCACTTGCTCTAAAAGCTCGCCTTTGACCTAAAACTTTTCTTTTGCTTGCTCTAGAGTCTAAAACCTCATACTTGACCTAAAAGCTTGCACTTGACTGGAAAGCTTGCCCTTGTTTCCTCGCCTTTGACCTAAAATCTCGCATTTGACTGAAAAGCTCGCTTTTGCTTGGTGTTTTCTGAGCATTTGCTCAAAAACCTTGCATTTGACTTTTCCTTTTGTATTTGCTTTTAGCATTTGCTTCGGACCTTAACATGTTGTTTGTCATCCTAAATGTCGTTTGTCATCGTGCCTTGTGCCGTTTTGTGTTGCCTTACATGTTTTGAGAGTGAAACCCTAATATCTTGGTTTACAATGGTTGCAAGTGAGTCTCAAACCATTGCAGCTGAGGGAGAGATGTCCTCGCCACTTGTTTGATCCTATTGCCCATTTTGGTGTGTTGGAGCGAGACTTTCTTGATGCCGTTGGACTACATTATATTTGCTACATGCTTCCTATTAGGACTCATACTGCGATGATGACACACTTGTGGAGCAATGGAATTCTGAGACATCCTCGTTTCATTTGCCGACATGAGAGGCTATTGTTACTCGAGGATGTTTAGAGGATACTTTGCCTTCCCATTCATGGTGAGTTGGTTTCATATCATGTTCGATGTGGTACCCGTGCCATGTGACGGGTGTTAGGTGCTAGCCACTTGGAGGTGCCACAGAGATTGATTTGTCTGCGTTTTCTGATAGTGTCGATCCTATTGTGCTTGTTCTGTGTGGTTTGATCTCAAGACTTGTTGTCCCTGATAGGAGAGGTCGACAGTTCCCTGTGGGTTGGGGTGTGTGTATCGAGAGTATGCTTGAGCATGGGATGCGGTATGCGTGGGGTGCATGTCTTCTTGCCCACCTATACAGAGATATGCACGAGGTTGTGTATCAGGGTAGAAAATCCATGTTTGCAGGTGTTTTGCTTTTGCATGTTTGGGCGTGGGAGCATATTATTGTTGTTCGACCGGATGGGATAAAGGATTGTTCTCCTGACGATCCGTACTCCTATCGTTATGGGGATTTCATGCACTATACCTTGCCTGAGGATCTTCCTTATTAGCGCCAAATTTTTGATGAGATGCCCAATTTTGTGTGGAGACCCTATATGGGTTGTGAGGCTTGGCCAGAGGATTTAGATCATCTCGTTTACTGTCGGAAGACCCGTTGGTTGTTTGGTCGTTCCTATTCTGTGTTAGAGCGTTACTTGCCAGACCAAGTATGTTGCCAATTTGGAGAGAGACAGGGTCGAGTTCCTGATACTTATGAGGTTCGTTTTGGTCGAACCACTAGGGAGGTTCATGTATGGGGTCTCCAACCAGATATAGATACTGCTGTTGTTGAGTTCAGATCCCTTGCCCTAGTTGGTTGGGGTTGGCCAGTTGGTTTAGCAGATCCAGGTACCTCTTGTGATTATGATGAGTGGTGGGCACGATGCAGGCTGTTGAGACTCACCAATCCTAGGGGTGATCCCACTTTGAGCATATCAGGTATTACAAGTTGTCGTGGAGAGTGATGACGCATTGAGGTCCTTGCGGAGCAGTTGGATAGGGCCCGACATGATGGTGCCCAGGGTGGTCAAGACGAGCACATGCCTCAGGTGTAGGGTCGTAGACAGGTTCTAGTTCCCCCTCCACCTACTAGGGATGGAGACATACTATTAGATTAGATGACAGTTGCCAAAGACATGGAGATAGTGCGGCGACAAGTTGCAGAGACTCAAGTAGATATTTTGAGGGCTGAGTGGGATATTGAGAGTGGTCGATGACACGTTGTAGAGGCATAGGTACATTTACTTACAACAGAGAGGGATACTATCAAGGTTGAGCGTGATAGCATGCAAGCCGAGTGAGATCGGTATCTATAGATGTCCACTTATTATCAGACCGTATATGATGCTACTGTTCCTAGGGCCACTCGACGTCCATGGTTTGAAGAGCCTAGTGTTGTGAGCGATGGTGGTGGTGGCGGTGGGGTAGGTGATCAGTCTGTGAGACAACCAGATCCTTTCGGTGGCCCACAACCTAGTTTATAGGGTTATGTTCTCTTTGTCGGGGTCTTACTTTTTTGTACTTGATCTTCATGCTATTCATTGCTCTGAGGCATGTTGTAGACATGTGTTTTGTATACATATTCATCGGCCCAGTCGAGGCCTCATATATATGTTATTCTTTTGTATTTACTCTATCACACTTGTTTAACTGATGATGATGTACTTCCCCTTTTTGATGATGATATATGAGATATGCCTTCTTCGATTAAGCTTTGTGATGTTTATGATGATGTATGCATATGTGGGATGACTGTATATGATGTGGATGGATGAATCATACTTTTGTTTATATGATGTTTTATTATGGATGATCGATATATCATTGTGATATATGATGTCTATGCGGTGTCGATATAGATGATATATGATGGATGTATGTTTATGATGGGTGTGTGTTTATGATGGATGTATGCCCCATTCATGAAACATGATGTTTTTATTGGTTTATTATCATCATGATATGCATTGACAACACTGTGGATGCAGGATGGATATGGTACTAATGATATTGCTATGCAGGGTGGATGTTAGAAGAAAAGTTATGATGGATAGAAATTTGATGTTGTTAGTAGTGATGAGTATTGCTTTCACTTTACTTTTAGAGGCTTCACAATTTTGAACAATCCTATTTGATGTAGCAAACATATACGATGCACTAGTGGTACTAATAACCAAGGTGACTTTGTATCCATTGTGTGGAATTTGCCTCAACAAACAAAGAGTATTTTTTCTCATATTTGACATACGAAAACTTTGTTTAAAGTATAGGGTGGGTTGCGTTAAAAACATTTCGGACCAATCACACAGAGAGGTATAGAACATCTAACATGCCAATGCTTCATGAACTGTTTCAATACAACTTCCATACACTCAATAAAGCAAGTATTCGCCTTGGTAATATTACAAAAATATCTTACAAACAATAAATCGAAAAGATGCTCAATTGCCCCCATTCCTTCTTCTCTAAATCCTTATGCACATCCTCAAGAGATCCTGAGAATGAGTCAATAAAATAAATCATAAAAATAAGACTACAAAAAGATAAAACAATGTTGTTCTATCACTTGCCATATCTGTTTGGGGTGGGTCTATTATCCAATGTTGATCATGTCTATCGTAGGAACGGATCCATTAAGGCATATCTCAGGATGTTGTTGGTACATTGTCAAACAATATGTAGGTAATACTTTGGTATTGTTCATGTCTGTTTGTAATCCAATCTATGCGATTGTTTGCTTTTAAAAGTTCTAGTTGTTGATGTTTGCTTTGTTTGTTTGTTTGTTTTTTCAAAAGGTGAGTTTGATGATCAGTTTAGTATGGATGAAAAGTTTATTGCGGATTGTGATGATGAGATGGGTCTTTTTGATTTTTCTAAGTTTTTATGATGTTTTTGTTGTTTTCAAGGGACTAACCTAGGGCCTCGGGGGCTCATCAAAGATAAGCCTTGCCTATGTTGTACACGTAGAGGCTCATAGTTCACTTGGTTTGTTTTGAATGTTTTTGGATTTTGATCTTTTTGACTGTTTTTGATCTTTTGAATTTTTTGACTAAGTTGAAATAAAGCATATTGGAAACCTAAGGGGATTGACCTAGGGTCTCGAGGGCTAATAAGCCTTGCCTACGTTGTACACGCAGAGACTACGTAGTTCAACTGTTTGACTCAAAGTATAAATTATTTTTTGGATAAACAACATTGATAATCTAGATTGATATTCCACTTTTGTGTCTAGAGGATATGTCGCGGGAAATTGAATTGAACTAGCTGTGAGTTTCAAGCAAATGTTGATATCTTAGACTATTTGAGTGAAGGAATAACCCAACTATGTTATTTTTTTTTTGATGTTTTTCAAATGTTTTTGATCTTTTGCGGTTTTCAAGATGTTTTTGGATTTTGGATTTTTTTGATGTTTTTGATCTTTTGTTGTTTTCATGACCATGATAAGACGTTCAAAGATCTAATCCACAAGGTCAACCTTTGGAAATTTCCCCCAGTTGAAGACAAGACGACTTTCCTTTATCAGTGACAAGCCATGGTTGGATAGACTGTTTTATTATGAAATTGATGGGTGGATGTTGTGGATAGTACCGATAGATAATGATGTAAGTTTTATTCAAACATAGTGCCTGTTTTCCAGGGTTTCACTACTGTACTTATTTTAGAAGTTCCACAAAGTGGTTTTCACTCAAAGAACGTTTTATTTCTCTTTATTGTTTTTTTTTTTTTTGGTATTTTTATCTTTTTTCTAATTTTTTTGATTTTTACCCTCTTGCATGGGGTGTAAGATATTGAAAACTTGGATTGATATTTCATTGTCTTTTTAGAGGATATGTCGCGGAAAAGTTTACTTGAACTAGCTGTAGGGTCCAAGCAATTGTTGATATCTTAGAATTTTTGAGTGAAGGAATAATCCACATTGTTGGTATCTTTGAAGGTTACCTTGGTAGGGCATTGGTGGTACACCTTATTGTTGAGATGAACTATTTTCTTGCTTTTTGATTTTTTTGCTTTTTTATCCTTTATCCTTTTCTTTTTTGGATTTTTACCCTCTTTCCTGGGGTGTAAGATATTGACAACTTGGATTGATATTTCACTTTGTGTTCTAGAGGATATGTTGCTAAAAAGCTTATTTGAAGCAACTATTGATATCTTAGAAGTGTGGGTGAAGGAATAATCCATGTTGTTGGTATATTTGTTTTTTTTGTTGGATTTTTACCCTCTTGCTTGGGGTGTAAGATGTTGACAACTTGGATTGATATTTCACTTTGCTTTTCTAGAGGATATGTTGCGGAAAAGTTTACTTGAACTAGCTGTAGGGTTCAAGTAATTATTGATATTTTAGAATTTTCAAGTGAAGGAATAATCCATGTTGGTATCTTTGAAGGTTACCTTGGTAGTGCGTTCATGGTACACCTTATTTTTGGGACGTTATCCTTTTTTCCATTTTTTTTGATTTTTACCCTCTTGCTTGGGGTGTAAGATATTGAAAAATTGGATTGATATTTCACTTTGTTTTTCTAGAGGATATGTTGCGGGAAAGCTTACTTGAACTAGCTGTAGGGTTCAAGTAACTATTGATATCTTAGAATTTCGAGTGAAGGAATAATCCATGTTGTTTGTATCTTTTAAGGTTACCTTGGTAGTGCATTGGTGGTACACTTTGTTGTTGGGACAAATTGGGAAGGGTACTGTGTGGTACACCTTGTTGTTTGGACAATGCCTAGATCACAACGTGAGCTAGAAGACATAGATCAAGATTTATTCTGAAGCAAGATGTAAGTACTTGCCCCCCAGTGTCTAGCAATGTAGGTGATGGATTAGCTTGTGATAGGATAACGTGTTTGCATAGAGTATGCCCTTTTGGACAATGCCTCATGGATTAGATAATGTTGGATAGGATAAGATCAATGATAGTGACCCATGTCAAGATGTTTTCCATAAGCAAGTGTAAAGTGTATATATACCAAACATTTATTAAGATCAAGATACACTGGATTGGAATAAAAATGGATGGGATTTATTATGGATATGCTGACATGCTTCCACCTGAAATGGTGCACGTAGATGCTCGATTCTACACATGATGCCTGTTTGCTAGGTTTTCATCATGGTACTTGTCCAAAGTGCCACCATAGTGGTTTTCACTGGAGGATGATTTTTCTCTTGACTATTTTATTTTATTTGTTTGTTTTTTTATTGATTTTTGATGTCACACAAGATGCCTATTTTACTAGGTTTTTATTATTGTGACAATTTTCTGCACATGTTGAACCACCTAGTGGTGCTAATGTAGATGTTGCTGGTGCTGATATGGTTGTTGTTGCTATCATGACATGCCAATGATATCCTACTTGGAGGAGTTGTTTTGCTAGGATACATATGCTTGAATGTAACCCTTGATAATTCTTATCCTCCTTGTTGATATTGGAGTTAACCTTACCTTGATGCGTACATCATAATAGAGTGCCCCCAGAGTCCTTATGATAAAGAGTTGTTGCCAACACATGGTCAATGTGAGATTTGGATATCATGGATGGTGTAATGCATTGAGGGATATGATATTTAGATGGATTGGTTGGTAGTTTGGAACCTTTGACTCTCCAAACTTGGGATGATGAGCAATGATGGTTGGATATGGAGATTTGATTGGTACCAACATCTTGATATACCTTGTAGGTCACTCTTGAAGCTTGCTTTTGCATTGTTGTACTTTTTTTATGGATGAACTTTCCTTTTTATTTTTCTCCATAGTTTCTTTGACTAATGGAGTTTGATAGGGATGATTTTCTTACTTTTTCTTTTGTATCTATTTGTATTTGCTTTGTCCATTTTTATTTGTTGATTCTTTTGCTTCAATGACTTGTTTCGTTCTTGGGTATACCTTTTTCTTTTGTTGTTGGTCCCAATGAGAGGGTGGAAAAATACATGGATGATGAATCATGATATGGCTAGTTGTAGCGTTGGTAGCAATTTCATCGTAAGGACTCTTTATGCTCTCTATGTTGATGCTTGCATTAGATAAAGTTTTCCCCAGTATTATAGAGGTATCACTAATATGTTTGGATCCTTTAGTTGTTGAATAACCAATACCTTGATGCTTAAGATTTCCCATAATTTGTATTGGTGCTGGGATACCTTATTCATGTAGGCATACTCCTCTATCTTGATAATTCATTTGTTGAAAAAATTTACTTGCAATAGGATATGTCTTACCTTGGAAACAAGGTGCTAATCATTCTCTACTCTGTTGTGGATCTTCAAGTGTGATAGCTTCTTCACTGATACGATCCTCCATGTGTGGGATAACTTCTTGATTCATATCTTTGGCTTGACCCTGTGAAATATCAATTTTTGATGGCCCTTTAAAATATATTGGTGCTTCTTTGAATGTTGTGTACCCAATGCTCAGTTGCTCAGGATTTCCCATTATCTTTGTTAATTTCAAGATATTTTGTCCCATATTTTCATGCTTGATGTCTTCAACCTATCTAGAGGATGTTTCTGATCTTAATGCTTCTTCTTGATCAATTTTAGATGTCTGTAGATTTTGCTGTGCTTTGATCATGTGTAAAGACATTAAGAGTAGGTGACTCTTGTTCCTTGTTTGTGATATCAAGAGTATGAGACTCTTGTCTTGGATGAAGATCATCTACATGTCCATTAGGAGTAAGCATCTCATGGGTAGATGTATGTGTGTTTGGTGTATGGATCTATTCTTCTTATGGAAAATCTTGGATGTATTGGAAGATATCTACCAAGTCATTGTAGTATTTTGATGATAAGGATTCATGATCTTGACTTTGTGTGGTATTATCTTTGACATGCTTTGGATCACATTCTTGACATGGATCAATTTCAAAGAAGGGATTTCCTGTAAAGGATCCTTGGATTTTCTCAAAATGTGGACATATGGGTGATAGCTCTTGGCTTAGATTTTCTTCATTGGGTATAGGTGTTGGATTAAGAGTCTCTTGATCATCAATATGTATTGTCATGAGGTTGGATGATGTCAATATATCTTGGACTGAATCATTGCTAGACTTGGGTGATTGAGTTTGATCATGCTTGGGATTAAATTCTTGATTTATGTCCTCTTGCTCACTAGATGATGTAGAGACATTATCAATGTGATCAGTGATAGATAGCTCTTGATTGTTGTTTTCAAATTTTGTGGTTGAGACATTGTCATTGTTGTCATTAGTGTTTGACCCTTGAATGCCATTTTCAATATCTATTTCTCCTTCATCAATGAGGTCTTGGATGATTTTTTTGAGTGTAGCACATTCTGATGTATCATGACCTCTGATTTTGTGGAACTCACATTGTTCATGCAGTCTATACCCAAGAGGTTTAAAGTTTGGTTCACGATAAGTTGGACTGTCGTTGATTTTGACAAGGTTTTGTTGTACTAGTTTGTGCAGGATTACCTCTAAAGTCTCTCCCAAAGGTGTGAATTTCCTTATTGGATGATCATCAACAGGTGTGTTCATTTGGTTTGGAAGGATGTTATAATCTTGTTGTTTGATGACATTTGCTTGATCATAGGTGGGTTTTTGTGAAGGTGTGGACCCTTGATAACCATGTTAGCTATAAGGAGGGTTAAGTCCTTTTTGTGTGTTGTAGGTACCTTGAGGGTGGGGTGCACTTTGATATTGAACTTGAGGAATCCTTTGATCTTGATTTTGAGGTACACCTTGGTGTTGTGGAACTCCTTGATACTGCAGATATTGGAAGTGTTGTTGATGTGGATATTGAGGTGTTTGTGGAATAATGTCTGTTTGTTGTGGATATGTAATGTTTCGAATTTGCACATGGCATTGGTGATACATCGGATTTCAATTTCATTTAATTTCCTCAAGATCTCTCTCAATTTTATCTAGGGAAATTTGATGTTTAGGATTTATTCCTTGATGGTGATTTTAAAATCCCTGATGTTGTTACACTATTTGATGTTGTGACCCTTGATAAGAGTGATTTGGGTAATAGATTGACATGTGTTGGGGATGTTATGGTGCTCAATACCCTATCATAAGGTCACTCGGTTTATATTTCCAAAGGGATCATATCTATTGCCATGCGAGAGGTGGTAACACGAGTCTTTCAACTGCTATGTCTGCTTTCTCTTCCTCTTTGTCTAAGATGATTGATGCATTGAGAAATTGGCAGGGTGTTTCGTTCTTCTCAAATATGAAGGTTCTCAATCTACTTATGATGTCAGTTTGTGCACCTTCAATGTATGTGTTACCTGGTTGAAAGATTGGTGCTACAAGGTCTAGTTTTTGAACTGGATCGGTAGGTCGCCAGATGGTCATAAGGTGTGATGGTGTTTTGGGATGGTTGCTATGAAGCTCAAGACCCTAAGGTTTGAGTGTTGTTTTGGAATGTGGCTACTTTTTGGAAATCAAAATGCTGAAGAACTAGGGTCGATATTCCACTTCCCTGTCTAGAGGATATGTTGAGGGAAAGCTTACTTGTACTATCTGTGAGTCCCAAGTAACTGTTGATATCATAGACGTCTGAGTGAAGGAATGAACCCAATGATTTGTTTGATTTTGATCTTCAATAAATAGGATGGGAATGATGGATGAGAGACTTACCTAGTTTTCCACTTGTTTTGTTCGAACAATGACCCTATAACCTTGGTTTTTTTTCCCCAAGTGTCAGCAAGATGTTCAAGACTGTGAGCTAGAACAACAATTGTAACCTTGGTGTGTTTCTGTCAAATGCTAGGAATGTTTAGGAAAAAGTGAGCTTCTGTTTGACAAATGCAAGGATCTTAGTAACAAGTGCGTTGTTTTCTCAAAAGCAAATGTAAGGAAATAAAGCAAGTGCACGGATCCCGCAACAAGTGCTCATTTTTTGTTACAAGCAATTGATTTTTGTCAGTGAATTTTCTGGGACAACAAACAAATGCACTAAATTTTTTGGCTACTACTCAAAAACTATGGCAATTGCATTGGAATTTTGTGCAAATGCACTAGAAATGATGCAACTGCTTAGGTTTTGTGAAAAATGGTCTCCATGTGTTTTGTTTCCTCTGTGTTTTGGATTATGGAAAATGATAGAACAACATTGGACTGACTCCAAAAGCATGGACTTTATGTGACTTGAATATCTATAGATTAAGTTGTGAAATCACAACACCCAAGCCATAGTTCCCTAATGTTTACTTTGATTTTGATGTAACTTGAAACAAAAGCTGGAATATTCAAAAAATTTGAAGGAAATCCTCCAAGGAGTGCAAATAAGGGGATTTTCTAAAAAGTGTATACCAAGTCAAAGGGTTTTTGGTTTGACCATCGTGTTCAGTGTTTGTTTTGATGTGTTCTTTCTCTTTAAATCAGACACTAAATTTGATGTTTTGGATTGTTTTGAAATGTATTTTGGGAAAGTTTAACATCAACAAACATTTACAACCCTAGTGGAGAGAAACCATCCTTTTAGGTGGGCCTACCTCATGCTTCAAAGAGATAATTTTACATGTGACTTATGGCGCGGGCCTGTAGTCGCACTTGGCAAGTAACTTCTTTGAAGTAAATTCTGATGCACCACTTTCAAAGAATGTTTTGGATAATAGGTGGCTTCTAAAACAATTGGATCTTAGTAATGTTCTGGGGATATTATTTTTGGGTACCTATACATACGACGTTTTGTTCAATTAAGAACACTCCCATCCCTTAAGGGTTTTTATGCATCACAAGGATACTGAGGGCTAATATGTTAGTATAGGACAACAAAAACCGGTGAGTGATGAACTATCCTGACACTCACAAAAAAATTATATAGCGGTCCAGAATGAAAGTACCGCTTGGGTCGCCTACAAGTTCTCCAATGCGGGAGTTTCCTCAAGTAGGTAGGCCCTCTAAAAAGGTATGCTTGAAAAGAAAGGTGCGAAGCTCAAAATGTTTTCACTCACCCAAGATTGCCAAAAGGTGTTGTAAGAGAGGGGAACCACCATGTGCAAGGCCCTAGGTCACAAAGGTCCAAGATGCGAAAGGTTGCCCTAACTTACCCCAACTAAATGGGGTATTAGGATATGAGGATGAGAATGATGAGGACTATAAAGTCCTGCAACCACTCTGCAATCCCGAGATTTAAAATGAGGCTAGGTGATCTGGTTTTCAAGCTCAACACTATATCTCATATAGCTCTCTATTCAAGGATACGAGCGTAGTTTTAGGACGATAGCGCGGTGCACTAGCGTCTCTCAGGTGTGCTGGCGTCCGTACAACCAGATGACTGAAAAGACAATGTGAACTAGCAAAAAATAAGCTAGCAGCCTAGCTAGTGACTTCTAAAAGAGCAAAACAACACTATGAAATACAAGAAGTACAATCGAAGGTGATAAAGAAAATATACCAGAGCTAAGGTGACAAAGATGATTTTGTAGAAGAGTCTATTCACCAGCTAGCTCCTCAAAAGCACGTATTCATACACACAACAAGAGAGAAAAATGTTGGGTGGCTATACAGGGGCCTGCCTCAGTCAGACCCCCATTTAGGTGTTTCCACCTCCATGGACAACCAAGAAAGCGAGATAAAGAGAACAATATAGTAAAAAGCACAAAAGCACTACAAAACAATAAAGTGCTAACTCAAACAAGTGATATAGGAGAGGAGAGGAAAGCTTACCACCTCCACCAAGAGCACTCAAGGCTGCTTGGGGGAGAGAGCCTTTGCTGCAATGGTGTGGTTCCAAACTTGCTCTACCGAAGTGATGGAGTGTTGTGTTTGCTGCAATGAGGTGCAAAGGTGCTGCTTGAATGCTTGAGAGTGAATGAAGTGAAGAGATCTGAAGAAGATGAAATGCTTGTTCAAGGTGTGAATTTGAAGAAGGGATGGAAATAAGTGACCATATTCGGGTCAGTCGACCGAAGGGGTCATTACAACTTGACTCCTAATGAGAAGTGTAACGCCTCTGCAGGTTCAGCTACAAGAATCTGCCAAGGACGTAAGTGTGCCGCGCAGGCATCCTCGACATAAACACCTCCACCGACGCTCAAAACAAGTGCCAAGTGGGATGAAAGTAGTGGGATTAGTTGGAATTAAGCCTTCGAACTTGGTTTTCTAAGGTGGATGAAGGAAAAAAGGGGATTTGCACATGGGGTGAAAATTTACTCCTATACATTTTGCCCCCACTTTAGCGAGCACAAATACTGATGAGTGCTCGGTAAAGTAGATCAAGAAAGAGGTAAATTTTAGAAATGTATACTTGAACCATTGAGGAAGTATACCATGATTTGGCGAACCTGAAGGTACATAGAAAGCGAAGGACTCCCTAGCTGCTTAGAACTATGAAGTTGAAAAAATAAAGCGTCTTATAGGCCCGTGGACCTGCAAGGAGGCAACCCCCAAGATCTCTCGCATGAAGGAAGCCTCGTGAAGTAAGTGCCTTACATGCCTGTAGACCTACAAGGAAGGTGTCTCCCAAAAAATCTAGCATGGAGGAAACCAAAAGGAAGTAGACTTTGCAGAGTCAAGAAGCGGCCACATAGGAAAGTAAGCGGACAGTCGCACAAAGCGTCGATAATTCTGGAAGTATTTCAAAGGGGTCCCTCAAGAACCCTTCAAAAGAAGAGGGGGTCCACTCGAGGGACATGCTATTTGAAAGGTGAGGTCTAGTCAAGATGCCCCCAAGCTAGATGTGAAAGAAATTCAAAATACTTTCAAAGGAGATCCCTCTGGAACTCGTTGTGAAGAAAGGGGGGTCCACTTCAAGGGATGTACAGTTCGAAAGCAGATGTTATTTCTCTCAAAGTGACCCATCATCAAGGGATCCTTTCGAAAGATGTTCACTTCATCAAGGAATTCGAAAGGAAGGATGTGCCCTCACACGAGGGGAAGATTAAAGTTGTTCCCGCTTTGGAGGAAGGTTTTCAAGTCCTTTCTTTACGAACTCGTGATGAAGGAAACATGTTCCATTAGGGTTCCAAGTTGAGAATGCGATTCTGAAGAAAATTTTGCATGAATTTTTGAGAAAATATTCATTGGCAACGAATGAATTTTATGAAAATTGAAATGTTAAAGGAAAGGCATTGTCACATGAGAGGGACAACTCAAGCAAAAGAGAGAAAAACATAAATAGAGGACACAGGGGGATTTGGTTTAGTGGGGTCAGATCTATCCATGCTCATATAGATAATAGGTAATTGTGGTGCAAGGCGAAAGATCATCAATCCCCAACCAGATCAGGAAGAATGCACGAGAAGACAGTAAAAATAAAAAATTGGGTCAGCATGGAGGGGAAGCCTAGATGCTCCCAACGCTTTGCATCATCCCTAATTTATTGAAAATCAAGCACAAACATGGAAGAATGATGATACAAATAGAAGAAGGTTTATGAAACAAAAACCACGCCTGTATCCAAGCACCAACAGGGGTGATGAGGGTCATCCAAGCACACATAGCATGAGCATGGGGGAACACATCACAAAACACACACACACACAAGATCAAAAGGGGCCTCCTCCTAACATTGATCAACCAAGAGATCATCCACTAACCAATCTAAATTCTCATAAGGGGAAGGAGGATGAGCCTGCAATGGTGGGATGTTAAGAGGAGGAGCGTCTGACCCTCCCGCAACAAGGGCAAAGGAAGAAGGCCCCACAAGGTCTTCTTCACCGAGCTCTTGTGGAGCTAAGGTAAGTGATTTTGTGAATATTGCTAACAAGGCCAGAACTTCATCCATGGAGTTAAACATGTACCCCATAGGAGTGTTGTGTCTAACTTTAGTGGATGGGGTAGGTTGTGCTTGAGATTCACCGCTAGGCTTGCCGAATGACTCGAGAGCGGTGACAAAATCAGGGGAAGCTAGGATTGGTTCCGTCACCAAGACAGACCAAGTCAACGTGGGGCCACCTTATGGAGAAGGTGGGATCCTCTTACGTCCTTCGCTATTGGAAGGATCACACTCCACCTTTTGCTTCATTGGAGGAGATGAACACCCCACATATGAGGCTAGAGGTGCAGAGGAAGAGAAGGAAAGAACCACAATGGATACAACCAAGGTATTAATCATATCCACAGGCTTTGAAAAAGGCTGGATATCTAGAACGAACATCAGCAAAGGAAACTCCACTAAAGGAGTGATGAACACCTATACCTGCTTGGGGTTAGGTGCATTCGTACTCGCTACGGAACTCAGGAGCAGTACGAGACCAAACTAAAGAAGCAGAAGGAAGGGGGGAAGAAAACACTTGCAGGAGGCCCTAAAGCAGGGGTGGTCATTTCTTCCTCCTTCCTTTGCGAGGTGGCTTGCTCAGTCAAGAGAGCCTTTCATTGGCGCATGCGCTTGCACACAAGGCGGTTCCTACAACTCTTGGAGTTAGAGGTCAGAGGTTGCGAAAGAACGAAAGGCCCCTGCTTAACCATGGGAATGTCCACCACAACCATTTTTGGCAGAAGGATGGGTTCCTAAATGGGAGTAGGAGGAACGGGATGAGGAGTGATAGGAGGAGTCAACTCAAGAGCCTCGGTGGAAGGCCTCTTCCCATTCACTTCCTTAGGAGCAAAAGCGGTAGGAGGAGTTGACTTAAGAGCCTCAATGGTGGGCCTATTCCCATTCACTACCTTAGAAGCAGGAGCGGTACGAGGCTGCGGAGGTCAAGAAAAAGAGGACTCTCCATGGGAGACCTTCTTCCTGTTATACCAAACGGGTCTAGGTTCCGTTAGCAGAACAGGAAGTTCGAAAGCAGGACGCTTAGGCTTTTGCCAAGCGGGCACCATAGGATTCTCTTACAAACGAGGAGTAGAATTTGATGGTACCATAGCAGAGCGATAAGAAGCACCAAACAAACCAATGGAAGAGGAAGAAGGAGGATCTCGGGACCACTTCTCTTCTTCCTTCCTTCGTGCCTTAGCAGCATCGTTGTCAGCTCTTAAACAAGCCCTATGAGAAACGACATAAGGTGAGGGAGGATATCTCACCTTCAGCCTCAGGTGCCCTTTCTTATAATTTTGATATGTTCAGTGCAAAAGGTCTGTCTTAGGCGAAAGAGGACCAACGAGCGCAGGCCAAGAGTGGTCCAAGGAGTAGCTACCATGAGCAACCGGTGGTCTATAATCGGTGTTGTGAATTACATGTACGAACCTCTCGTGGATAAATTTTAAGCATTTATGCACAACCGAGGGGACCCGTTCATAGCCACTAACCAAGGGATACCCAACTTCACCCTAAAGAGTTCAGACCCAAGGATGATGTCAAACAAGAGTTTTACGGACTTAGGTCCAACCAAGAACAATAGGACAATAGTACCCAAAGGGGGCATGGAAAGCCCGTCATGTGTGTGGATGGTAATACTGGAGCATCGTACCCATCCTTATGTAGGAGGTTGATCAACATAATCTCCTCTATTATTATGTTTACTTGTGACGTCGGATCAATGAGAACAGCCACTACGATGTTTCCATTGATCTGTGCAGGGATGTAGAGAGGAGAAAATTCCTTGTTAAAACCCACCGGCAGGTCCTATGAAGTGAAGGTTATACCAGTACCACAGTCCATAGGCTACACAGAGGGGATAGGTTAATGCAAGAAGGAGGCCATTACACACACTAGACGATGCTTCCACAGAGTCCCTAAAGGTTAAAGGATAAGACAGTGACCCAATTAAGGTTTCGTTATGCAATACCTTTGGAACCTTCCAACTACGCCAACTAGGGGCCATAGGTTGGGTTGTAAGGTGATAGCCTCACAACACTCACACCTACAACATTGCTAGAGTACGAGGAAAGGAACTGTCAGGATTGTAAGAATGGAACTAAAATGGTTCACATCGGGTTCACCAAAAATGTGAGAGAGGGGGACCACCACGTGCAAGGCCACAGGTCATGGAGGGCCAAGAAGCAGAAGGTTGCCCTAACTTACCTTAGCTAAATGGGGTATTAGGATATGAGGATGATAATGATGAGGACTATAAAGTCCTGCAACCACTCTGCAATCCCGAGATTCGAATGAGGCTAGGTGAGCTGGTTTTCGAGCTCAACACTGTATCTTGGATAGTTCTTTGTTTAAGGATGAGAGCTTTGTTCTGGGATGACAATGCAACGTGCTGGCGTCTCTCAAGTGCGTTGGTGTCCATACGGCCAGAGGACCAAAAATACAATGAAAACTAGTAGAAAACAAGCTAGCAACTTAGCTAGCGACTTCTAGAAGAGCAAAACAACACTATGAAATACGAGAAGTACAATCGAAGGTGATAAAGCAAATATACCAGATCTAAGGTGAAGAAGATGATTTTGTAGAAGAGTCTATTCGCCAGCTAGCTCCTTGAAAGAATGTACTCCTACACACAACAAAAGAGGAAAATGTTGGGTGGCTGTATATGGGCTTGCCTCAGTCAGACCCCCGTTTAGGTGTTTCCACCTCCATAGACAACCAAGAAAGTGATAAAGAGAACAATATAGTAAAGAGCACAAAAGAACTATAAAACAGTAAAGTGCTAACTCAACCAAGTGATAGAGGAGAGGAGAGGAGAGGGAAGCTTACCACCTCCACCAAGAGCACTCAAGGATGCTTGGGGGAGAAAATGAGAGTACTTGAGCCTCTGCTGCAATGGTGTGGTTCCAAACTTTCTCTACTAAAGTGATGGAGTGTTGTGTTTGCTACAATGGGGTGCAAAGGTGTTTCTTGAATGCTTGAGAGTGAATTAAGTGAGCTTGTGAATGAAGTAGAGATCTAAAGAAGATGAAATGCTTGTTCAAGGAGTGAATTTGTAGAAGGATGGAGAAAAGCAGCCATATTCAGGTTGGTCGGCCGAAGGGGTCGTTACAACTTGACTCCCAATGAGAAGTGTAATGAATTTTTAGGTTTAGTAGTAGGAATCTGCCAGGACATAAGTGCACCGTGCGGACATCTGCGCATCGCATGGGCGTCCTTTATAGAAACTCCTCCACCGATGCTCAAAACAGGCACCAAGTGGGATGAAAGCAGCGGGCTTAGTTGGAATTAAGCCTCTGAACTTTGTTTTCTAAGGTTGATGAAGGAAAAAAGGGGATTTGCACATGGGGTGCAAATTTACTCCTATATAGGTGTGAGGGGAGAAGACAAACATTTAGCTTACCAATCAATGAATACACGACATACACTTCATAGCAAATTGATTCATTTTAAACACCTTGAGCGGTGTTATCCCCAAAAATATGTGAATAATATAAACAACTTGTTCTTTTTATTTTTGCACCAATATGAAGTGTTCAAGAAATCAAGCAATTAAGATAGCAATGGTGTAAAAACAACAAGAATAGTTTGTTCATTTTTAAGCCTCAAAATTGAAGTGTTTCTAGGAAATCGGGCCTGTTCTAACTTTTGTCAACAAAAAGTGAATCGAGCGTGCGTCAACAAAATAGAAACCGTTTTGTGTTCTTTATATACACCAAAATTAAAGTTCCTAATTATGAAAACATGAAATGTGTTCATTTTTAGAGCCCAAAATTGAAGTGTTTTTGTTCTTTTTATGAGCACCAAAATAAGAGTTCCTAATGTAAGAAAGCTTAAAATTGGTTCAATTTTAATGGCACCAAAACAAATGTGAGTTTGTCTTGTTCCTTTTAGAGCACCAAAATAAATTTTTCCTATTTTAATAAATCTCAAAAGTTGTTTAATTTTAAGAACACCAAAACCAAATGTGAGTTTGTGTTGTTCATTTTTAGAGCACCAAATTTAGATGTTCCTAACTTTAAGAAAGCTTTCAAAATTGGTTCATTTTTATCAACACCAAAACCAAATGTGAGTTTGTGTTCTTCATTTTTAGAGCACCAAATTCAAAATTTTCCTAAGTTAACAAAAAATATTTGTGGATCTATAAATCTTGGACCGATTGTCTTCCCTACAAAAAAACAAATTAGAGTCATGTAAATCCTGCATCTAAATTCGTTAATACCTATTACACATTCGAAAACAAGCAAAAGTTAGTGGAAAAATTCATTACACTAGTGCAAGATCCGTGCACTTGTCTATCAGAGCAACTGCTCAATTCTTAGAGAAAATGCTAAGAAAAAAATGCAAAAGTTGTTAGGGTTAGAAAGGCAGATATCTAACAATTAAATGTAGATTTAAGTAATAAACAGAGAGACTAAAAACACAGAGAATAAATTATAACACAGAATTTAACGTGGTTCACCCAATCCGGGCTACATCCACCAAACTGCAGCCATCCAATGATTTTATTATCTAGTGCAAAAACCTATTACAATCTTGCAAATAATCGCGTTTTTCATTATCCTGTAACACCCATCCAAACCCCTTTTTATCACGCTTAGAAGCTTCCAGATTTTGGGTTCTACAAAATCAGATTTTTCCTTTTTTGGTGATGACGTGAAAAAGTAGGAGGAAAATTTTTCTTCGGGGGCTGCCGCCCTTGAACCCCCGCCCAGGGCCCGACCCGGCCCCGACCCCATACCCCAGCAAGGATACATGCTGGGGTGTACAGTATACCATGGGATATACAGTATAGCATGATTAGTCGCCACATTCCAACAATCTCCCACACTGGAAATTAATCAGGCTCCACACCAACACAATCTCCCACTTGGAGACTGATCATGGACGACACTGCTACAATTACAACTCCCCTGAAAATAAGTACCTTGGACCCTGCTGCTCTGTTATACTTGAATTCAACCTTGAAGGCCTGAAGCTGAAGAGGAGCTCAACTTCTCCCTTGTCACCACCTTCGTAAACATATCCGCTGGATTGACATCTGTATGTATCTTGTCCAGCTTGACCTGTCCATCCTCCAACATCGACCGTATGAAATGATATCTCAACTGCATGTGTTTTGTTTTAGAATGCAAGGTAAATTCTTTGCAAGATGTATAACACTCTGGCTATCTGTAAACAAGTAATTTCTAGCTTGTTGTTTTCCCAACTCATCCATGAAAAGTTGCAGCCATATCATCTCCTTTTCCACCTCTGTTGCAACAACATACTCTGCCTCTATGGTGGATAAAACAACCACCTTTTGTAATCGAGAAATCCAACTCACTGCTGTCCCACCAACTGTAAAAACATAACCTGTGGTACTCCACCTGGTATCTATATCCCCTGCCAAATCTGAGTCAACATAGCCTTTTAAATCAGTATTAAAGCCCCAAAAACATAAACATTTATTGGATGTACCTCTCAAGTACCTAAGAATCCATTTTACTGCATTCCAATGCTCAACTCCGGGATTACTCAAATACCTGCTAACAAATCCTACGACATGTGCAATATCTGGTCTTGTGCATACCATGGCGTACATTAAACTGCCTACAGCTGAAGCATATGGTACCTTGGACATTTTTTCTTCCTCCTCTTGTGTCTTTGGACACATATCTTTAGTCAATTTAACATGACAAGGCAAAGGTGTGCTGACAGCTTTTGCATTCTCCATATGAAATCTCTGCAACACCTTTTCAACATAATTAGCCTGAGATAAAAACAATTGTTTGCTTTTCCTATCTCTACAAGTTTTCATACCAAGGATTTGCTTTGCTGCCCCCAAATCCTTCATAGCAAAATATTTTGCTAACTGTTGTTTTAGCTCACTTATGTGATCCATGTTAGACCTTGATACAAGTATGTCATCAACATATAAACAAAAAATAATGTAGTTGTCATTATCCAACCTCTTAAAATAAACATAATGGTCAGAATTACACCGGCTGTAGCCTTGCTCAGCCATAAAACTATCAAATTTCAAGTACCATTGCCGAGGTGCTTGCTTCAAGCCATATAAACTTTTCTTCAATCTGCACACTAGTTTCTCCTTACCTTTGACCTCAAATCCTTGTGGCTGGTCCATATATATTTCCTCTTCCAAATCACCATGGAGAAAGGTTGTTTTAACATCAAGCTATTCTAAATGCAAATCTTTAGCAGGCACAATACTTAAAACAATACGAATAGAAGTCATTTTAACAATTGGAGAAAAAATCTCATCAAAATCAATACCCTTTTTTTGTGCAAATTCCTTTACAACTAATCTGGCTTTAAATCTCTTCTTACCTCCATCCTCCTCTTTCAGCCTATAAACCCATTTGTTTGGTAAAGGCTTTTTACCTGCAGACAACTTGCATAATTCCCAAGTCTAGTTTTTCAGCAAGGATTCCATTTCTTCTTCCATTCCATGCTCCCACTGAACCTTGGTATCCACCTGCATAGCTTCATCATAATATTCTGGTTCGCCAGGTTCACCAGCATCAGTTAACAAAATAGTATACAAAAAGGGAGAGTATCTTTCTGGAGGTCTACTTATCCTTGAAGATTGTCTAACAGAGTTTGTGGTATTTGTTATTGTTGTTGTTGACCAACATGAGGAACCATTGAAACATCATTGTTTGGAATATCATCCAACACTGCATAATCATTTTCTTTCTTCTCATGCTACAACAACAAATCTTTGTACAACACTTTCTCATTGAATATGACATCCCTGCTTCTCACAATTTTCTGATTTTCAAAATCCCAAAGCCTATAACCAAATTCATCAATGCCATATCCAACAAATATACATTTCTTTGATTTTGCATCAAGCTTGGTTCTATTTTCAGAATCTACATGTGCAAATGCTTCACAATTGAAGGTTTTGAGAAAAGAATAACTCACCTTCTTACCTTTCCATGCTTCCTCTGGAATACCACAACCCAAAGGATTAGAGGGACCTCTATTAATTAATTAAACAACAGTGTTTACAGTCTCTGCCCACATTTTTAAAGGAAGCCCAACATGCAATCTTATAGTCCGTGCACACTCCATTATTGTTCTATTCATGCGCTCAGCCACTCCATTTTCCTGTGGAGTCCTTGGAACCATTTTCTGCCTACGAATACCATTAGAGGAACAATAATATTCAAACTCTTTGCTGCAATACTCACCACCATTATCAGATTTGAGACATTTTATCTTTTTACTTGTCTCATTCTCAACCAAGCTTCTCCATTTTTTAAAAGTTTCAAATACATCAGATTTCTGCCTAAGGAAATAAATTCATACCTTCCTAGTTGCATCATCAATGAATGTAACATAATACAGAGAGCCACCGAGAGAAGATAAGCTGGTCCCCATACATCCATATGCACAAGCTCCAATTTCTCATCTTTCTTTTGCTTCCCATCCTTGAGAAAACTTACTCTCTTTTGTTTTCCATACACACAACTTTCACAGAAATCCATATTAACACATTTTAGACCTGGTAAAACATTATTTGAATGAAGTATTTCATACCTTTTGCACTCATATGCCCAAGTCTATTATGCCACAGTGCTGATTCAGAGTCCACATCAACTGTATGATCTTCTACCTGCTGAACTGCAACAACTGTTCTTGAACATTGACCTTTTTCCGTAACAATTAAAGTAGAAGGAACAGTATGACCTGTACAAAGATATAAGGTGCCTACTTTCACACCTTTTGCTACCACTAAGGCACCCTTTGTGACCTTCCAATTTTTATCACTAAATGTAACAACACAACCTTCATCATCTAGTTGCCCTGCTGAAATTAAATTTCTGCTTAACTTTAGAATGTGCCTTACCTCATGTAGTAGCCAATGATTCCCATTCTGCAACTTAATCTTGATTCTTCCCTTTCCAACAATTTGACAGGGTTCATTATCTCCTAAATAAACCAGCCCAAAATCCCCTTGGACATAATCAAGAAAATAACTTCTATGGGGGGTAGCATGAAATGAAGCCCCTGAATCTAACACCCAAGAATCATCAACATTATTAAGGGAAAGAATCAAAGCATCCTTATCAGATTTATTACTTACCACATTTGCCTCTTTACTTCCTTCCTTTTTGTCTCCTTTATTTTTCTGAGACCAACAATCTTTATTTAAATGACCTGGCTTACCACAGTACCAGTAATCCCTCTTGTCTCTAGATTGGGACCTTCTGTCCTTTGATTTTCCTTGTGACTTCCCACGATTTCTGGAATTATTTCCTCTCTCCTTTGTTCTGTCCCTGCTTTCTGCATTCAAAACACTGCCTGATGTAGATGTTCCACTTGAGCTTTTCCTACGAATTTCCTCGCTCAAAATAACACCAACAACATCATCAAATATCAATGTATTCAAACCAGAAACATAATTGCTAACAGCCATTACCAAGCTCTTCCAACTTTCAGGCAAAGAACACAAAATCAAAAGAGCCCTAACTTCTTCATCAAAGTTTACTTTTACAAAAGTTAATTGATTGGTGACCGTATTAAACTCATTTAAATGATCAGTAACTGACCCACCTTCTACCATTTTCATATTAAATAAACGATTCATAAGAAATACCTTATTCAAAGTGGAAGGCTTTTCATATAACTTCGCCAGGGTTTCCATCAACTCTTGAGTTGTCTTTGCTTTGTAATATTGAATGCCATTGATTGTGCCAAGAATAAACGAATACTGCCAAGCCTTTCTATCCAAAATCTCCCAGTCCTCATACATTGGGGTTTCTTGGTTTTCCCTTCCAATGGCCGCCATAAATCCTTCTGATAGAGATAGTCCTCCATCTGCATCTTCCATAACTGATAGTTCTGCCCATTAAACTTCTCAACCTTCTTACCCTCGTCTGCCATTGCTCCCACTCAACTATGAGACTCCCACTCAACCGTGAGACCTTCCTACAGACAATAATCGAAAGACAACCCGCTCTGATACCACTTGTTAGGGTTGGAAAGACAGATATCTAACAATTAAATGTAGATTTAAGTAATAAACAGAGAAACTAAAAACACACAGAATAAATTATAACACAGAGAATTTAACATGGTTCACCCAATCCGGGCTACATCCACCAAACCGCAACCATCCAATGATTTTATTATCCAGTGCAAAAACTATTACAATCTTGTGAATAATCGCGTTTTTCATTATCCTGTAACACCCATCCGAACCCCTTTTTATCAATCTTAGAAGCTTCCATATTTTGGGTTCTACAAAATTGGATTTTTCCTTTTTCGGTGATGACGTGAAAAAGTAGGAGGAAAATTTTTCTCGAGGGTTGCCGCCCCTATACCCTCGCCCAAGACCTGGCCCGGCCTCGGACCTCGACAAGGATACATGTTGAGGTGTACAGTATACCATGGGCTATACAGTATAGCATGGTCAATCGCCACATTCCAACAAAAGTGCCAAGTTAGAAACAAATGCTCAAATTTGTGAGCATATGCTACCATTGTCAAAAACAAATGCAAAGTTTTTGGAGAAAAAGCATTGATCCTGTTGCAAGTGTGCAATTCTTGTTGCAACTACTCAATTTTCTTGATAGTCAGGTGCACAGGTTTTCTGGGCAGTGCGTGAAAACTTCTTCAAGTGCATTTTCGGGACCTATAACTTCAAAAATAACTCAAACGAACGTTAGTGTATGGGACAAGGGTCCGACCGGGCGTGCTAGAATGTGTGAGGGGGAAAATCATTAGATGCTAATCACGATTTTAGGTGCTTGAAAAGAAAATCTAAACTAAGATCAAACACATCAATCTAAGATCTAATCCTACACATACGAAATGAAACTAAGCTATTGAAAACATAATTAGGAAATCTATGATTACAAAAATGAATGCAAACAACAAAGTGTTACCATCTTGTAGTGGAGTGTATTCGCCTAATGTTGGATTGCTCTTATCACCACAAAGCCTCCATAGTTTGTGAAAATCTTGATGAATGATTGCTTGATGTTGATTGAAAAAAGGTTAAAGCTCTATGAATGGTGATTGTGACAACACTTTGTTGCATAAGGTATGTTGATTCTCTGATCTTTTTTTGTGAGGAGAGATGTTTGTTATATAGAAAAAGAGATTTTGAATCGACGATCAAGATCCAACAATGTTGGATCAAGATCAATGGTTGAAAAGTGTTGAGAGGATTTAGACATGAGAAGATTGTGCAAAGTTGATTGCACAATTTTTGTGATTGAAGAATAGATTAGCTAGTCAGGGTTTAGATTGATCAGTCAGGATTTGATTGATCAGTCATGGTGTAGTTAGGAATTAGATGGTTGAGTTAGCAAATTGGATTGCTTAGTTAGCAAATTGGATTGCTTAGTTAGCAAATTAGATTGCTTAGTTAGCAAGCACAATTTGTTCAATCAGAAAGTGGGCGAGGAATTATGAATTAATTGATTTAATTAATTAATTCATTTTTGGGAGTTGAACGTGCAAATCAAGTTTGACTTTTGCAAACAAAGTTGCATTAGTTTGATTTTATTTTTGATAAATGATTTGAATAGTTTGATTTAATTATTCAAATTTTGGAGGGAAAGTGTGTTAATTAAATTATTATGATTTAATAATTCAATTAATTTAGAGGAATAAGGTGAATTAGTGGCGTAATTAAATAATTGGCATTATTTAATCAATTAGGATGAAATAAGATTAGATTAGGACTTTATTAAATAAATATAATTTATTTAATTTGTCGAAATGGTGAAAAAGTGAATTGATTAAATAATGTCATATTATCCAATTAATAATAGAATTAGGGTTTTCAGGACTTCATTAAATAAATGAAATTTATTTAATTTGTCGAAAATGATGAAAAAGTGAATTAATGAAATAATGTTGTATTATTCAATTAATAGAGGAAATTAGGGTTTTGGATGATGTTTGATGTTGTGTAATGTTGTGTGATGTTCTGGGATATTGTGGGATGATTATGAGATGTTTCAGGGTGTTGCGGGATGATTTCAAGATGTTTCAGGATGTTACAGGTTGATTCTGAGATGTTTCGAGACATTACGGGTTGATTCTGAGATGTTCCAAGACATTACGGGTTGATTATGAGATGTTCCAAGACATTATGAGTTTATTTGGAGATGTTTTAAGACATTCTAGGTTGATTCCAAGATGTTTTGAGACATTACATATTGATTCCAAGATGTTTTGAGATGTTCTAGGTTGATTTTGAGATGTTCCGAGACTTTCTGGGTTGATTCTGAGATGTTTCGAGACATTATAGATTGATTCTAAGATGTTCCGAGACATTAGGGATTGATTCTGAGATGTTTCAAGATATTACGAGTTGATTCTGAGATGTTCTGAGATATTATAGGTTGATATGGGTTGTTGTTCGATGTTGTTCGATGCTATTCAGGGTGTGTAATAGGTGTTAGGTCAATTTTGCATGTCTACAATGGGTAGAAGGAATTCATCAAATGCCTTAAGAACAACTATTGTTCAAAAATAATACATAAGAGAATGGAAGAGAATGGCTACACATTCCTTCAATTCGGCAACAATAAAAATGGACCAAAATTATGTTCATACAAGAATCATAAAGTAATATTGTGGTAGGATTTGCAAAATAATGTTCAAAAATAGATACAATGACTATAAACTTGAAGAAAGTGTAATGGAAAGAAAAACTAGCATAAACATTGTAACTGCCATAAGATTAAGAAAAGCAAAGTTCCTCTATTATAAGTGTTATGAATTTGCAAAATAGTGTAAGATTTGAATGCCAAAAATTCTAAAGAAACAACCTTATCAAAAATATAGATAGTTAAATTTAAATTCAAGGAAAAGTAAAAAACAACCAATATTACCTCAAGCAATGTAGACAATGAATGTACCACACCTCTGATGCCTGAATGGTTATTTGATTCAAATATTCTAGAATTAGAATAGCCTCTTGCACTTTTTAAGTGACTAATTAATATTGGAAAAGAGGTCAACATACAATTTGCAAAAAGTAGAATTTCAAATTATTTAATTATATGGGTAGAAGGAATCCATCAAAGGCCTCAAGAACAATTATTCTTCAAAAATGATACAAAAGAGAATGGTAGAGAATGGCTGCACATTCCTTCAATTCAACAACAATAAAAAATGGACCAAAATTATGTTCATAAAAGAACCATAATGTAATACTGTGGTAGGATTTGCAAAATACTATAGAAATAATGTTCGAAAATAAATACTATGGCTATAAACTTGAAGAAAGTGCAATGGAAAGAAAAACCAACATAAACACTGTAATTTCCCTAAGATTAAGAAAAGAAAAGTTCCTCTATTATAACTATAAGTGTTATGAATTTGCAAAATAGCATAAGATTTGAATGCCAAAAATTCTAAAGAAACAATCTTATCATAAAAAATATAGCTAGTTAAATTCATGATTTCCTTTTTTGACTTCTACCCCTAGCAAAGATCTATGCATATCAAGACTGGAATTTAGATTCAAGGAAAAGTAAAAAACAACCAATATTACCTCAAGCAATGCAGACAATGAATGTACCACACTTTTGATGTATGAATGGTTATCTGATTCAGATATTCTAGAATTAGAATAGCCTCTTGCAATTTTACTTTCCCCTTTATTGTTGGTAAAAGGTGTGGTGGATCCATCTATACAAGTGACTTCACAATTCAAATAAATTGCAAAGTTTCTAGATTGTGTTTCCTTGGAACCAAGCATCGTACGAACTAGGCTTGAAGAACACAACTTCTGAAAAACAAATACTAAAAAAATCAAAGATTAGTAGGGGTCAATTTCAAAAGTTTCCATTTACTTAGTTTGATTAAAATTGAGGGTAACCCTTACAAAGCGATTTCATTAGAACAATGCATAATGTTTTCTTCTTTCCCTACCTAGAAAAAGTTGAAGGAATGAATTTTTCTAAAGTTTCCTTTGTTTGGAGAAGAAAAAGGATAGAACACAATTGTTTCAAGCTAGAGTGCAACAGTAATAAGAATTTAATATTTACCTTATCAATTAGAGTCACTTTTACAAAAGGCATTGATCGCTCAAAGCACTTAAAATGAAGACTTCCAAGCCTGTCTTTATCACGTAAATTCCATGAATTTTTAGGATCAAACCTTGAATCTTCGAAACCAGCATCCCAAGTTCCTTCTGATCTCTCACTTGTTAGTTGCACTTATGGCACTTTAAGGCCTACAAATAGGTAGAATTCCATATCTAGAAACTTGGAACTAACCATAACAATGTAAAGGATAAATGGAACAAAGCAAGCCAATATGCCCCCAATTCAATTACCCTAACCAATACCAAGTCTTTGATTTGTATTTATGACTCAAGTGTAAAATTAGCTCAAGTGGAGTGCTTGCAATGAATGTCTTGCAAGCCAACAACATCTCCCCTTGCATGCAAACACTACAAACATGACAAATCGTTAAGATAGCTAAATCCCTAATCACCAGTTGTTTCAACCACTAACAATTTGCAGGAGCTTCCTCTAAACTCATGTGCTCTCTTGCATTGGTAGTTTTACTACACCTGCCGAGCCATTTGTAGCTGTTAATTGAAACCAATAAGAGGCAAACAAATCTTAGAGAATTTAACTTCTAAGCCCATTTGCATCCAGGACTAAGAAGCACATAAGAAATATGGAGAAAACTGATTTCATCATTGGCTATTAGAGTAAAGTTTAATCGTTGTTTAACACCGAACTATAATTGACCACACTTAGTTCACCCAAAAATTTCTATGATAAAATTACATGAAGCATAAAATAATACACTTCATTCTATAAGCTACAGAGTTCTAATTAGGAAATGGAGAAGATTCAAAACTTGGGTAACTTCATGCAATTCATATGATCCAACCAATTCGGTTGTTTCCATTGTCATGAACCACAAGATAACCCTACAAAGATATGTTTGCAAAACCAAATTCAACATTAAGATAACTACTAAAAAGACTACTTTAATGCTCAATATAAAAGCCTTAGTGGCATCTGACACATGAATGTCTAAAGTTTTTGAACAAGGAATAAAAGCTTCATTAAAAACAACCTAGAAGAAGTAAATACCACATATACCATATAAAATTCCAATTACCTCCAATTACATTGTAGGGTCCAATTTTGCTACTGTCAAGTATCCCTAAATAGGAATTGCCATTCTAGTCATATGTGAAGGTTAGTCAATATGTTCAATTAGTGAAGAATTCATAAAATATTGAACAATAGATAGTTTGAGGTATTGTGTCTCGGCCCTAGTCACCTTGTTCTAATAAATTTTAAGGAATGCAATTTTCATGATTTTAAAGTTCAGGCATTCTTACACTGATTATCAAATAACCCTATGGAGGGATTTCCAACTTTGCATTTTTGGTATTTGGTGAGGTGCTTTTGAAGTTGAATGTTAGTGGTTTGAAGTTGAATGTTACATCTGTAATGGATCTGGTAAACTCACATGAGTTAGATGATAGTGTATTAGCCTAATTCATATAATTTGTACAACAGAAGAAATTTACAGTAAGATTCATAAAAATGAATTCTCACATGTGAAATATGAACAAATTATCAAATCCCTTCACCTAATTTTTTTCCCTCCCCAACACAGTGGCAGGATCTTATCTGATGAATCTTGTACCAACTATTTTACAATGCTTTCTTTGACTTGTATCAACCTTGCATTGTCATAAATAGGAACTAATTATAGTAAAATTGCATAAGGTTAAAGTTGTCTCTAAACACTTACTACAGAGACAAGAGCATCACAAGCTTGTTTTGTGAAGTATGTATATGAGCTACTAGTGTCAAATATTATACCTCCAAGCCTTCTTTCATATCTACCCTTCAGAAGAAGTTTGCTACCAAAGATCATATGTGTAGCTCCCACATGGTAGTATTTGCTGAGAATTGAAAGAACAATTTGTGACTTGATGCTCATATAGACTTTTTTAGAGGAGAAAAAGTTTAATAATTACTTTCTAAATCTTTTTCCTTCCGTATTTCAAAAATTTATATTTTGAAATTTTATAACCAATTTTTTTCATGTATTGTTTAAATTCAATACCGTTTTTTAATCCCATTGCAATGATTTAAAGTGGCGATTCAACTATCATGAGTTGTAAATTCTTGTCTGGCAATGGCTATCTGATGAACTTGGGTTGTTCTGTTTATCATTTGTAATCAGAATAGAGCTATACTACTTGTTCTTAGTATAAGTTAAATTCCTAAATCTTTTTCCTTTTGTATCTTAGAAATTTATAATTTGAAAATTTAAGAATTAAGTTGTTTCTGTGTTGTTTAAATTTAGTACAATTTTTATAGGCTCATAACAATGATATTATAGTGGTGATTCTGCTATCCCATGCTATAAGTTTATGTCTGGAATGGACTTAGAGCATGAAAAACATACAAGTGAATTTAAGCAGGCCCTAGAAGAATTTTTGTTGTATTTGATTCAAAAATTGAATGGTATGGGCAAAGATATGAGAGAAATGATACAGATTATACAACAAATTTTGAGAGAGAGAAACAAACAAAGATAGGAGAAAATCTCATAATATGAAATTTCTAATCTAATAGGAATTTCTATCATAGATGTATAACTTCCTAACATTAAAGAGACTTGAAACTACTCAAAACCTTTTAAAGCAAATTGGGTTGTTCATTCGAGAGTTGTATATCCATTGTCATATATGAATGAAAAATTTGAGGAAAATAGAGCAGCATACATGTGCAACAAAATTATCCTTATTAGTGAACACTACATTGTGAGTCTTAATTGCACAACTACCCAAAACCACATTCCTATACATCTTGAAGCTTTTCTTTGTATATACTTGCAATTTACTTTACTAACATGCTTTGTCAAGGGCTTGTTGGCATATCAAACTCTGAAATTTCTGGGTTGGTCATAGGTGTGAGTGTCTAATCTACAATTAACTAACAAGAGACAACAAAAAAGTGTTAATCATGTTACAAAACCAAACAAAACACTCCATATGAGTTTCTCAATCAAGAAATACAAGAAAATATGAAATAAAAAACACAAAAGCATGCAAACTCATCTAAATCAATCAAACCTTCATCCCATAGGGGGATTGGTGCTCCTTTAATGTGGAATGAATCCATTTCACAATCCCAATGATAAGATCCAATGTTGTAGATTATTCTAAGTATGAACTTAATGGTAAGTGATGAAAAAAAGCTCAAAAGTGATGAAAATACTGATTGCTAATAGTGAAAATGGCTATAGTAATATTGCTTCAAGTTGTGGATCCCTATTGTGAAGAGAATGCTTCTATTTATATAACTCAAGGGTTGAGAAATGAGAGAAATTGGTGAATGTGGGATGAAATGGGAGCTAATGAGAATGTGACACTAAATTGTAGATTTTTGGCTCTAATGTACTCTCTAACTCTTCTAGGGTTTTTCACCTAAAATGAGAGAGCTTAGGCCAAAAATGCTAAGGGGTTCATTCAAATAATTTTATGTATGATGTTGTATAAGATAAATGGAATGATCTAAGTGCAACTAAGCTATGAATTGATCAAACATGAATGCAAAACCTAAGAAACAAGTAATGTTTGAAAACACATTGTGTATTGCGAAATCGCTTACAAATGAATGGGAAAATGCAACATAAATGAATCAGACTCAAAGTCTGCACCTGGAAATTTTATGAAGATTGGAAATTACATTTGAAATGTTGTTGATGCTGTTTTTCAAGCCTAGAGGGAATCATTCACCATTTTGGGCGAATCAGTCCCAGTTATGGTAAATTGAGCCGAAACCTGTTTCTGTCAAAAGGGTGTCAGAAAATGCAGAAAACACAAAACTGACCTGGAAATGGGACTCATTCGCCACCCATGGTGAATGAGTCCACTTTTGAATTTTTGAATATTCAAGAGTGGATTCCGGAGCTTCCAATTTGCACTTTGATGTTCTACAGTTGTCCGCTTTTGAAACTTCGATTTACGTGTCTGAAAATTAGTTTTTGTTGATATTTTGACTTGAATGATGAAGAGAAGACTTGATCAACCTTTCAAATTTATTTTCAATGAATTGTAAGCTTCCAAGGGATCTAAATCTGCATACAAACAAGACAAGAGAAAGAGATGTTGAATGTTAGGGCATGGGGGTTTGCCTAAGTCAAACCCATTTTAGGTAATTAAACCAAAATGTTGAAAGAAATGTATGAAACATGCATCAATGGAGTTGATTACATTTCCATGATGATTGATCTTTAAATTATGCAGCAAAACATGAAGAATATTCCCTTGAAAGTTTGAAAAATTGAGATTGAATGACTTGTAATGTAAAAACCCTAAGTTGCTTGACTTGGAGGAGAATATTGGTGGATGAATAATGAAGAATGGTTAAGAGAGATGTAAATTAGGGCTTAGAATGTTATATTTATAGGAAATCCACCTATTTTACCCGTTACTACCTCATCACAGGCTTACATGAACAAATAATAAACTTAAATTTCACTTTATTCCTGCCCAAAGGTCAAAATTGGACCAAATGGGACTGATTCACCACACATGGTGAATGGGTCCCACCTGGATGGGACTGATTCACCATGCATGGTGAATGGGTCCCACAAGGGTCAATTTAATAGCTCAGATGCCAAGAGATAAGGAAATAAGGTCTAAAATGCAACTTTGTCAGCTATTTGATCAATTAAAGCCTCAGGATGCACAATATGAGTTAATAGGGGCCTATTAGTGATGATGTAAATGTCAAATAGGGCTTGGGACACAAAATTCAATTTGAAAGTGTGATTAAATACACTTTACAACACTAAAATGAGGTCCACATAGCCTATAAAGGCACATGAACCAATGTGAATGTGCAAGACACATTACAACACTAGTTTAACATTAAGTTTAATTCAAAAACCTTCTAGATTGATGTGAAGATGTAGTTAAATATGTTTTATAATGTTGAATTAGGGAGAAATGAGTTTATTAAGTCTAGAAAAGCGTGAAAGTATCTTACAACACTTTACAACACCTTTACAAGACATTGTTAAATGCATTTTATCTAGTTTGCAAAGGTCCAAGACCTAGTGTGGATGCATAAAATTCCTCACAACACTTGCATCAAGGCCTTATTAAGTCCAATTTATCATGAAATATTTCATGTCAAGCAAAGGGTCTTTTTTTCTACGGCATAGACACTTGTCACAATTCTATTGGGTGAGAGTGGAGCACATTTTGGGAAATGTGTAGAGGAGAGAGGATGTAAGAGGAATAAATGATAATGGTTGAGCATTTGAAAGGTTTTAAGAAGAATTTATTGAATGTTGTTGGAGATGTGAGAGGATGTAAGAGGAGTTATTGAAAATGTAAGAGAAGTTATTGAAGATGTGATAGGTTTTTTAAACCTTTGGAGGGAAATTGGATGAGGTGGTTGGGAGGAATATTCCTTGGAATATGCTTTGTGAGGATAAATATAGGAATTAAATAATTAAAAAAAATTATTTTCATGTGCAACCTGGTTAGTTGACCATAGGTTGATTTAACTCTTGAGGAGTTAAAAGCTGGAGGATTTATTAATGATGATTAGAAAGTGATTTGGGATTAATTAATTCTTCTAAATTAATTTGAATGGGTTAGGGGATTATGACATTTGATTTGATTTATTTAATCAAATGAGAGGACTTAGGGGGATTTAATTAAATTACTTGATCTAATTAAATATGATGAACATTAGTTAGAAGAAGGGAGAATTAATCTAATAAAATTAATTATTTGATTAATAGCTGAATTTGTTGATTTTAACTAAATAATACTGATTATTTAATTAATTGGTTAGTTTGGGGTGATTTAGGAAGAAATGGTGTTAGTTAATTAGAATTGAATGCATAGTATCAATCAAGACCTTTTTAAGTGTCTACATTTTTCCTCTCTTTGAAGTGAGGTACCTATTGCGTTGGTTCAAAGAATAACACTGCCGAGATCAAAATTCAAAAATTTCTTGATTTTTCTGGATGCCCCACTACTGCCCCCTTGAGAGATCAAGCGAAAATTGTAAAATTTGAGTCGAGCTAACAAAAAAGGTTCACCAAGGATTCATGCGTAGAAGACAACCCACAAGATGCAAAAATAGGCTCACGACGACGAAAATGGGTCAAAACGGGCTTTGTTCGAAAAAAAATAGATTAACACGCTCAAAAACCCTAAAAATACTCCAAAAAACCCTAAAAAAGTTTGCATAAATAGGGTTGAAGGGGTCATTTTCAAATCATTTGTACACCTAACCTTCTAGAATTCCTGCGATTTTTCTCTAAGGTGCTAATAGAATGGTGGCTCATGTGCTTCCCAGACATCAGATGGAGTGGATCTGAGAGTCCCAGAAGCATCAGGACATAGGACCCTCGATACGCCTTTCAAAAAATTTCTCATTTTTTTCATTTTTTATGCATTTATTAGGTTGGCCAAAAGCGGCTCTGTAGGGTGTTGCAATTGTTACAATCAATGTTGCTTTTGTCTATGCTGACCCGCCTTTGCAGAATAGCGTCGTGCGACACTGGAAGGTCCTAGGGTTGCACAGAAAATGCCGACCCGCCTTTGCAGAATAGCGTCATACGACACTGGAAGGTCCTAGGGTTGTGCAGAAAATGTCGACCTGCTTTTACATGATAATGCCACACAAGCTCAGAAGAGTCCAACGTTGCCCAAAAATTATGATTTGCCTTTGTGATATGATGTCACTTTTGCTTATAACATCGATTTTGTGAAATCATAGAGTGCCACCTTTGAAAATACTAGCTTGCCTTTGCTTTTAAGGAATTTTTAATTTTTGAAAACACACCAGGTTGATTAATCATGGGCATTTTGGATGTAGGAGGTCCTTCGAGTGCTCAACTCGAAGGAGGATAGAGGCCAGATACTGCGCCGAGCAATGCACTTGACAGATGAGGTGCTATTTTTCTTGGGTTTGATTGGATTTGGACACATGGCGTAGATGCCCAAGGTTAGGACACACTTAGCGATGATGAAAAAACTGGTGGAGAGATCGCAGAGAGAGACATCATCATTCCATCTACCGACTGGAGAGGCCACAGTCACTTTGGAGGACATATGGCGGCTCCTGCGGATCCCCATACACCGTGAGTGCATTATATACGATGTCAAGGCCGGTGGTGATGCGATATTTTAATTGTTGGGTGTCAATGAGTATGAGATTGATAGTGGTCAGATTGACCTTGCTCAATATGATGGGGTTGCCCCTGATTTGACCCTTTTTGTCGGTGCACTGATCTCGGGAGCCCTTGTTCTCGATACGTGAGCCAGAGTTTGTAGTGTTGGATGGGGGATTGTTTGGTCGAGGATGATGGAGGAGATGACTTTCTACGCCTAGGGGCTAGTTGTCCTAGTGTTGTTATATCATGATATGCACCAAGTTGTATACTATGGGGCCCATAGCATTGGAGTGGGAGTGACACTCCTCCATGTCTAGGCATATGAGCACATAGTTGTCTTGAGGCCCACTATCACAGATGTGCAAAAAGATTGCAATGATTCAAGAGTCTATAGATACGGGGGTATGACTACCCTCCACTACACAGGTATCACAGGAATCCTACACTGGAGGGGGGTGATTGATGAGATGATGGTATTCTGATGGAGACCTTGAATCCATTACCACAGGTGGCATGATGATGATGATCAGTTGTTTTACTGCTGTCAGATGAGGTATATGTAGGGAAATGAGCACTACATGATTGAGTGATATCTTCCAAACAGGGTTGCTCGGAAGTTCAAGGTGTACGATGCACTTGACTAGGCATACAAAGCAATTTTTGCATGTAGATCTCGGGAGTCATCCTGGGGGTAGCGGATCCAACCCTAGGTCATTGTTGACGATTTCAGGTAGTTAGTGATGCATCAGTGGGTGTAGTTTGATGGTATCATAGATGTTGGCACTACATAGGCTTTTGATGCATACTAGAAGGTTCATGCCCTGATTAGACTGACTTTACCAGTTGTGCGAGTGGTAGGCAGAGGGCGGGTTAGAGGACCTCAAATAGGAGAGGTACCACAATAGCCACTTCAACAGGCCCACGATGGACAAGACAAAGGTGGCGGGGATGGCAGACAAGATGAGCACGATAGATAGGTGCCACCTCTAGTACCACTATTTAGACATAGGGCACCACAAGAACCCCCACCAGTTCATGATGCTAGGGACAAAAAAATAGCAATGCTACAGGCATAGGTATGGCACTAACAAGGCAATTGCAACAGGCACATGCCCAGATATAGGCCCTGATCCAGGAGAGAGATCAGGCGAGACGGGAGGTGGTCTAGGAGCACCAACAAAGACAAGATGCATATCTTAGCCTAGCTTAGGAGACGAGTTAGAGACAACAGCTGGAGGCAGCAAACACAACAAGCACAGGGACAAGCTACAGTCCCAACTGAGATGTATGGGCAAGCGATACAGGAGGCATCGTACTACAAATTTCTTTATTATAGAGCTTGCCCATAGGAGCGCCATGAGCCATATTTCTCTCATATTAGCCGGGTTGCTCCGAGTAGGTATCGACCAGGGGCCTTGGGTAGACCATCAGGATCCCACCATTAGAGCTGAGGTAGCCACCATAGCGACCGCCAAAGCGAGGGGAGCTCAGGGCACCATTAGTGCTTTAGACACTTTTTTTTGATGTACAACCTGATTTATGATGTGTATACATTCATTGGCTAATTTTTTATTAGCCTCACTTATATTATGATGATGACATTATTTATTTGATTCCGATTGTATCATGACATTCAACTTTATATATATATATATATATAGATATATGAAATGACTTCAATGTGATTTATGATGTGATGTTATTTTATTTTACTTGTTATGGATGCATATGCTATGGATGGATGCGTTTAATGTTTATGCTATGATGCTTTATGTTTTTATGATGTGATGCGATATTATCAATGTATGGGATGAATGTATATGTAATGTATGATGGATCTATGTGGATGCACTTTTGTGTGATGGATGCAAATCTATATTATGTTCTGATGCATGATGGATGCAATACAATGATATGTTTAACTTCTTTTTCAGTATCTTTTCTGTGTGATATGATGATGCAAGATGTATGCATGTTGCAAAATGTGATGATTTTAATAATGCTTATGTGCAAATGTGATAGGTGATAATGCAAATGTGTTGTTTATGAGATGCTTAGAATAACTTATCTATATTATGCTAGACACCTTAAATGATAATGCACTGATGGATGATATTTTCTATTATGATGATATGTATGATGTGTAGTATGTTGACCGTTTTTGGATGCAGGATGGATGCAAATATATTTTTATTTTGAATTTCATGATACCATTTTAGTATGTGGAGAAGGTAGAAGAAAGAGGGAACAACCCTTGAGTCCAAGACAATGTAGGAATCCAACAAGTCCATGAGTCTTTGAGACTTTATTAGATATGATGATGAGTGATGATGATGCATTGCTTATCAGAGATTGGGGACATAAAGAGCATTACTTTCCTTATGTTTTATAACACACATAGATATGATGCGTCATTAAGGTATAGAAAACCAGGATGGCGTTGTACCTAGTGAGATGGAATTTGACTTGACAAATAGATAGGAGTATCATTTTTCACACCCAACATACAAAACCTTTAGGATGTACTTCAAACATTTCAAACATCTTGGACCAAAAAAAAAGAGGCAAAACCTCCCAATGTAATAGTCAACAAGATATTCAAAACACCCTCCCTACATACCAACAAAATCTAGCATGACCAAAGTTATATTACAAGAATATCCAACAAGCATAGCAGACAAAAGATAATGATAAATTCCCCATTCCTTTCTCTCTAAATTGTTTTGATTAGACATCATTGAGAGGTCATCAGAATGAGCACAATAAGATAAATCAAAAGAAAAAATTAAGTAAACAAACAAGCCAATGTTCTTCATACCTCCAGCTAAGACTAAACTACGGTGATGTTTGATGTTGATGTCCATTGTGGGAAGGATGCATCCTAGGACATGATGTTATTAGATTATTTTGAGACCAACGAGATGATAGGCTACTGATACCAAGAGTTGACCAACCTATTTACCTACTAACCTAGACTTAAGACCTTGACGTTTTAGTTTTCACTTTTAATTTTCTATACTTGTTTCCGATTGTTTTGCCAAAGGGTGAAGATGATGATTGATTTATTGTGAGTGGATGTTTATTGTGGGTGAGAAGTGAAATGGGATGGGTGGTTTTGGGTTTTTTGAATGTTTTTGGTATTTTTAAATGTTTTGAGGCTGTTTTTGGGATTTTTGAGATGTTTTAAAAATGTTTTGATTTTCACATTTTCCAATGTTTTTGGTGTTTTCTGAGATTTTGACCAAAACCTTAACCTAAAGACCTATCCTAGGGGCCTTGGGGGCTGATCAAAGATTAGTCTTGCCTACGTTATACATGCAGAAATCACGTAGTTCGACTGACATAAACTCGTTTATTGATAAGATATGAACATGTGGGGATTGCCAGTTTATTGTGATGGACACCTAAAGGACCTATCCTAGGGGCCTTGGGGGCTAATAAATGATTAACCTTTCCTATGTTATACATGCAAAATCCTCATAGTTCGACATGATGACTATGTTTTTTACTTGTTTTTGGATTTTTTGATATGTTTTGGATGTTTTTTGGATTTTCTGGTTTTATGAATGTTTTGGATTTTTTGGTTTTATGAATGTTTTTGGATGTTTTTGGTTTTATGAATGTTTTTGGATGTTTTGGTTTTAAGGAAGATTGCAAGAATATACATGAATCCGATCCAATGTAGGTATAAGAACATGCCCCCAACGTGATGAGATAGACTACTCTGATATAGGGAGGACAAATTGACCTTAGGAATTCGCCAAGTAGTTCTAGGATGGAACATGATACCAACATAGGATCAAACTATGATGCAGACGCGGATGGGTAATGGAAGGATCAATGGAATGTGATGGGTGAATACAATGGAAATCGATAGTAGGTGATGCAGAACAAGTCAAAGAATCCATGGTGGATGGAAAGTGCTTTATTTACACACGGCGTTTGTTTGGTAGGTTTTCACCAAGGTACTTTCCCAAAGCGCCACCGAAGTGGTTTTCACTAGAGGATGATTTTTTTTCTTTACTATTTTCAATCCTTTTTCTGATTTTTTTGGATTTTTTTTTTGGATTTTATACCCAACAAGCTTAGGCATAATTTTTTTTGAGATGGGGGCTATTGATGGGATCCTATAGATGTTCACCTTCGGGTGTGGATAACTGATATGCTCTTGATTTGTAACTTGCAGTGACGAAAAAAGGTCCCAACTAGTTGGGTTCAAATTTTCCCTTGCTATCTGGATTTGGCACATTCTTATAATTTTCTTTCAACATGATCCCTCCGACTTGAAATGAATGACTCTTGATATTCTTATTATAGCTCCTTTTGAGATGGTTCTAATAGACCTGTAGGTGGTTCAAATCATCTGTGTGCTACTCATCTAATAGTTCTAGCTCGTTCAACCGTGACACCCGATATTCTTCATCAGTAATGAGATTCTGCAATGATATTCTCAAGGATGGGAGCTCAATCTCAATGGGAAGGATGGATTTTGATCCATAGACCAGGGAGAAGGGTATTGCACCTGTGGGCATGCAGATACTCATTCGGTAGTCCCATAAAGTGAGATTTAACTATAGGCACCAATCACAACCAGCTTCATTGACTGTTTTCTTGAGGATTTTTAGGATAGTTTTATTAGAAGCATCAACTTGGTTGTTACCCTGGGGGTAGTATGGAGTGGAGAAGTGATGTTGGATATTGAATTTTTGGCATAGCTCACGAACATCCTGATTTTTTAAAGGTGTCCCATTATTTGAGATAAGGGCTTGTGGGACACCGTAACGGAAAATAAGGTAGTTTAGGATGAATTTGGATATCTGCTTCCCTATGATATAGGTCATGAGGATGGCCTCTACCCACTTTGTGAAGTACTCTATGGTGGTGATAATGAACTTTTGTCCATTAGATGAGGTGGGTGTGATTTTTTCAATGAGATTGAGCCCCCATTGTGAAAAGGGCCAAGGCATTATAATCAGTTGGAGCTCCTGAGATGGTGCATGGATGAGGTCCCCATGCTGTTGGCATTACAAACATTTTCAGACATACTCATGAGCTTCCGTTTCCATTGTAGGCCAATAGTACCTAGTTTTCAGCAATTTCTTGGCCAAGGTCATACCACTAGAATGTGAACCACAAATAATGTCATGTACCTCAGTTAAAGCAATCAAAGCTTCCTCGGGGTTAAGACATCACAAAGGGTTCCTTCGATACTCCTACAATAGAGGGTATCACCTAAGATGAAAAAACGAGATGGATTTTTGATAAAGGTTCTTTTAAGGTTTGGGGTGATTTCAGCGGGGAGGAATCCTATTTTCAAGTAGGTGAAAATTTCATGGTACCAAGGATCTCTGGGACCAATTATTTCACACACGAACTCAAAATTTGGTACCTTGAAAGCTAGTACGAGAAGCTACTCTACCAGGAATTCATGTTTAGGGACATTGTGTGGGATATCTAACAATGATCTGATTGTTGCCATAATGTTTGTTGCTCTATTGTTTACCCGAGGTATCTGCTCAAATGTTATGTTGATGAAGAACTCCTTGAGATCCTCCACCAACTTCTTGTATGGGGTAAGTTTTTCATCCTTTTTTTGATATTCATCATTGACTTGGTTGATAATTAGTTGTGAGTCTCCATAGACCTTGAGTGTCATGATTTTCCATTGTACTGCAATCCAAAGCCCTATGATAAGGGCCTTGTACTTTGCAATGTTATTGGTGCAAGGAAAATATAACCTGTATGATTTAGGAATATAATCCCCTTGTGGCATGATGAAGAAGACTCCTGATCCTGACCCATGTTGTGTGTATGATCCATCAAAATATACCTTCCAATGGTCTACTACACTAAGGTTGAAAATGGACTCATCTGGAAACTCTGATACTAGTAGGTTCTCTGAATATATAGGTACCTCTTCCAATTGATCTACAATTACCTATCCCTTGATGGCTTTCCATTCTACATATTCAATGTCGTATTTATTAATATCATGACCCACTTAGCCATTCATCCTATGAGTGTTGCTTTAGAAAGTAGATACTTGAGGGGGTCTATCTTGGAAATGAGCTTTATCTGATGAGCCAACATGTAGTACCTGAATTTTTGTGGGGCAAACACTAATGTGAGGCAAGCCTTCTCAATGAATGTGTAATTTAGCTCATGTCCCACCATGGTCCTACTGATATAGTAAATGGCTCTTTCTTTCCCTGTTTCATCATGTTGAGCTAGGAGAGCCCCAAGGGTTGCCACTGTAACTAATATGTATAGGATGAGTGGTTTGTTATGGATCGGTGGCATGAGGACTGGTGGAATTATCACGTATTCTTTGATTTGATTGAATTAATGATCAAATTTATCATCCCATTTGTATGCTACCCCCTTATGGAGTAGATGAGAATATGGGATGGTTTTATTTGCTAACTGTGCTATGAATCTGTGAATGGACTAGAGCCTTCCCTGCAAACCCCTTAACTGCTTCAATGTCCGTGGTGCTTCCATGTCAAGGACTGCTTTGAATTTTGTAGGGTTTATCTCGATTCCCCTCATTGATACAATATACCCTAGGATTTTTCCTGATTGCACGCCAAAGACACATTTCTTAGGATTGATTCATACCTTATATTCTTCCAGTCTATCAAAGATTGGGCCCAGTGTTGCTATGTGATCTTGACACTTTCTTGATTTAGCTAGTATGTCATCCACATAGTCCTCTATAGATTTGTGGATCATGTCATGGAAAATCAAAGTCATATCCCTTTGGCATGTAGCTCCAACGTTCTTCAACTCGAATGGCATCATGTTCCAACAGTAAGTGCCCCATGGACAAGTGTAGGCTAGTTTATGTTGATCATCCTTTGCTATCATAATTTGATTGTACCCTGAAAACCCATCCATTAATGATAGCATTTTGTGCCTTGTCATCAGATCTATAATCATGTCTATGTTAGGAAGAGGGAAATCATCTTAGGACATGCTTTGTTTAGGTCCCTGAAGTCGGTGCAAATACGAATGCCCCTAGTGGAATTAGAGATAGGTACAAGATTGGAAACCCATTCAGGATAATCAATGGGTCGTATGAAGCCAACATCAAGGATTTTTTGTAGCTCAAGTTTAACCAATAATGCGATCTGTGGATGCATCTTTCTCAATTTTTGTCTTACAGGTTTCGCCTCTGGATAGACAGCTAGATGATAGACCACGACCTTTGGATCAAGGCTTGGCATGTCAGCATAGGTCCACACAAAATTTACTTTCCTTTCTTTCAGAAATATAGCTAGCTTTTATTTTTCCTCGGTAAAAAGTGACTTAGCATAGAAAGTGATGTGTGGTGTCTCTTCAGTTCCTAGATTGACTAGGTTGCATTTTTCTGCCAGTACTGCTGATTTTTCTTGATGGATGGCACTAAGGGGAAGATTGAATCCCTTATCCTTTAGTGTCTTAGAGATATTTTCGCCATCAGATACATCCTTTCTTTTTACTATTTTTGGATCAGCCACAATGTGGTTTTCACTTAGAGACCGAGACATTACTCCTAGATTTTGTATTTTGCAACTAAGAGATTCAATCGTTTCTGCATAGTATGCATGTGTGTTCAACTCAATATGAAACCCTACTTTGTGATCTCTATATAGTAGAGTATCCCTTAGTCCCATGAATTTTGAGAGGGCCTCATCTTTTTTTAACGTGTCTAAGATCAGTGGTCCTTGTTGGTCACAATCGATGAGTTGAGGGTAAACAAGTTTTAGTTCAGTGGTTTGGTCACTTGAATCAAAAGACATGGTGGTGATCATAAAAAGGGAAGAGTCCTCAAATAACATGGGTAAATTAGAGATGGGATCCTCGTCATACATGTTGGTTATATCGAATGTATAGTTATCTATGGGTAGACCAATGGACACCAGTAATTAAGGAGGAGATTTGAATTTTTTAACAGGGGTACCCTTGCCAAGAATGGTTACCTTCATATGGGTACATCAAAGGCCAAGATTCTTTAAGAACTCCTCAGGAATGATAGGTTCTAATAGGTTGTCATTTTTTCTGAGCTTCTCATTTTTTTTCTAACCCCAGTTAAACATTAGCTGTAGTCCTTTGTTATCATCTTCCATGGGAAGGTCAGTTACGAGTCTTTCATCTTGATATAGTAGGCTTGATACATATTTCTTGTCTACCACCTCTTTGCTTAGGTCTCCCCACTTTTTGAAGGTGGTAGGAATGTATGAGATGTCGTATCAATTGGCTGTGGTTTTCCATGAGACCTAGGAGATTGAGGTAACTCTCCTATTACAAATGCACTCTTTTTCATTTTATAGTCTCCACACCCATTATCTTGGATTATAAACTTAACATCTGGGATGTTTTGAATGGAAGGTTTCTTTGTCTTAGAAGTGGATGATAAGGTGGATGGGTCAACATAAGGGGATGTGGGCCCCTCATCATTTTTTGGGACTTGAGGGATCTTGTAATACTTTGCCTCCAAATTTTTACAATAATAGAATGGTTCGACGTAACCATGGATCATGACTTCTTGGTTTTGATAAGGGAATTTGACACATTGGTGGAAAGTGGATGCAATGGATTGCATCCCATGGATCTATGGGTGTCCCAAGAGGATATTATATGGGAGTTCAAGGTCAAGGACTTGACAAGTGGTCTCCATGATTACTGGCCCTACTTGGATAGGGAGTTGAATGGTGCCTTGAGACACCCATTCTTGACCATCATAATCCCTGATAGTGATATCTTTTCCTTTTTTGATGACATCTTCTAAGAATCTTAGATTCTTTATTAGCTATAGGGTACAAATATTCAAACCTGCACCCCCATCCACCAAGACCCGTTTGACTTTGTTCTTGTGGAATAGGACTTCAAGATGGAGTGCATGGTTATGAGATGGTTGGGTTGGGAGATCAAGCTCAGAGAATGTGAGGAGATGTGGTGTAGTGATATGTATGAACATAGCTTGAAATTGGTCAGCATCAAGGTTTGTGGGAACAGAAGATGTGGCCAATGCCTTTTCTAGGATTTCCCTATACGTGGGCGAGATTTTTAGCAGCTCCATGATGGAGATTTGGGTGGGGGTCTTTTTCAGCCATTCTAGGACATTTTGACCATTAGGGATTGTTTTTGGATTAGTGGTGGGTGCTTTGGGTGGTGGTGAAGGTCCTGGGATAGAAATTATGCCACTACGTGTGGTGACTCCACACTCAGCTCTAGGTCCTTTGATATTGACAATTGTTACCCATTCATCCAAAGAGACAACAACATGGTCATAGATATGGTTCACATTGTTGTAATTCTTTCCTTTACCATTTTCGTTTCCTTTATTGTGATCTGGCATCGAATTCATGTATATTTTGAGATCTTGATTCCCAACTGGTTGTTCAATGGTTATGGTCTTATCATCAATGAGATCTTGGATCATATTCTTGAGTATCATACAACTGGATTTTATGTGTCCCTTTATGTTGTGAAAGTCACCAAGGTGCTTCTCGTTATACCATGGTGGTTTAACTTGAGGCTCTTGGTAATTTTCGTAGACTAGGATTTTGATGAGATTTTCTTGTATCAACTGTTGCATGACAGATTTGATTGGTTCCCCAAGTGGTGTGTATTTTAATTTAGGGGGATATATGTTCTTTGGGGTTGGTCCCCCTTGAGCATTTATGTTGTTGACAGTCTGATTGTTCGGTTGATTTGTGGGTTGTTTTGGTATTGATTTGTGGTTGGTGGTACGTTTGTTGTTTTGTAGTCTATCTCGGGGCATTGATAACAACTTTGACATCAACAAAACCATCATTAGTAACATTCTTGTTCTTGGCCCACGTCCGAGGTTTGTCATTGTAAATTGTTGATGGTCGATTTTCTTGGTATGTGGGCATGCCCCCTTGTGCTATAAGGGCTCTTTCGATGTTGAGTGCCTTGGGGATCAATTGGTCATACGTTGTTATGCATTGCATTTTCAAATGAAAGGACAAGATCCCTTCAAGGTTAGATATGATAGTCCTGATTTGTTGTTCTTCCAACATAGACCATTTTCTCTTGCTAGCCTTGGATCGCTATCATTGCAAGAAAGCTGCAAATGTTTCTCCTTTGGCTTGTTTTAGGCCAGATAATTCTTTTAGGCTCACTTCCATGCCCAAACTAAATGAATAATTTTGGATGAACAAGTCCACAATTTCTTGGAATTTTTTAATGCCAAGGGGGAGTTGGGAGAATCATTCCATTGCTGGACTAGCCAAGCTTCGAGGGAAGAGTTGCATTAGATACGAATCATTATATGTGACCTCCATACAGTGTATGTGGAATTCCCTAATGTGATCTTCAGGATTTTCGTTCCCTCGATATTTATCAAATTTTGGTATTTCGAAGCCTGGTGGAAATGGAACCATTGCAATGCTTCTATCAAATGGATAGGGAAACAAATTCCCTTGTGATTTTTTAACCTTTCCAAATTGGATGTCTTGTATCTATTGTGAAAGCAATTTGGCTTGCATGGAGAGGTCATTTTGAGGATCGGGTGGTGGGATGTAAGTGTTTTAAGATGGTATGTTTGGTTGGATGAAGGATGGGGTTGCTTGTGTGTTTGTGTTCAAGGCATTTTGCTACGTTTTTGTGAGAGGTTGTTGTAAGTTTTGTTGTGCGAGCAACGCTTGTTGGTATGCCTATAATTGTTGCTATACCAACAATGCTTGTTGCTTGTCTTGCTGTTGCTGTTGCTGTTGTTATGCCAAAAATGCTTGTTGCTAGGCTTGTTGTTGGGATGCTTGTTGTTGTGCTTGGTGTTGTTGCAAGGCTTGTTGATAAGCTTGTTGTTGTAATATGGCTTGTGTTTGGGCTTGTTGCACTTGGTATTGAGCTTGCACATATGATTGAGATTGGGCTTGAGCTTGCGCTTGTTCTGCAGATTTGCGGCTTGTTGCTATTGCAACAAGGCTTGCAATTGCGCTTGTGCTTGAGCTTTTTGTGCTTGAAATTGCTGCAAGGATTTTTGGTAAGCTTGTTGCGTTGCTTGTAAGGTGATACTATATTGATTTACTGTATTTGGATTTGGTGGTGGAGGTGGGGGATTTTGTGGGATGGTGTGAGATGGTGTGATGAGAGATTGTTGGGGTGGTTGTTGAGGTGTTCGTTGAGTGATGACAAGGGGTTGTGTGGTAGATGGTATGATTGACATGATTTCCCTTGGGAGACCGTGTTTTGGGATGTTTGAAGTGTTTTAGATGATATGATGATTGATTGGGATGTTTGGATTGGTGCCACTTGGTGTTGTGATATCAATGGTATGCTCAGAGGATTTGGTATGATCAACGTGCTGATTTGACTTGTGATTGGTGGATTGATTTGATTTGATTGGTTTTGGATTGGTATTTTAGGTAAAGGGGGTTGCCCTAAACCTTAGATTGGTGTGGATGTTGATGTCAAAAGAGGGAATGATGAAAAGATTAGTGGTGTGTTCCCTTAAGGGATGGAAGCATTGAAAGTACCCACTTGTCTAAATAAATTCACTTGTCCTTGTGATATCATGGGGAGAGAGCCTTGTGTATCAAGAGGGTATGCCAGTGTTGCGGAAAAGGTGGAGGGGTTGTTTGTATCATGGAAAATGAGTGGCACATATGGATGTTTTGGGTCTTGCGAGACAGTGCTAGGCATACCCAAGATTGTGTTAGATTCTAGAGTTTTGTTGTTCACAAGTGGATGCCCTTGAAGGGCTTGGAGTAATGAACTTCCCTTGGTGATCATTGGAGAATGAGAAGATGTTGGTTGTATGATGGGTTGGATGATGCTTGGGAATGATATCGGTGGCATGTTCCCAAGAGGTTGTTCAACAATAGTGATCACATCAAAATTAGAAGGGAGTTTAGCCCCTTCCTTTGCTAATTCCAACATGTATTGTGTGGGATTGAGCCTCATGACTGTGTTAACAATCTTGTGTGTTTTGGGATTTTGGATTAGTTCAATTATCTCATCTTGGGTCATCCCTTGGAAGTTGTTGGTGACATCCTCCACTTGGCAACCTCCCTCTTGAAGATCTTGTGGTAGTTGAGGGGGGTTAAGTGGAGGGTTGATAGATTCCATGGGGTTGAATTCTGATGCAATTTGACTCAAATCACTTGAAGTGGATGTTTCTTTATTTTTCTCAATGATCTTCTTGTGTTGTGATTTTTTTTGGACCATAAAATTGGGATCAACTTTTAGGAATATGGGAGGTAAACCTCTAACTCCCTTGGTTGGTCTAAACTTTAGGTACAAAAAAGAAAATCTAGGATGTTAAGGATCAAATGATGGTGATGAGATAAATGAAGGGTGAATGATATGGATGTTTGAACTTTTAAGAACTTTGGAGGAATACTAGACTTGAGGATTTTAGATTTAGATTTAGATTTGGTTTGATTTGGATAATGGACTTGTAGATCCCAAGATGTTAGATGTTATTTTGGGGTAAACTTGTCCAAAGGGGGTGATAATTTAACTAGATGTGTGAAGAAGGATTCATCCACACACACCTAGCAAAAAAAGTGGTTTTGATTGAAGGATTTACCATAAGTCTAGCATAAATGATTTTTTGAAGGTTCTAAAAGTTGTTTGTGAGATGAGATTCAATGGATGATGTGACAAATGAAAGTGTTGATTTGATCCTAGATGAACCTAGAAAGACTTTGTTTACAAGACCATGGTATTGAATAACATGCTATACATCTAAAACTTTCAACCCTATGTGAGAAATTCAAAACATTGGAAAAGACTAAGATTCTAACAATAATAGAAGGAATACAAGTTTGGATTGTTTCTTGAAGCACATTTATAAAAGTTGTATACCAATCTATCTCTAGTCTCGTGAAGTGCTAAAAGATGCTTCTTGAGAGCCTTTGGACTTAGATGCTTATGACAATTAATAGACCTTGGTTTCAAGATTTTCACTTTGTGGGAAATCATGAGATCAAACACATATGTGGGGTCCAATTGTATTTTATCAAGTGATTAAATGGATTATTTTTACCAAATCAACACCTCTTGCTTAACTTCCAAATTGAATGTCTATGTCTTAACTCCTTTTCATACCACAAGGTCCATTATTGGAAAATCAAAGAATCGAGGCCATAGTTTTCCTAGGTTGACTTTGGAGAGAAAAAATTGAGATATGGGCCCAAATATTTAGAAGCCTCTAAGGATAAAATCCCTAGGGACAAGCAATAATATTTGGACTCTTCAAGGATATTTTCTCTTTCCAAAGGGTTTGAAATTTTGATGACTTGTTGAATGTTTGTTTCAAAGTTTGAGATCCAAGCAATGTACTTAATTGACTCCCAAATTGTACAATCCTAGGATAGAAATGGATATACTTTGTTGAGTCCCCATTTGGATTTCTCCAAGCATTGAGACAAAGTGAACAGTTAGAGATTTGGCGACATTGGCTCCCCTCCACGACACACACTTCTTAGGAGGAACAAGAGAAGTGAATACACAATCGAATGACACAAATTGCAAAAAATCACAAAATAATGAAAGAAAAAATTCTTTTTAAACCCAAAGTAAAGATGAATTCTTTTTAAAGAACCAAGCTAAATGTGAGTTTGTCTTGTTCAATTTTAGCCCAAAATCAAAGTCTAGTAAGTTCCTAATGTTCAATTTTAATCCAACTTTGACAAAGCTTGAGTTGTTTGTTAATTTTAAGCTAAAAAATAACTCTAGTTGGTCCTAAAATAGAAAATGAAAAGCAGAATTGGAAAGCCTTTAAAGCTATTACAAAGAGCACTAAAAAATGCTTTTAGGTCTCTAAATCAAATTTTCTTCCTTTCCTGCAAAGGTGATGCTAGAGAACGAATGTGACACTCTGCAACTGGAAAATGCGATGCTATAAATGAAGGAAACACTTTGTTGAAAAGAAAAGGTGACATTTTGTAGAGGACAAAGAGCACATATATGTGGCACAAAATCAGAGGCGACACTCTATCAGAAGAAAAATTTAGACAAAAGAAAAAATAGATAGAGGTGGCACTGTAGCAAATGCGGCACGATAGCATCAAGTAAAGGTGGTACGACGTGGAATTGTATGTAAAGGAGACACTCTACAAGTAAGCGGATGCAATGTTTTATGCAAAGGTGATGTTGTATTTTTCAAATGCGATGTCGCTCCCTATATTTGCAAAAAAATAGAATTCTCAAGCAAAATTGGTTAAAATAAAACAGTTTGCCCTCCCTCTAGCACCAAAATGTGTGTCTAATCTGAAATTAACTAACAAGAGACAATAAACAAGTGTTAATCATGTTAGAATACCAAAAAAAACACTCCGTATGAGATTCTCAATCAAGAAAGACAAGAAAACATGATGAAAAAAACACAAAAGCATGCAAACTCATCTAAATCAATCAAACCTTCATCCCATAGGGGGATTGGTGCTCTTTTGATTTGGAAAGAAGCCCTTTCCCAATCCCAATGATAAGCTCCAATGTTGTAGATGATTCTAAGTATGAAATTGATGCTAAGTGATGAAAATTGTGATTGCTAATAGTGAAAATGGCTATAGTAATATTGCTCCAAGTTGTGGATCCCTATTGTGAAGAGAATGCTTCTATTTATAGAACTCAAGGGTTGAGAAAAAAGAGAAATTGGTGAATGTGGGATAAAATGAAATCCAATGAGAATGTGACACTTGTCACAATTCTATTGGGTGAGAGTGGAGCACATTTTGGGAAATGTGTTGAGGAGAGGGGATGTAAGAGGAATAAATGAGAATGGTTGAGGATTTGAAAGGTTGTAAGAAGAATTTATTGAATGTGGTTGGAGATGTGAGAGGATGTAAGAGGAGTTATTGAAAATGTAAGAGAAGATATTGAAGATGTGATAGGTTTTTGAAACCTTTGGAGGGAAATTGAATGAGGAGGTGGTTGGGAGGAATATTCCTTGGAATATGCCTTTGTGAGGATAAATAGAGGAATTAGATAATTAAAAATATATATTTTCATGTGCAACCTGGTTAGTTGACCATAGGTTGATTTAACTCTTGAGGAGTTAAAAGCTGGAGGATTTATTAATGATGATTAGAAAGTGATTTGGGATTAATTAATTTAGAATTAATTAATTTGAATGGGTTAGGGGATTGTGACATTTGATTTGATTTATTTAATCAAATAAGAGGGCTTAGTGGGATTTAATTAAATGACTTGATTTAATTAAATATGATGAACATTAGTTAGAAGAAGGGTGAATTAATCTAATAAAATTAATTATTTGATTAATAGTTGAATTTGTTGATTTTAACTAAATAATGCTGATTATTTAATTAATTGGTTAGTTCGGGACGATTTAGGAAGAAATGGTGTTAGTTAATCAGAATCATATGCATAGTATCAATAAAGACTTTTTAAAGTGTCTACAATAGGTACTGCACTTTTCCATCAGTAATCACCCCTTTGTGCAGGGCACCTTGAAATACCAAAACCTTAAAACTTCAACAAGTCTTAATCTACAAGGGTTCGCTTGGAAACATCTTCTTAGTTATAAGTTATAGATATTTTAAACCACTTGCAAACATCTCAAGCCACACAGCTTATTAAGTGTACACTAACAGAGTCATCTACCCTTTCCCTACTTCAATGTTGATTTTGTAGAGTCCATACCTTAGTGCATAAAGGCTCCATTATCATAATTTACCTAGAAATAGAAAACTATCATGAAAATATAGGTTATGTGCATGGGCTTTTGAGTTCACTTGTCTCTTCCAAAATAATGTGTGTGACTATGACTAGAATAAAACAAGGGGTGCACACTTATAACAAAAAATTTAGAGACTCAATTCCAGATTAGGGTTTAAAGAAATAGTGCAAAAATTTGGTCACATTGCTTGATGGTGAGGTTTGACAGAGATGAATGTGAAGCTCTTTTAGATTTTGAGACAGTTGTGCCCTCCAAGCCATTTCTCTACTAAAATTTGCCTTGGTTTCTGCTGATCTATGGATCTATTCTCTCCTGTTTTTCATTGCAATGTTTTAGCAAGCAAGTTAGAAATGCTATAATAGCAAAGAAAAGTAAGGAGAAATTATAGGCATGTAGCCATCAAACTGTTGAGACTGCACCACTTTGGCAATTTTAAAGGCATCTTTCTCCATTAGCTATGTCATCACAGAAGATTGAAAAACTAGGACCAAATGAATGCAATATGGTAAAGCCTTGAAATTGGGATATGGCTTTGCAAGCTAGGTGACAACTCTTGAACATGTGTAAGGTCCTTCCTTTGCCTCATAACATTTAGAAGAGCCTCTACCAACCTGCAACGGTCTTGAAATTTGCATGTTCTCTTGCCTCATAATATTTGCAGAGCCTCTAACAATTTGTAGACCCATTTCCACCTCCAATCCGTGAGCGCAAAAATGATTTCAACAAATATTTTCCAAAGTGTGCAGCCTCATTGATGCAAATAAGGAATATAAAACAAATCTCAGAAAAAATTGAATGTTAATTGGTTGTTCGAGCAAACATTAGGATCAAATCTTGGAAAAAGTTGAATGTTAATTGGCTTTTCGAGGAAACATTAATCACTATTTAAAGTTTCCAGCCTATGCTATAATTCCTGATAGGAACTAATAATTTGAAAAAAATGATTGGTGTTGGATCCCTAAAATTTTTCATTTGCCCATTTTCTCAATTTTTGTATATTAAGAACAAAGGCATTAAGTTATAAGTATGCTAACAAACTCCTTTGTTTTTTTGTAGGTATCTCTACTTTTCAAATAGCGATGCCCTAGATGGCAATTTTGTTGTATGTCGGGTTTTGTTTGTTTGGTGATGGGGTGTAGGTAGTTTTGGTGCTGCGATTAACTTTGTGTATAAGCAAGTTTTCTATTGGGGGTGAAGTAACTGACTTTGGGAATTCCTTGCGTGGCTTGTGCTTGGTCACTTGGCTAGAGGGGGAAAGAATATGGTGCATATATGTTGATTGAAAGAGGATTCATGTCTATTTTGATTAATAGAAATCTATCCTTACGAAAAAAATATGCTACTAAACCACGAATCATCTTATCAAAGGTCACCTTTATATCAGGCCTAGAATTTGATGGTCATTCATGTTTTCCATGAAAATTTTAGGTGGGTTTGGTTATTTAACTACTCTTTAATTAAAGTTTTAAGAAATATAAATTATTAAATTATTAAAAGAATTATTTACTTTATCAAAATTTGAATAATTTTAAATGAAATGTTTTTATTAATCATATATTATAAATAATTTACTTATAATAAAAAAATATTTTTTTTTAGACTACGGGAATCGGTCAGGTATCCATCCCCCTATAAACTACAGTGCACCTGGTAAATTTTTTCATGTGATTGGTGACGCTATCACGACACGCCCTCCGGTACCACGGGGATGGTGGGGAGACTAGACCTCATGACCTCTTACTTGCAACAAGATGCTTTAGCCAATCAAGCTAGGCCCACCACCCCAAAATATAATTATTTTTTAATAGAAATCACAAATTCTTAAAAATATAAATAAGTATTAAAAAATACTACTCTAATATAATCTTATATAAACCTTCAAGATTATATTTAAATTCAAAATTAACTTTTCAAAAGAATGTAAGTATTTTCTCTTTGAATTGAAATGCATAAAAAACTATGTATTAAATATAAAATAACAAAAGTCAAGAATTCTTCTTGACTTTGTATCTTTCCATATGTTTTATTTCAATTTATATAATTTACTTTAGGTATCACTTTAAGATACCATCATTGATGCATCCAAACTTGAATTATTTTTAACATTTCTGATAATGCTTTATTTTCAAAATTCTTTTCCAATAAAATAACACTTGCAAGAATACTAAGCATGACTTGTCACCAATGAAAAAAATAGACACATGTATTGTGTGTAACTAAGAATTTACAACCTAAAATAAGCTTGATACAAGTACACATGAAACCATGTTCTTAAAGAAAAAAACAAAACATTTTTTACATTAGCCTTATGAAGAAATACTTGTAGATATCTATTTTTAGTGATATATACATAAGAACTTAGAAACAATAATAAAGAACAATACCAAAAAAGAGTGACATAGATATACCTTGAGAAAACTCTTAAGAAAATAACTCCAAAACACGAAATCAATATATTTTTAGCAATAAAAGTCACAATACAATATTAGACTTAGATCCTTAATATGAAAGATCAACACCCTACTCCTTTAGAAAAAAATTGAAAACATAAATTCTTATTACAAAATCTCGTCATCTCTAAACCATGTACCAATATATATAGGTAATACCCAAAACAAAAAATCACCAATGGTTTTTAAAACCATGAGAAAAATATGAGTTGAAAGTGGTTCCCAAATCTCCATACAAATCTCAATGCCCAAATCAATGAGAGCTAACTAAAATGTAAGTTAGAAACTTCCTCTTACAACTAGAGCATTCCACTCTCTTATATGCCTTTTACATAACATACACATGTGAGCTAATTATCTTCTTTGATATGCTTTAGCCTCCAAGTCCACACTTCTCTTTTTCATGCTTTTTTCTAATCTAGCAACTCTTACATACCTTACAAGTTGTCATAGTTACATTTAGCGATTCCCATGACAAGTAAGTGATGACTACGACATGCCAAATTACAATCTATAAGTGACATATAGTGACACTCCAAGTAGGATCACCCAACTATGTAGGTTTACAATAAACAAATATAATTAAATAATAAAATACAAACATTGGAAATACAAGGATAAGACACCTTTTTCAAGCAATCATATGAGGATAGCTTATATGCAAATGTTTTGTGTTATTGAAGATTCCAAATATTTCTCATAATGAAACAACACAACTCAAATTCAATAAATCAACAAGAGTTTGACTCATTTTCTACAACTGCTAACATCAAATATAGATACAAATTTATTGATATAAAAAATGTCCAACTAACAATGCTCGATAAAATGTATAAATTTTTTAGAGTACATTTAATTTTGAGAAATTTATTTGTATACATGAATATTTCCCTATATCTAATATTAGACAAAATAATTAAATAAATAAAAATTCCTCACCTTTTATAGTAAAAATGACATGCTTGACTTTGAAAATATTGCTTACAATTAATTTATAATCCAACCTTTATTGATTATCCCTTTTTAATTGTTGATTATCTTTTTTTAATTGTAAATATGTATTGGAACAATTCACATATAAATGGCCAATAACTATTTCTCTTTAAACTTATAAAAAAGTAAATGTCTAAATTTACTATTACAATTAAAAATAAATTTCTAGAGTGATATAGTTAAAAATGAAAAATATTTAGGATAATTTTATATTTCAATATTTAAAAATATTTAATTTTTTTTGAGAAAATATTTATATTCTATATTTAAAAATATTCTAAATTAATATGTACTGCAAAAAATATTATGACTTAAATATTTATCTAAAGTTTATTTTCTTTATAAATTTATGTATACTATAAATTCAAATAATATGTTATATTTTTTGATAATTTTTTATGGCCTACTAATTATTTATAGTGACATATATATAGTTATATAAAATATAACAAATTAAATGATATGAATTGTAAAATATAGTCTAAAATTAAAAAATGGTTCACAAATCATCAAATTGTATGCCTACTTCATATGCTTACTCAACCTTTTCAAAAGTCCACTTTTGGTTCATTACCTTAATCAAGTATTTGTACTCTTGCATGTCAAATTCTTTGATCTTTTCTTCTTATTTGCATGTTGATGACCTAAGAGTTTCCTTATATTTTTCGTTCATCTTTCTTCTCCTTTGAGAGTTCCTTTATGTCTCCTATGAAAAATGATGCAAAATTGTAGTTCCTTGGGAGGTTCCGTATGTTTCCCTTCATCTTTCCTCTTCTTTAAGAGTTCCTTGACGCCTCCCATGAAAATAATGTAAATTTATAGTTAAAAGAAATAAATAGACAATGCTTCTTTTTTAAGTATATTATATAAAAATCCTTATTCTAAATAATTTTGTTCTCTCACTTTGTGTTCGAGAAGATATTTTATTTCTAGGTGTCCATATGACCCTCCTTCATGAAACCAAAGAATCTTTGTAGACCAATATATATGAATAGAAGACAATTCAAACTAAAGCAATATCCCTAGAGGTATTTCAACTTTGAACTTGAATAAATATAAGGAAAGTAAATGTAGAATGATAGAACTAAGTAGATGAAACAAATAAGCTAGATACCAATAATGGTGATATAAATAATAAAGCCAACAAGATTGAAATTAAATGGAGGCTCGTAGGATAAAATTTAGTTTTCCTAGAGTAACGGTAAAAAATCCTCCTAGACCAATGGTAGGTAGGCTTTCTTGGGCTCTTGTCTACATTTAAATGTTTAGCTACCAATAATTTTATGTAGGAAAAAGTACTATTTTTTGGATTATACATTGGTATTCCTTGCTTTTGAATGAATTTGGATACTGCTAACCACTCCAAAGTAAACACCAAGTTGATGTCAAATGAAAGATAACTAGTTAAGTTGGGATTTGAATGCAATTTATAAGGAGTCAAGTGATCTATGTAACCACTTGTAACTAGATCTTTGTAACAGGAACTATAATGTATCTTTAGGGAGCTATTAAATATTGATAATAAAGAAAAGATATAATTAAAACTTATTATTCTTTAGTGCATTCAAATTCATTAACATTCATAGATTGTGTGTAGAAAATCAAAATAATGACACTACAATTGAAAAAGTGCAAAACACAACACCTTGCAATAACATGGGATATACATGGAGAAACCCTTTTAGTAAAAACCTCCACCACCGAAAATACTCAATCTTGTATTAATCTTCAAACAAGGAAATACATTAATAGACTATGCTTATCTCTTTAGTAACCCAACTGCATAAATGTAGTTGAAAATACATTATATATTACCCTCAACTTGAGCACTCAAAATATAGGCATGAGAAAAACCATTAACCATGAATGGTTTCTAAAACCATGTGTCAAAAACTACTAGCTAATTTAGGCATGTTGAGAAACAAGACCTGAAACTACTGTAAACAAATCATTTGCAAAGTGTGCACAAATTTGAAATATATTTCTTTATCATTGATTACCGCAAAATAATATTATGTAGATGCATAAATAAAAAAATAACAATAAAATCAACAAACTATATAAACATAGGCTTTATGTAGAGAAACCTTTTTGGAAAAGAAAACTTCACTAGAGAAAAAGGACATGTATTGATCTTCACTACACATGAGACAATATCAACACACCAACCCTCTTCACTCTAAAAGAGCTTTGATAACACATGTATACCTGTATATAATGATAATAAACCATTATTTTATACAAATATAATATATGCAACGAGAGAGGCTAAAACCACAAATGGTTTTACCAAAATAATGAATAAAATACTATGGTATCATGCAAAAACCTCATTCCCAACATGGAGAGCGTCTTCTAAGAATAGTAAATACATCAACTAAGTTCACATGGGTATTGTTAGAAAACAGGTTGGCCCTTATTGAAATACATCATTTATCAACTCCATAGCTCGTTATAATAAGGTCAATGTTGTAAACAACAAGGAAATATCACTTTTTTTCCCACTCCTTTCTCTCGCTCTTTTGGTTTTGAATTGTCTGTGTGCATGGTAGACTTTGCATCAGGGATACCCCACGGCCCCCCTATCCTCTTCTAACCAGATTCTTGCAATGAAACATGTTGTTTTGACATCCTTAGGGGACTCTCATGTGTTTTCTACTATTGGTGATCTCATGATTCTCGGTCGGCTTGCTGTAATTGTGCCAATGATCCCTGTCACTCCGATTTTAAAGGGATGGAAAAACATGTTGACTAAATCGATTCTGGTTGTTAAGGATTCTTTTCCTTGTCTCGAGGTGGAGATCTGTGTCTCGGGTACTAAATTCTCTATCCCTTAAGCTATTAGTGACATGATTGTTTCATCCATGGAGAATGTGGTGGTGGGAAAATTATTCTCCTTTCCCCCTACTATCGATATGGTTAGAAGATGGGAAACTGCAAAATGGAGTTTAAAGGGTAGTGTGGGTGTCTCTCCATGGCTAGTGGACTCATCCTTTTCAAGTTCACAAATGAGGAGGATTTGATTTCGGTGCTCTCTTCGGGTCCTTGGGTTTATGGAAAACATGGTCTATCTTTGTGCCAATGGAAACTGAGGTTTGACCCTGCTATCAATCTCAACAAGTTGGCTCCCGTGTGGGTGCATCTTCTAGGAATTCCTCTAGAATATTGGGATGACTTTGTATTTCAAAGTATAGGTGATTCTTTGGGTCATTTCATCACCTCAGACTCCATTACCATATCAAATTCTAGGTTAGTATTTGCATGGTTATGTGTCAACATTGATATTAATAAGAGCTTACCTAATTGAAGCTTTGTTCTAAATTTGGGTCTTGGACTCAACAAATATACTATGAAAATGTGGTGATTTATTTCAAAAAATGTGCTAAACTAGGTCACCTTATTTCGGACTGTAAGTTCATAGTTAAAAATAATTCCATCCCTAGTGAACCATCTGCGGATGACCTCACTAAAAACCAACCTTTTGAGTCTGATATCCTTAAGATCATGGATTCCTCGGCTAAGGCTAGGATTGCTGACTTGCTTAACCCGACGTGTCAATTTGCAGAATTAGTCTTGGTTGATTTTGTTTTGGAGTTTAATGGGTCCTCTCCCAATAGTGTTCTGGTGTGCAAGTCCTTGTTACTTAGTTCTAGGGTGTCAGCGGTGCCTGTGGTTGAAATGGAGAAGATTCTTTCCCTTAAAAATTTAGGAAGGTGAGATACGGGAAGGAGTAAAAAAGGAGACACCTAGTCTTGTGTAGATTGGGATGGAATTTTTGCCTCAGGTTCAAACCACGGAAGAAGAGTTTTGGTCAAATCCTAAGAAGAAGCTTAAACAAAAGAAAGTAGATGTGGAAGGTGAGTCCAAACCTGGTAGATCCAATCAATGGCAGACTAGAAACATAGAGACACCAAAAGACAACAAAAGAAATATTGATTGGTAAATAGAGGACATTGGAAGTGTCCTCAAAGAAAGCTTCTAAATGAAAGTCCTCTCATGGAATGTAAGAGTGTTAAATAGCCCCCAAAAGTAGTTGGACCTAAAGAATTATGTGTTGGAACACAAGATTGACTTTTTTCTGTTATAAGAACCAAGATGATTTTTTTTTTTTTGAACCCATAGCTAGGTAGATTTGGCCGAATGCCCCTTTTTCTTGTAGTGATGCAGATGGGGCTTCAGGTGAGATTTCGATGATGTGGAATCCTAATAGGATAATTGGATCTGAATTCTTCCAATGTAGGAATAGTGTGGGTGTCTAGTTCTCCCATGTTGGGGGTTCTTGGTTTATGATTAACATATATGCCCCCAATTTAAAGAATGCAAGGAAAGCCCTCTAGCATGAAATAGCTGATTGGATATAGTCCAATAGGGGGCCCGAGGGCTAGTGGATGGTGAATTCAAATCCCCCTTATACCCCTCAGAGAAGTGCAGGGGTTTGATTGATTACTCTGATAGCATGGCTAATATGGTTGATTTCTTAAATAATGTTGGTCTGGGGGACATTGATTTGCAAGGTCAGTCTTACATAGACTAATAGATGTCTGGGGGATGGTTTGATTTAGGTTCATCTTGATATATTCCTTTTCTCTCCCAATTGGACAACCTTACTAAATTCTAATCTACTGGCTTTTCCTTGGATTGTTTCAGACCATAATCCTCTACTACTGGTCTTGAATGAAAACTCTGATGTGGGTCTGTTCCCTTTCTGTTTTGAGATCATGTGGAACTCTCATCTGGATTTTAGGAATATAATTGTTGCTTGGTGGAACATCTCTATACGTGGCTTCCCCATGTTTAGGGTTTTCCATAGACTTAAGCATATCAAAAATATGGTTAAGGGGTGGAACAAACGGGTGTTTGGGGATGTTTTTCATCAGAAAATTGTTATTATTGATAATATTAGGGTGACACAAAATAGGATGGAGGAAGGGGATATCATAATTTAGAATTGTCAATGGGAGAGGGATGAGTGCATGGAATGGGAAAAGATATTATAAAAAGAAGAGGTTTTCTAGAAGAAAAAATAAAGAATTCAATGGCTGACTGAGGGGGACCAAAATATGTCTTTCTTCCATGTTTCAACACTTAAACATAGAAAAAATAATAAGATAACAATTTGAAAAACATGAGTCAAGGGATGTTGTTACTAACCCTACCCAGATTGGCCTTTTGGTTGCTAGTCACTTCCAACATGCTTTGTCAACTCCTATTGAGGCTCCTAATCCGGCGATGTATGACCTACTATTGGAACCCCTTCCTACTTCTATAACCCAAGAGGATAATGATACTATTTTGGGGGTTGTTACTCCTGAGGAAGTGTGGACTAATGTGTTCAGTATGGGGGTGTACAAGGACCCAAGACCCAATAATTTCCCCTGGCTTTCTTCTAGATGTTTTGGGATGTTGTGGGGGAACACCTAGCTCTAGCAGCTAGGGACTTTTTCAATTTTGGAAAATTGTTCAAACACCTGAACCACACTTTCCTTTCCCTTATTCCCAAAATTGAGGAGCCATAGACCATGGCTGATTTTTGTCCTATCAGCCTATGTACGACTATTTATAAGATATTCTCCAAGATCTTGGTGAATCGTTTGAAACCCCATTTGGAAAAAATGATCAACCCAAGCCAAAAAGGCTTTGTCTCGGGTTGCCATATCATGGATGCGGAAATTACCACTCATGAAATTCTGCATTTTATGGACCGGTGTAACAGTGCTAGTATGGTGTTTAAGCTGGAAATCTCGAAAGCTTATGAAAAAGTTCTTCCCAAAGTCCTAGATAAGTTTGGCTATAATAAGAGGGTGATTAACATTATTTTGGAATTCATAACCACGGTGAAATATTTTGTTATGTTCAATGGAGTGCCCAGGGTTTCTTTACAATTGGGAGAGTTATTAGATAGGGTGACCCTCTATCTCCTTATTTGTTCATAATGGTTGCTGATGTGTTGAGTAGGAATGTTGCTAAAATGTTGTTGGAGGGATCCATCAAATGTGTTAAGTTAGCCACCACTTTAGATCCAACTGTCATTCAACTGTTTGTGGATGACACTATGATGTTCGGGAAAGCCTCGATTGTGGAAGCAATGAAATGGAAAAGTTGCCTCAACAACTATGCGGCTTGCTTAGGTTAGTGCATAAAGTATAATAAGAGTATGATCTATTTCTTTAACTGCACTCTTAGCCTATGGGACCGTGTGACTATTTTTTTGGGCTATGTGAGTGCGTCCCTTCCTTCAATGTACCTAGGTCTCCCTCTCACTATTAAGGAAGCCACTCCCAATTTCTAGAATATTGTCCTTGAGAGGATTCAGAGGAAGGTGGCAAGGTGGAAAAGTTCAATCCTTAGTCATGCAGGTAAGCTGCAACTCCTTACTACCGCCCTCCAAGGGATTCTGATGTACTTCCTTTCCATGTTCAAAATTCCTAGTTACATTGCTAAAAAATTTGAAAATATCCAAAGGGTTTTCCTCTAGTCTAGTACTAAGGGAAAAAAGATGTCTTTGGTTAGTTGGGATAAGGTGTGCCTTCCTAAAACTGGAGAAGGGCTCTTGGTATTAGGAAAGTCTAATCTATCAACAAGGCCTTGCTTGCCAAGGTGGGATGGGATAAGTTAAGGAACAAAAAAGACTGGTGTGGGATTATGAATGCTAAATACCTAAGAAAATTCCCCCTAATTAGGTGCATCTTGAATTATCACTCCCGTGGGTCTTTGGCTTGGAATAATATTTGCAAGATGAAGAAGTTGCTTCACTCAGGGTTGAGATGAAAACTTGGAAATGACAACCGCATTCATTTTTGGAAAGATCCTTGGCTATTCGAATCCCCCTATCCTTATTTGATTTCAAGAATTTGATGGAGCCTGAACTTATTTTCTTTGGCAGGAATGTTTGTGATTACCTTCATGGTCCGTAGGGATTCAGGAAATGGAAAGATTTAGGTTTATGTTACCCCCTTTTCCTAGATTTGAAACTATTGGCTAATTCCTTACATGACATTCTCTCTTTGACCAAAATTCCCATATCGAATATTGAGGATGATTTCTTTTGGACTAAGGAATGCAAGGGAAATATTTCTATTAGGATGACTTACAGTTTCTTGTCAGCAAGGTTATTCAGAGTAGACTATGGAAACAGGTTTGGAACAAATGCTTGACACCAAAAATAAATTTCTTCTGGTGGATGACATGTCACAATATAATACTAACCCAAGATAATTTAAGGAAAAGGGGATTCCAGATCTCAAATAGGTGCATGTTATACAAAAATAATGAAGGTTTAGTGGATCACCTATTACTACACTATTCGTTTACACTGAAGTTTGGAATCTAGATTTTGGAAAGTTGGAGACTTATTGGACCCTGAATAGGGACTTAAAATCCTTTATTGAAGGATGGTTTGGACCCTTCCAACACCCTCTTCCCATGGAGATCTGGAGTCAAATCCCCCCCCATCATTTGTTTGTGCTTATGGAAAGAGAGGAACAATTAGATCTTCAGAGATAATGAGAGAAGCCCTAAGGAAGTTTTTGGCATTGGGCCTAGACTCATTATCGGAAATATCTTTCTATACACTTGGAAACCCCCGGATAAATCTCCTACTGATTGGGAGATCAAAACGGAAAAATCATGGAACTTAAACTTGGAGATCAACTCCTTTAACAACTCAAATTCTCTTTCTAGAAGAAACATGGTATGGAATCCCCCGAGTATTGGTTGGTTCAAACTAAATTTTGATGGAGCGGCTAAAGGGAACCTTGGAATGGCCAAAATTGGTGGCATAATTAGGGATTGCAAGGGAAAATTTGTTGTTGGGTTTGCTAGAGGTATAGGCATACAATATTCTATGGTGGTGGAGTCTCTAGCATTGCTCAAGGGCGTCAAGATAACTGTCACTCTAGGCATTAAAAAGCTACACATAGAAGGGGAATCTATGATAGTGATTGACTCTATTAATCATTGTAATTTTCATGGCTAGAACAACAAGGATATCCTTTTAGACATAAAACTTTTTATTTCAAAATTGGAAAGGAAGTATTTGAATCACACCTTTCATGAAGGTAACCAAATGGTGGATGCCATAGCCAACTTTGGTTCCTCTTGGAGTCTATGTAAATGTTGGAAAAGACTTGGGACTCTACCAAAAAATATACAAGGATTGATCCTGGCGAAACAAAAAAATATAACTGTTTAAATGGTGGACAATGATGCTATTATTTGTAGGTATAGGTGGCACTACACATTAGGGCCTTTGATGATGGGGACTAAGCCGGATGATGTGGTGAGGTTAAATTGGGGTGTCAAGTGGTTTTCTGGTTTTATGACTATGTATGGTGGGGTTCTCCATCGCCTTTATGGGCTGTCTTATCATAAGTATTGCATATCTCATCAAATCTTCAGGAACACGAGTTTTGCAATGTTTATCTCCAACTTGCTGGATATTTATATTTTGATCAAGCTAATGATGACCCTAAGATTTTATGAGATGTACTTAAGGAATTCAAATTTTGGCCCCACACCTAAAAGTTCTAGGAAAATGTGTAAGTTCAATGTGACTTATGCCACGTCAGGTATGAATTATCCAATAATTTTTATCATGGCTTCTTATCTATGCTTATTGTACTTAAGGAAATTTTATGGCCCTGCGGAGATGGCTTCCTTGGGAATGACCACCAAAGCATGTAAAATTTTGAAAGCTTTAATTACACCTTCTTGTCCTTAGTGGCTTGGAAATGATGTTATAAGGGCAAGTAAATTCATCGATGACCACTCCATTTTTCAGCTAACTTTGTTTTTTCTATGAAAGTTTCCATGTGCTGTGTGTTGAGATGGGTGGTGATAGGGTTAGGATCGAGCTAAAAAATTGTGAAGAATTTTGAAGGGACCCCATTGTGTGGAACATTTGCATGGAGGGGGGTTTAGTGCCTCTTTTAGAATGTCTGGTGGGTCATGACGAAAATATGTCAACTCAATTTGCTATTTCGTGGAGGAATAGAAGAGTCACCATGGGAGGAATTTCATTTGAGGTTAATGAGGAAGTGAAAACCAAGGTTATAGGCCTTCCCTACGATGGAAAGAAGTACAAGAAGCACACTAAAACTTAGGACCTTGAGAGCCTCAATGTCTTCTTTAGGGATAATGAGAAGCCAATTAAGAATTAGTCAGGATCTGATAGAGAGGTGCTTCCCAAACCTTGGGACAAGGTGTGTCTTGCTCTCATGAAATACGTTACTTTAGAAGAAATATTTAAGGTTTTTTAATTTTATCATCTGCCACTACTAAACCACCTATGACACAAAATTCTCCTTAGCTTTCCCTCTTTCTGTTGACCTCCCTTAAAAATTTGATAAAGGAATCCCTTGAAGTTGCTACTCAAAACCCTAACTAGTTGCCTCCCTTTCCTCTACACTAGGGCCTCATTCTAAGGATCTATCACTTCCATTTGGACCTTTTCCCCCTAAACCCATCTCGGCTATTCATGTGGAAGAATTGGAACCACCTGACCCAGCCTCTGAGAAACCGTCCCCCACTGCTTCTGTGGGTCCAAAGAGAAACCCCCCAATTGAAAGTGAACCCTGTGTTGTGCCTAAATCTAAATCCCCAACAAAAAAGAAGGGGGAGGTTGGGTTGGACCATTCCAAGGTTGTGACCGGATTGTGCAAGCTAAAGAACAACCCCACCAACTTGGATAGCAAACCTACAACAAAGAAGGGGAAAAAAGAACACTGCATGCCAGGTGGAGTTGCCAGTCACTAATAGTGAGGGAAAGAGTGCTACAGAAAAAAGGACTCCAAAGGTGACACTATTGTGGCTACAAGTTTTGAAATGGGGACAGAGAAAACTAGTGTTAGGAGGTCTCATAGATTGGAAAAGAATAAGAAAGGGATATCGGTGGATGAAATTTCTAGTGATTCAGAGTAGATTGGAAACATAGTTGAATGTAAGAAGGATTTTGTTGAGGAGGAAGAGGGGTTCATGGAGGATCCCAACCACTTCTTAGACGTGAATAGAAGTATCAAAGAGGACTCCACCCACTCTTCGGATCCTAGGGCCATTGAGGAAGAGATGACTTAGAGGAAGAACAATGAGGAGGAAAACAACAAGCTATGGGAGTGGGTGGTGAAACTTGAACGAAAGTTCAATAGGCTGACTCGTTTCACCATTAAGATAATTCATAGATCTTCCCTCACTCTCTCTGATGTCATCCAAGAGGAGGTAGACAAGAATACTGAGGGTGAAGGTCCTAATTGGATTGGAGATGATGTTTTAAATCTCCTCATTCAAAAATGGGAAGGTGTTGCCAATTAGTGGGATAGTTTGTTTGTTTATGCTAGATCTTTGTTGTCCATTTTCCATGTTTGTTATCTTTTTGGTCTCTATTGTTTTTGGTTTGGTATCTATGATGTACTGCTTAGCTTGGTTCCTTTTTGGCCCTTTAGGCTCTTCTTGTAATGGGTACAACACCCAGTAAATGCTGCTTAACTTGTCAAAAACAAGGAAAGATCACAGTTTCATTTGTGACTTTCCTTTGAATTTTTATTGAGGTAAAACTCCCTCAAAGGTTTCAACTAACCATTTTAGAGTACGATTTTAAGTAGAAAGCGAGAAAGGTGAACTAACACTGATTCATAACCATGAAATCAATGCAATAAACTAAACAAAGCTATTAGTCTCTTAGCACAAAGACCAGAATCATAATAGTAGATAAAATAGGTTTTCAAAGAAATGATTTTAATTCCAAATGAGCAGATATAACATCATGAACTTATCTTTCACAGAGGATAAAACCCTAAGTATTGTTCCAACCAATAGATTAAACCAATGTAAATTTCACATTCATAATTTAGAGTTCAAAGGAAAATAATAATCTAAAATTGAAATTTCAGTTCAAAATGTTCCTCATTTATTCCATTACATTATAGTGCATTCTGGAAAGAGAATTCAAACCCTTTTCAAGTTCCCAATTGGAGAATTTATAATATCCCAATCTTGAGTCTTGGCTATTTACATAATTGTCGTCTTGTCAAATGGAGGTTTCATAATCATCCCCTAATTTAGAGTAACTAATTTCCTAAAGAATATTTATAACTATTTTTAAAATTAGTCATAATTATATTTCTTTCTTCAAGTTGATTTTGACAAGCGATCAAGGCATACTTGCTTGTATACAAGCCTTGTGGCTTCACGTACATGTGGGTGGTGTGCAATATTTAGAGCTTTCATTTAATACGAGTATCCCTTCCTATGATTATGTTTGTGTGAACTGCTCTAGAAAAGGCTACAACTTGAAAATACAACTTGCTAACTAGGAATTTAAGGAAACTATGTCAAATCAATAGCCATCCTCATTAATTTCCAAGGAATATTTATTTTCCTTGCAATGTTAGCCATTCCCAAGGAAATATTAAGTAGCAATCTCCCACCATGTCAATTTTCCTCTATAAATACAAAAGGAATTACCTTCATTTTCACCATTCTGACTTCATTGCTCAAGAATGTCGAGTACTGTGAGTGACACCTCCTCAAAGAGTGATTTTCTCAAAATTAAGGCTATGGAAATAGTCGATTCAAGAGGTTGGTGGTGGACTAGCCAGAATGCATCTTCCCTATTCATAGTGATGTTGAAGAAGGCATGATTAGGAATATTGTTAGAGAGAACTTCCTAAATCAAGTTCATATGCATAATTCTGAGCTCCTGATGTGATTTGTGTATAATGTGATTCACACCTCTAGAAAATGAGACTAGGGAGCACAGGTTACAGAATGCCTGGTTAGTCAAAGTACTTGATGAGAGTAAGAGAAACCATAGGGATTCTTAGTGCGTTTCCAAAATCTATTTTGGTGGGTGACGCTATTTGCATTACTATGGTACTTCAACATGAGCTTATTGAAGAGGTGGCTCTCCTCCATGTTGGACTCGAACATAATGACAGGGTGTTGTTCACTCATTTTCATTGAATCCAATGAAAACCTATTCTCACCAACCTAGATAGAGCATGTGCAAGAAGTAATTGAGGGAATTCACATCCTGATTTTCACCCTTTGTGTTTGAAGGAATGTATAGGAACTTTTTCTCTTTTTGGATGTAAACACAATAAAAGATAAATATATATATATATGAATATAAATAATTTTGTTCTAAGATAATTTGTGCTTATTTCTTTTGTGTATGTAATTTTCCTTTTCCTGCAATTGTAATGAGCTTTGTTTTATGTGATTGTATTGCACTCAACAACTATATTTTCACTAAATATTTGTGAATAGTTTTCCTTTCAACATGGTTGTTTGTATTAAATAGTATAGTTGAAAATTACTTCTTTTAAGATAATATCAGGCTCTAGAAATTTTTTAAGTATGTCATTAGAGTTTTTTATGGTTGTGAAAACTCTTGGTTTTACTGCCTTTCACTCTTCCCTTTGAATACTTATTAAACTTAACTTTCCTACGCAAATACCTTCATTATCGCCCACAATGGAAAGTTTTTGAAACCTTGTTGGGGACCGAAAAAGGTTTCAAAACCTTTTGAAAGTTATGTCATAAGATAAAGTTATCTTTAGCACAATCATTCTCCTTTTGCATAGGTAGTCCTTGGAGTGGTTAAAAGAATCTTGTCGGGCCTTGAAAAAACTTCAAAAACTTAGATTAGAAAAACAAATCCAAAGGTTTTCACAAAGATATCGGTCCAAGTAATAGTTATGATAACCTCATCAGAACCCAACATGGTTCTAGCAACCTAGGATAAGACCAGCAAACACATACGTAGAAATTTTTAGGATAAGTGTACGAATTTAGGCAAGTGACCAAAACTAAGGTAATAGGTATCACATGGGCTCAACCAATGATTCTTCAAATATAAAATATGACCACTAAGATATCTTTGACCAATAATTCCCCAATGAATAACATCCTCAAATCTAATGCTCTGTTTTAGAGCCCACTAACTCATGTGACTACATCTATCATAACATGATTCTCTACTTATTCCTCTAGTGCTTAGGAATTGAAAAGTGTGTTAAATGACCTCAAAGGACCAATTGTAACTACCACTATCCTACTCCATCTCCTCAATGAATTCATATGAAAATAAATGCTAAGAATGTGCGAGAATAAATATTAGAAATTATCTTTGTATTTACACCCTAGGTGTCCAATACACCTTACAAGAGTTTTGGAGACACATGAAATATATATAGGATTATAAGGTGAATGACACATTAATATAAAATTTCCCCTAATTGATATTGCACATTGCAAAAACATCCACGAGACATATAAGTGAAACTAAGTACAAGAACCAAGGTCCATGGCCTTCTTGCAATAGGATAACTTATTTGTAACTGGGTTCTCTAATCCCAATCAAGGAGATACTCCTCCTTGATTTGATCCGATGAATCGAGGGCCCCTAGATAGGGTCCCTTCTCTGATTTTGGGTCTCTCTGGATGGATAGGGTCTCTCTATAGTCATCAGTTTCCCTATATAGATAGATGGGCGATCTTGGGCAATGCAGACAACTTCACTTCATTTTCACAATACTCGATCGACTTGACTATAGAGTAAGCATTGGCTTTATGAGGGAATTTGCAACATTTTCATGATTTTCAAGTTCCCATAACATGACATTACCATTATCAATAATCTCTTGCACCAAGTGATATTGAACATCAACATTCTTAGCATGAGCATGATACATGAGATTCTAGGCCAAAAAAATAGTGTTCATTGACTATCATAATTTATTATAACAACCTTATAACCAAACCCAAGACTTGTACAAAGTATTTATAACCATAGGTCACATTTTTAGAGACATGTGTAGTTGTCATATACCCTACTTCAATAGTGGACAAAGAAAATATGTGCTACCTTTACTTTTCCAACTCGTTGCACACTAGAAAATAAAAACACATAGCCACTAGTGGACCTTCAATTATCCAAGTCACCTACCCAATCTACATAAAAAAAGTTTTGTATATCCAATGAATTATCCACATAATCATTACCATGATAATGCAAACAAATATCAAAATTCCCACACAAATATTTTAAAATCTTCTTAACATAAGTTGAACGCTCCTTACCAAAGTTAGACATGAACCCCATCAAAATCCCATTGCTTGGGTAATATCTAGTTTAGTGGAAAATATTACATTCATTTGGCTACAAAAGGAACTATTATAAGGAATATTAGAAATATCCTTAAAATCATCATATGATTTAGGACACATATCTAAAGAAAGCTTAGTACCAATAGGAAATGGAATACTCATTGGTTTGTAGTCACACCTAATAAATCGTAACAAAATGATAGAAACATACTTATTTGGATTTAACAAAAAAAAAATTGTACCTAATATTTTTTCATATCCATCCCAAGAATTTATTTTGTAGTCCCCAAATATTTAATATCAAATATGCCAAAAAACTACATTTTGAACTTCATAATTATCACCTTGTTGTTACCAATAAATTTAACATATCATCCACATACAAGATAGTGATTATAATTTGATCATCAATAATATTAACATAAGGGAAAAAATCCTCTTTGATCCTAAAATACCCAAATTCAATGGAAAGCATCAAAATTTTAGTAACACAACTTAGGTGATTTTTTTAGACCATGTAATAACCATTTTAACTTACAAACTAAGTGTTCCTTCTCATTTAAAAAAATAATAATTAGGTTGTCACATACACATCTCCTCCTCAAGATCCCCATGTAAGAAATTATTTTTAATATCAATTTACTCAATCCCAAAACAACAAGCTGTAGTAAAAGATAAAATAAGTCTAATAGAAATTAACTTAGCGCTAGGAGCTCAACAATTTCATCAAAATTAACTCCATCTTTTTGGGAATAGCCTTCAACAATTAGTTTTTCCTTGTACCAATCTAACTAACCATATTGTACCCATTTTTTATGTACCCATTTTTGGAATATGAAGTCAATTTAATTGTTATTCCAACAAGTAACGAATAATCGACATTGAGTACCTAGGTTGTGCTTCAGGTATGCACCCAAAGTGGTTGAAGGCCTATTTATTCAACCAAAGGTTGAAATGACAGAAGGGTCCGAGGGGGGCTATCATATCCCCCCTAGGTGTTGAAGGCGTTTATGATTAAACCATATTTTTTTTGTTTGGGACTCATTATTTATGGTAATTTTGACAATTGTTTAGCATGTAGTTGCACGAGTCACACTTTCTATTTTTGGAAAGTTTTATTTCACAAGGACTCTTCAACTCAAATTTATTAGAAAAATTTGAAGTCATGTTTATGTAAATTCTAGAAGATTTCTATAAATTATGAATTTCATGAGAAGTGAAAATAAGAATAAATCTTTTCCATTGTTTTTCTTGGTATAATTTTACCAGGTCTTCCACATAAATACTATATGAAATTTGTGCTTATTGTTTTTCTTTGTTTATTCTACACTATAAATTTTTCCTACACCCACTTGTGAGCAATGGGCTTCCTTCTCTCTCACAAAATAACAAGATCTTAGGTGTCACAACTATCTAAGGCCATCATCTCCTCCTACATGGCTTGCATTCAAGACTCGCTATCATTCAAAGAGAGAGACTCTTTGAAATATCTATATTCATCATTAGTACTCAAAAAATCAAATACATAATCAAAATTTGGTTGTACTTATTAACTAGATTTTGTTGTCTCATGGATATCCTCAAGGTAGGAAAAAGGAGCTTTCCTATTCTTCTCTATGTTCATCTTGCACATCCTTATGTGAGATGGAATTTGAACCCTTTCTTCTTCATCCTCTAATCCATCTATATATTCTTCCACATTTACCTCTTCACACTTCTTGACCTTTGTCTCAAAGTGCAATACTTTATCCCAACTCTTTCCTTTGGTTTTTCTAGACCTAAAAAAGTTATAAACTCCTTGAAAATCACGTATCTAGAAAAAAATTAGGATAGAGGATTCCAAATTTTATAAACTTTTACATTCTCACTATAACCTATGAACATGCATTTATGAAAATTTGGATTTAGTTTAGATTTATTTTCCTAAGGAATGTGAACATAATCCTCACAACTTATAATAAAGTTTCATGATCCAACATGGTAGTTCAATGATGATTTGGCGATCTAGATCTCACTACATGAATTACATCTACTCCTAGCAATATTAGGCTTGATGATGCACCCCTAACCTATTAGCCCCTTGATTATCTTTTCTAATCCCCAAATTAAGCTCCAAGTCTTTAGGCATATTCAAAGTCCTTTTGTGGATCCTCAATTGGAGGGTTGCTTAAGAGATACTAGGGTCACCTGTGTGACCTATCCTTCAGTTATAGGGTCACTCAATTGGCATACTCAAGCAAAAGGGGAAACCTTATTCACAAAAGGAGTGAACCTGCCATCTTTTAGAACTTGTGATTTATATTAGTATGGATTAGTTGCTTCTAATTGAGAGTTCTCTCCACTCTTAACTAAACCACTACTCACCCTATGTAATTCTCCTCTCCCCTTGGCTCCCAATAATTCTCTTGTGATTTCCCAAATATTCTTTTTGATCTCTTCATCAACACTTTAGTCTTCTTCCAATGAACCCAAACATTAGTGTTGCTTCTCCACTACAAATATCTCATTAACTAAAAGTTTTAGGAAAGGCTATTTTATCTTCTTACATTTTTGCGATCCTTACTAAGAGATCACTATCCCATAGTGATTCACTTCTAGAGGATCAAGATTTTGCATCAAGCAAGGTATTCATAAGAATCTAATGCTTCCACAAGACTATGAGCCTTTTATATTTTATTTTCTCAAGCTTATAACCTTCTTGCATATAATTCCCAATTTCTCTTAGTATCCCTCTTTTTTGTTGTCATCAAGTGGAGGATCCAATTGTTATAGAGAAGAATAAAAAAAAAGTTGGATCCTTGAGGATGCAAACTTGCACCACTATCAAGCATCTTTTTCATAAGTTATTTAATTTTAAAAAGTGACTATATATTAAGCAATTATAAAATTCCCCTTCCCTCAAGGAAGTAAATTTTTTAGTTCTTCTTGGTTAGTTTAGAATTTCCTTCTTGACTGGATTAGATCTTAGATTATAATTTCCTATTTTTTAATAGATTAAATGTACTTATTTAAATTAGTTTAAATAATACAAGAAAAATTAAAAATTGAACATAGAAAATTGCGTTATAGAAAAAAATCATATATATTAACATTCATTTAAAAAGTTAATTTGAAATAATTGTAGACACCCCAAATCTGGCTTTGTATCCTTAATTAATTAAAATTCTAAATTTTAATTAATTGGCCTCATTATCCTATAATTAAATATTTATTATTATTTAATTAATTATCCCTTTATTCTCCTAAATTAATTAATATTTTATTTAATTATTCTCCTATTTTTTCCCTTCTTCTAAAGGTTAATTTTTTTAATTAATATAACATTATTCATTGTACTCTAATAAAATGCATACCCTTGCATTTTCACACTTGTTTGGGCCTGCCTTGCTTTATTTATTCCTATTTATGTCTTAATTGGTCCTATTTTGTATCCATAGTCCCTATGAATTATATCTTTTTTTGGCTAATCTTGACAGTCTCTAATGGATAAATGATAATTTAATGATTTTGTCTGTGTCCTTGATTTTTGGGTCGGGACTAAAATGCCACCTAGGGAATCTTTGTGCCCCAAAGGTCTTGGGATCCTAATTTTGAGGCATCTTAAATGGACCCCTTTTTGGTGTTTTTGCCCCAAGTTTCATGCCTTGGGACTAAGATGCTACCTAGGGAATCTTAGTCCCCCTTGAGGTATTTTCGGGAATTAATTTCAAATTCTGGTGGGATTTAGCCTCCTTTAATTAATGAATTCATATGTCGGCTTGGTGTGATGTAATTTCAGGATATTAAGCATAGATAATTATAAATACAAGTTCCTTCTATCATTTTCTCCTACCAAGCAATCTAAGCATCCAAGCATTCAAGAGCATTTCATCAAGAATTTAGAGCCATCATCAAGATTCAAGCATCATATCAAAGATCTTCTTGCATCATGTGTGTTGTTGTACTAACATTTATGATGTAGGGTTTTGATTCAAGCAATAAATTAAAGTTCATATCTATCAAGCCTTTCTTTGATTCAAGATCCATATCCATTGCAACCATTCACACAATTTTGCAAACTTTATAACAAGGGTTTGGTGAGTTGTAGCATTGCATGTTGTTCACTCATCATTTCCCTTCAATATTCTATTTCATTTCAAGGTTTAATTACTGATAAGGGGTTTGACCAAGGAAAACCCCCATTCACTAACAATTCAACAAGTTTTTCCCCTCTTGCATGTTTGTGATTGCAGATTTAGGTTGAAGACTTGAAGATCATTTGAAGTGCAAAGTTACAAAGTTGCATTGCAAAGTTGTCATCTTCACAAAAACTAACCTATAAGCTAAATCAGAAAGTTTTAGAACCTGAGATCAGAGAAGAAGGAAGTATAAACATCAAGCCTTAGGACCACATTCAAAGATTTCTGAAATTCCAAATGGGACTAAGACAATAGTAAGGGCATATTAGTCCTCCCAAGGGTAATTTTTAGAAATTCTTCCAGATCTAGTTCTAACATCTGAAGATTCTACATTTTCTCCAAAAAAAAGTAGTGGGACTAAGACAACAGTAAGGGCATATTATTTCTCCATAGCATATTTTGACAACTTCTTTGCATTTTTTGAATCCTTATTGTATTTCCATACTTCCCAGGTACACACATCCCAACTTCTTGTTGCATAATTTCATCATTTGCATCCTTCATTTACCTTACATTATTAGGTTTTGTAGGTTGAATGCTTATTTGTCTTTTCCAAGAATTTTATTGATGGTGAACCCCTAAAAGCTTAAAGAACCCCCTCCTAGGTCCTCCTTGTTGAGAATTGACTCACCTTGTGAGTTTGATAGTCAAGCCAATTAGGACTCCTAGGACATTATTGAATGATTGTTGGAGAAAAGTGATACCATTTATCACCTTTTTCCAATTAATCATTTTGGTGAACCCAAATCTTTTGAGCATTCATTTTCTAATTTGGAGTTCATTAAATTCCTAGATCTAGATTGTGTTCATTCTTGCATTGCATCTTGCATTAGTGAAATTGCAACTAGAGTTTCTCATATTTATTGAAATTGCATTTAGGGTTTCTCATATTTGCATTAATGAAAGTGCATATAGGTTGCATTTTTTCTTTCTTGCATCATTTCATTTCATTCAAAAAAAAAAAAAGTGCATTGTTCATAATCTTAATTTCATTTAGAAACATTCTTGTTGCATTCAAAATCGAAAAAAATGCATTAACTTTGCATTCAATTGCTTGTTACTTGTTACTTTTTCTTGCATTCATTTGCACATTTTTTTGTTTCTAAACATCATCATCCTGAATAGGAAATCTATGAACATTGTAGACAATCCATAATTTGTTATTTTTCTGAGAAAAACCTCTACTAGGACTAAAATTCCCTTCCTGGCATCTTAGTCCCTCTCAGGGTTTCTGGCTCAGAATCCTCTCTACTATTTGTTGTATGTTTAGTCCCTAGAACTTCAGAATTTCACCAGTAGGACCAAGATGCACTTACTAGCATCTTAGTCCTTATTGACTTTGACTTTCTAGTTTTCAAGGTTTGAAATTGCTTTTCTATGCTTTTATTGGCTACTTTAAGTTTTCTGTTTCAGTTTGCAGAATTGTTGTTATCTCAATTTCTTTCATTTCAAGTGTATTTTTTTAATCTTGCATCATGGATATGTGCTTTGGAAAGATTTGGATGTCCTTGAAATATTTGGTAGATTTGTCAACTTGTGGCTTTGGTAATGACCCTAACAAAATTGATCTTGCTCATGCTCACACAACTCCTAATGCATGTCCTCCTCATCATGTTGACATCATTGGAGAAGATGATGACAACATGAACAAGTTCCTATATGATTTCCTTAACAACCTTGAAGCTAATGCATCCTTTTATCCATCCATGAAACAACCAAATCCCCTTACAATACCACCTCTTGAGATGTTTTGTTACTTACATCTTGAAGCACAAGTTGAACCTAAGTTTCCTACAAAAGGTGAACCTAGTTCCTCCACACAAGTACATGCTCAACCATTTTATGATAACAAAGTAACAAACAATCCAATCAATCTAGAAGAAACATATGGAAAAGGATTCACAATATTAAGTAAATATGGATGTGATACAACAAGTGAGCATAACATTCACCAAGTCCTAGAACAACTATCAACTAATGAAAACACAACAGGTTTAGGATATCAAGATACCCCTCGCAACATACAACCTCCTCGAGAATACCTAAGACTTCGTAGTGATGGTACGGTGATCTTTGATTCTCCCTCTGATATGAATGTATTTCTTCCTAAAGAAAAACAAATGATTCATAACAATGACAAGGATGATAGGACCACCCTAGGTCCTCTTCCTCAACCTTCAACTCGAGAATTTTATGAATCTAGCAAGTGCAAAAGGCCGTACAAGTTACAAAAACTAAAGTTTCCTTGCCTGCCACCTAAAAGTGAAAGGAGATTACAATTTCTTTTGAACAAAGAACTAATAACATTACCACCTATGAATAGATTAGTACTATATCCTAAAGATGCAAAAGTCCCACATTGTGCATATCATTGAACTCTTGGACATAGTACCGCTGAGTGTCGTGAATTCTAGTTTGTATTGAAAAGCTTTCACTTTGATGGAAATTATTGGCATTGTGTGATTGCCTAGCTTAATATTGTTTCACCTCTTTTCATGTAATAGTTTTAGAATATTCTATTCTAATTATTACATGATCTTTTTCATCACCTACCTCGGCTCATTCTTGTCTTGCACACAGTGGGGGAGACAAGTTGATAGCCTTTTCCTAGTAAGGAATTTGTTGTTGTCCTTTAGGTTTGTCATCTACCTTCCACTTATACACACTGATATTGGGAGGTGCATGACCTTATTTAGGTTGAATTGCCTATGCCTTACTAGGATTTTGCATTCTTTCCTTTTCCTTTATGTGATTTCATGTGTGTAATGTGATTCCCCCATGATGTTTTGTTTGATGTTTCTCTCTCTCTATGTGCATTCCTCTATTTGTACCTTCATTCTTCTATATGTTGTATACTTTTACCTTTTATCTTTGCTTTTCATTTTCATTTTTGTATTTTGTTTTCCTTTTAGGGATGATGCAAGGAATCAAGACACCCTATGTCTCTTCCATGTTGACCCAAAATATTTTTCATTATCTTTGATTTTGATTTTGATTTTTGTCTTGTGTTTTCCTTTTGGGGATGACACAAGGAATTGAGACAACCTATGTCTCTTCCATGTTGACCCAAAAGGTTTTTTTTTTGTTTTCACTCTCTTTGTGTCATTCTTCCAATTCTGTGTATTTGGGGAATGATGACAGTTCTGAGCTCTCTAATATCATTGCAGCAAAGACAGATACTAACCCCGAATCCATAGATCCCTTATGTGTTTTGGGGGCAACCCTATTTTCCTTTTTTATATTTTTGCTACTTTAAAGTAATTGCTCATACCATGGTGTTTAGAAATTTATTTAAAGTGGGGGAATACATTGGCATCATTTTGGAATGATTTCATTTACATTTTTTCATGTTCCTTGATGTGATTTCCTTATTTCATGCGATGTGTTTTTCTCTTTGTGGTGACATTGGTAGTAATGTCCTTCAAGAGCTTGATCTATCTTAGAATATTACATTCCTCTTAGTGGTCATGTGACACATGTCATTCCCTAAGTTGTGAATCTTTTATCCTTTGATTGGTCCTCTCTTGGAGACATTAGGAATAATGTCCCCTAAGATTAAGACCGTGCATGAACTAAGCAAAATCCCTATTTATTGTTGCATTTTCCTTTTTGTACCTTATTAAAGTCATGGAGGTATGACTTTGATATGGTCCCCTGGGGCTCACCTAATGAACAAATAGCTTCACTAGCCCTTGTGAGCATGCACTTTTGTACCTTATTAAAGTCATGGAGGTATGGATTTAATATGGTTCCTTGGAGCTCACCTAGTGAACAACTAGCTTCACTATCCCTTGTGAGCATGCATTTTTGTACCTTATTAAATTCATGGAGGTATGGCTTTGATATGGTTCCTTGGGGCTCACCTAGTGAACAACTAGCTTCACTAGCCCTTGTGAGCGTGCATTTTATTTTTGTCCTTATCATAGTCATGGGGATAAGACTTTGATATACATTTCCTAGGGCCACCTAGTGGACACCTAGCTTCACTAGCCCTTGTGAGCATGTGTTTTGTTTGCATAGTGGACAACGAGTTCCACTCGTAAAAATTTTGGACAAATAAACTAGACTCGGTCCACCACGTTGGACGACCAGTTGAAGCTTGATCCGTTGCATTTTCTCTTTTCCTTTGTCCATCTTTGATGGTGTATGTTTGCAATTTGATTATGGCTTCATATATAATCCAAAAGCATGTTCCTTTGTGATTATGTTGGTTTTCCATAGGATCTTGATCCTGGGGGCTTGGCCACCCTCTTGGTTATTGTCATCCTATCTTACTAGAATTTGTACATTTGAACCCCTCTTGATTGTGTGGTTGGATACTTTAGTGTGAGTTTGAAGCAAGTTCATCCTCTCACTAAAGTGGGGGCTAAATGTAGTGTAGTAAAATGCATACCCTTGCATTTTCACACTTGTTTGGGCCCACCTTGCTTTATTTATTCCTATTTATGTCTTAATTGGTCCTGTTTTGTATCCACAAGCCCTATGAATTATATATTTTTCTGGCTAATCTTGACATTCTCCAATGGATAAATGATAATTTAATGATTTTTTCTGAGTGTCCTTGATTTTTGGGTCGAGACTAAAATTCCACCTAGGGAATCTTTGTCCCCCAAAGGTCTTGGGATCCTAATTTTGAGGCATCTTAAATGGGCTCCTTTTTGGTGTCTGTGCCCCAAGTTCCATGCCTTGGGACTAAGACGCCACCTTGGGCGTCTTAGTCCCCCTAGATGTATTTTTCAAGATTTAATTTCAAATTATGGCGGGATTTAGCCTCCTTTAATTAATGAATTCATATGTCAGCTTGGTGTGATGTAATTTCGGGATATTAAGCATAGATAAGTATAAATGCAAGGTTCCTTATCTCATTTTCTCCTAACAATAAATCTAAGCATCCAAGCATTCAACAACATTTCATCAAGCATTTGTAGCCATCATCAAGATTCAAGCATCATATTAAGGATCTTCTTGCATCATGTATGTTGTGCTAACATTTGTGGTGTAGGGTTTTGATTCAAGAAAGCAATTCAAGTTCATATCTATCAAGCCTTTCTTTGATTCAAGATCCATATCCATTGCATCCATTCACACAAGTTTGTAGACTTTATAACAAGGGTTTGGTGAGTTGTAGCATTGCATGTTGTTCATTCATCATTTCCCTTCACTATTCTATTTCATTTCAAGGCTTAATTACCAACAAGGGGTTTGACCAAGGAAAACCCCCATTCACTAACAATTCAACAAAAAATTTCCCCTCTTGCATGTTTGTGATTGCAGATTTAGGTTGAAGAATTGAAGATCATTTGAAGTGCAAAGTTGCAAAGTTGCATTGCAAAGTTGTCATCTTCATGGAAACTCACCTATAGGCTAAATCCAGAAGTTTTAGAACCTAAGATCAAAGAAGGAAGTGCAGACATCAAGCGTTAGGACCACATTAAGAGATTTCAAAAATTCCAAATGGGGCTAAGACAATAGTAAGGGCGTCTTAGTCCTCCCGAGGGTATTTTTTAGAAATTCTTCCAGATCTGGTTCTAACATCTGAAGATTCCACATTTGCCCCAAAAAACAACAACAAGACTAAGAAAATAGTAAGGGTGTCTTAGTCCTCCATAGCATATTTTGAAAACTTCTTTACATTTCCAAAATCCTTATTGCATTTCCAGACTTCCTAGGTACACACATCCCAACTTCCTGTTGCATAATTTCATCATGTGCATCCTTCATTTAGCTTGCATTATTAAGTTTTGTAGGTTGAATGCTTATTTGTCTTTTCCAAGAATTCTCTTGGTGGTGAACCCCTAAATGCTTAAAGAACACCCTCCTAGGTCCTCCTTGTTGAGAATTGACTCACCTTGTGAGGTTGATAGTCAATCCAATTAGGACTCCTAGGACATTATTGAGTGATTTTTGGAGAAAAGTGATACCATTTATCACCTTTTTTCCCATTAATCATTCATTCACATTTATTTTTTCTTAAACCTATTAATTAATTAATTAATGATTTTTTTTAATCCCCATTTAACCTTTTCACTTAATTTTAAATTTCATCACCTGTCATGTGTCATTTTTTCCCACATGCTTGCCCACACATTCACCCAATAAATCCTCACCCCTTCTTCATTAAATCCACTAGGGATAAATGCCACCTTTTTAGTTAACTTTCTAAGGTTCCATCTCTCTCCTATCCATAAAATATAATTTTAAATTCCACCTCCCTAGAGATGAGAAAACAGTCAAAGATTTTCCTCCCTTGGGAATCATCATAATCCTCCACAATCTTATCAAATCACCTTCATTTAAGCTTCCACTCTTGAGAGTACCTCTCAACATAATCCCTTGATCTTGTTGAAAGATCTTCGCCCTTCATTCCTTGGAACCTATTTATATAAATAGAATCCCCCCGCCTCCATTATCATCAAGTTCATTGCAAGTAACCTCATGATGTCATTGTGCTTCCATATTTTTCCACTATAGCAAGATTATGTTGAAATTTTGTTAGAGAAATCCTCATTTCTAGTTATTTAGAGAATATCAATAGGCTTAGGGTGTAACCTATTTAGCTCAATCATAGAGTGTGAAGGTGTTTAAGGTATAGATTTTGTGTGTTTTATGCACTTTTATTGTGTTATTTCACCTTATTGCTTTTTCATATCCTCAATAGTAATTAAGTAATATTTAAATAACAAAAAAATATATTAGTTTATTTTTTATGTACATTTAGAGTACTTGCATTTAGAAACCTCATAAAACTTGAAATCACCAAAAATTATAAAGAAATCTCCCAATACCAACACGAGGCACTCAATGATCAAGTATGCTCATTTATCTTCTTATTCAATGTTTACACTCAATGTGTCCTTTGTTAGAATAAAGTGATATTTACCAAGTGCAATCCTAAGTCATTGTTGGAAGAATGAAGAAGATCATCTTGTTATACAGTTTCGTGTTGTCATTTATTTCACCATGTTGTTTGAGTTATTAGTTTGATTTGGTACTTTGAACTGGTATGAAGAACCAGTTTACATCCTCTGGTATTTTGGTCCACATATACAGTATAGATAAGATTTATCCATGCGGTTTATATATGGTGTTCACTACATATATCTACATCTATGTTCTTGATTGCAAATGGTGCTTATCTTTATATCAAAAGTTATGAGTATCACAATGTTGATTGGAACAATGTTGACTGGTTGAAACATAGACTGGTGTTAGTGTTTTGGTTCGCAATCCTCTGTGGTTGGTTGTTGCTACTTGTGGTTTTGGGAAATGGTTTATGGATGATGTGCTCGTATGGCGATTTGGAATTATTATGTTGATTGCATTTATTAGGTCTATCCCTAGCCGACCTAATGTATAGTTGATATTGTAATGGATTAATTTGTGTTGTGGATATATGTGTGACCTATCTTAGGTCCATGCCGACATGTTGTAGTGTGCTACATGCTTGGATCAATTTTTGGAGAAGTTTTGTAAATACTTGAAGCCGACAGTTGATTTTTGGTGAATAAGGGTTGCATCTAATTAGGCCGACCTAGTTGATGTTTGCAGATGAATCATATATATATATATTGGATAGTTTTTTAGATTGAGAGATATGTGTATGTGTGGATAGGATAAAGTGAAAGAAGTACTGTGCGCGATATGTGAAGATGAAGTGTGTCAAGTCTATTTACTAAGCATTACCGGAAATGAATCAACACATGTTAGGTGTACTCTTACTAGTTCATTTTGGCTGTGAAGCCACTCTAGTATTGTAATATTTTTATAGGCAATGAGCCTCCTTGTCTAGATAGTGAGTCCTATATTGGGCAGTGATCCCTTTTGTATTTGGTTTTGGAACTACTTTATATTGTGAGCTAATCCTCACCATGTTTTTTCCCTTATTGGGTTTTCCACGTAAAATCTGGTGTTTTCTGTGTTGTTATTGCTTTCTGTTATTTTCATTTCATGTTCATACTTAATAACAGAATTAAGTGGATTTGAAGTTGACAAGTGTTTAAATATTGTGATTGAAATTCAAGACAACAGATTCACACCCCCCTCTCAGTTGTCTTAAGCCTTTCTACAATTGGTATTAGAGCTCTGGTTCCTTTGGAGAATCCTAATAGCTTGAGGAAGATCCTGAAGATTGAAATAAATGGATGATAAAGATGAGCTCTAGGCTGCACTTAAAGATCTTGACATGGATGAAAGTGAAAACAAAGATTTGAAAGAAAATTTTGATGAGGCAAATGAATTTGTTTGGAAATTGAAAGAGAAATTGGAGAAATTCAAGGAAAGACATAGGGAAGTAAGTGAGTAGTTGAAGCAAGCTAATGAAGAGATTATTGAATTGAAGGTGCAAGTGGAGGAAAATAAAAGAATTGAAGAATGTCTGAATAAAATGATGCAAAGCAAGATTGATGAATGCACTAGGATTGAACAAGAAGTGGAAAATCTAAAAAGTAGAATTGGAGAAATAAAAACTCTATGAAGATAATTTCAAGACAAGCTCCACTAAGCTTGATGAGTTGATTGCAGGGTAGAGACCTTATAAAGATAGAGGTGGCTTGGGAAATGAAGCAGGTGAAAGTTCTAAGGCTATGGATAATGAAAAAACTCAAGATAAAGGGAATCAAAAAAGGAATCCAAGAAACTTTGCTAGAAGACTACCTATCAGACAGCCAAATACTGAAAGGTACCCATATTTCAATGGTGTTTGATTTCCATGTAATAAATTTGGTCACAGGGAAATAGAGTGTAGGAGTAGGATACATCAGTTTCCTAGTTCCTTCTCCCATAAATGTTTTGCATGTAAGAAGTTTGGACATAAAGCTACTGAATACAAATCTTAGGTGAGGATGATTAGTCGAGTGATGATGAATAGGTTTAATGGGGGTGGAATGAATCAATATTTTGTTGGCTATTTCTATACATGTAACAAGTTTGGACACAAAGAAAATAATGTAGACCAAGGATAAATGGACGTCAAACTAATCAGAAAAATGTTATCTCCTACAATTTCAACAAACCAGGACATATCTCAAGAGTTTGCAGAAGTAAAAAGGGTATGCAATTTGCTCTGGAAAATAAGAATGAACCAGTGAAGAAGATTGAAAAGAATGAGGTTAAGCAAGAAATGAACAAGATATGGAGGAAGAAAGAAGAGCCTAAAACATCAGATGTGTATGTTCCCCCATCTCGCGTAGACAATTCCTCTGGGAATTAGACCTAGCAGGGTCTTAGGGGGAGCTTTAGCTAAAAATTGTTTGAACCCCCCTAGATGTTTGGCATGTCAGTTTTTGCATGAGGATATTTTGTAAGGAATGGATAGTCAGAGGCTATGCAAATGGAACAAGAAGAAAAAGTGCAGGCATGTTCATTTGTAGAGAAAATTAGGGTTTCTCAATGTAGTGAAGAAGGGTTTTTAGCAGCTTTTTGAAATGTACCACATTTAATGTGAACTAGGACAGCGCGATGGTGTATAAAGCAAAAATAATAAGTCATTTTTGAACACTTGTGCAATTGAAGAGTTTGATGTGCGATTTCGGGTGATTCTGAAGCAATCTAGAGAAATCATTATAATAAAAAAATAGAAGTTTTCAAAATAATCTCTCTCAGTTTATAAAGAAAAGGGGAAAAAGAAGAAGTTTCGTGGAGCAAGAAAGGGTTTGAAGAAGATAAGTGTGGTGATGGAATCTGTTGGTAGAGAATCGAGTGGTGATATTCCACTGAGGCTGAAGGTGTTGAGTTGGAAGAGTTTGATCATCAGAAAATGAAGGAAATGGAACCAGGGTTGAAGACAAATGAATTGTAGAATGAAAAAACTTTGGGTATGGATATATGGGGAGAATTTCCCTGGTTTACAGAAAAAGAATATATCTTGTTCCTATTAAGTCAATTCAAGGATGGCAACATTATTTTGGACAAACCCTATCTGATCACGAAGGAAGCAATTGAAGCTATTACTGGTTTGTGTAGTGTTGGTGACCTTCCTGGGAAGAAAATAGTAAAATACAAAGACGTGGAGAAACTTACTGGCGTCGACAAAGACATCCTGAGATCTATTGATAAATACCATTGTCGATCCCACAGTAAGGTATGTTGCTTATGACATCTCTTATAAAATCTACTTCAAAAATCATGAAGATTCTACTTCAGCTATTGCTATATATCTTGCACACATGATGGTGAAGGAAAACAAGAAGTTTAATTTGTGTAGCCTAATTTTGGAAAACCTAATTGTGAATGTCAGAATGTCCTTGGTCGAGGGTTATCTTTTCTGGTTTGGGTCTCTACTCGCATGTTTGGTTACTTTCTGAGTTCACTATCGGGAAGAGAGAATGTTAAGTGGGAATATGGCATCCTTGTCGGAAAACAAGTTTATAGGTATTTGGAATGTATGGAAGATAACACAAGTGCATGTAAAATCTATTTCTCATCTTTGCAGAAGAATATGTACTATGGTGTGTTAGTGCCTAGTCAATTTGAAGAGGGTTCCTCTTCTGGTAAGAAAGAATTGGAAGTTGTTATTGGTGGTTCCCCTCTAGAATCTAAAAGGAGAAAAAATATCACAAAAGATGTCATCTCTATCTCGGAAGAAAAGAAGAATGAAGAAGAATTTTTTCCTAAATCTGAATTTGATCCAGAGGATATTCAGATGATGTTAGATAAAGGTGATATAAAGAAGGTTGGTGAAATGTGGTGTTCTTGCTCTTCAATCAAGAGACTTAAAATTGAGGATGTGTTGATTGATTATTTTCTCAAAAAGGGTATTGCAATTTTAGATGTGTCTGACTCATTATCGGATGACCTAGTAGAAGTTATTGAAGAAAGAATATTGTTGGAATGACTTGAAGGACATAAATTCAAAGCTATGGTTGAGAGAAGATGTGCCAAATCAAAACAAAAGTTATTCAAACACATTAATGAGACAAGAGAATACATTACGGAAATATTTGACATCTATAGGTATTGTCTCCGATGGCCTGTAGTTGTTGATAATTTTAGAAGCAAAATTGAAGCCATTGAATCTCAGATAAATATTATTGGAAAGAGTTTTGATTTCTTCAAAGAAAAAAATGGAAATCAGAGAATAAGAGTTGGTGAATTGCAAGTAGAGTTGTTGATTGCTCAAAGACAGAGGGAAGACCTGGTTAGAACTTTCTGGTTGGTTAAAGAAATTGTTGAGGTCCGATTGGATCACCTCTGTAGAATACTTTTTGATGCATAAGATTATGAACAAGAATTTCTATCTTTAGACAGACATCCTCATTTACGTTGTTGTCTTTATTGGATGGTATGAGTGCAAGAATGGGTTCGGTAGTGTTTTCTTGGAAGAGGATTCTTTTGACCATAAGAGAAAGGTACAAGAAAATTTTTCATGTGAAAAGTGTTATTTTCACTTGAATGTTCGAAATGGGGAGTTAGAATTCCTTTGTATATACATTGTCATCATGTACATACGTTTACATCCTATTTTTTGTCTCCCTTTGTCCTTGATGTCAAAGGGGGAGAGATTACTGGTGATAGGGCGAGAGAATGTTGTAATAGGAAGTTTTGTAAACTTTGGCACATGTTGCCATCAATGAAAAAGGGGGAGATTGTTGGAAGAATGAAGAAGATCATCTTGTTATACAGTTTTGTGTTGTCATTGATGTCACCATGTTGTTTGAGTTGTTAGTTTGATCTAGTACTCTGAACCGGTATGAAGAACCAATTTACATCCTCCGGTATTTTGGTTCGCATATACAGTACATATAAGATTTATCCCTGCGGTTTATATATAGTGTTCACTACATATATCTACATCTATGTTCTTGATTGTAGATGGTGCTTATCTTTATATAAGAAGTTATGAGTATCTCAATGTTGATTGGAACAATTTTGATTGGTTGAAACATAGACTAGTATTGGGATTTTGGTCTGCAATCCTCCACAGTTGATTGTTGATGCTTGCGGTTTTGGGAAATGGTTTATGGATGCTGAAAGGTTGTATGTTCAAAATCTTCTGTGCTCATGTGCTCGTATGGTGAGTTGGCATTATTTTTTTGATTGCATTTTTTTATTAGGTCTATCCCTGGCCGACCTAATGTATAGTTGATATTGTAATGGATTAATTTGTGTTGCGAATATATGTGTGACCTATCTTAGGTCCATGTCGACATGTTGTAGTGTGCTACATGCTTGGATCAATTTTTGGAGAAGTTTTGTAAATACTTGAAGTCGATAGTTGATTTTTGGTGAATAATGGTTGCATCTAATTAGGTTGACCTAGTTGATGTTTGTGGATGAATCATATATATATTGGATAGTTTTTGAGATCGAGAGATATGGGTATGTGTGGATAGGATAAATTGAAAGCAGTACTATGCGCGAGATGTGAAGATGAAGTGTGTCAAGTCTATTTACTAAGCATTACTGGAACTGAATCAACATATGTTAGGTGTACTCTTACTAGTTCATTTTGGTTGTGAAGTCACTCCAGTATTGTAATCTTTTTGTAGGCAGTGAGCCTCCTTGTCTGGACAATGAGTCCTATCTTGGGTAGTGAGCCCTCTGGCAGTGAGCCCTTTTGTATTCAATTTTGGAACTACTTTATATTGTGAGCTAATCCTCACTATGGTTTTTTCCTTATTGGGTTTTCCATGTAAAATTTGGTGTTTTTTGTGTTGTTATTGCTTTATGTTATTTGCATTTCATGTTCATACTTAATAACAAAATTAAGTGGATTTGAAGTTGATAGGTGTTTAAAGATTGTGATTGAAATTTGAGACAACTGATTCAACCCCTCTCTCAATTGTCTTGGGCCTTTCTACAATTTTCATGTATCTCCATGTTCTTTCGAAGGTGTACTTGGATGTTGAAGGACATGTTGGATAAATATTTTATAGTTATTTATTTATGATATGTTGTGTGAATGCTTTGCCTCGAACTGCTCAAACATGAACAAACAATCAAACAATATTCCTTAAACAAGTGCAAACAAGCATTCCCTATGAAATTCATTTAAACATAATAACATGAAAACAAAGTAAAATACCAAATAAATTACTAATGAAATACTATTCTAATGCTCAAACCAGCATCCCATAGGGGGATTGGTGCTTCTTTGATGTGGAAAGAAGTCCTTTTCCAATCCCTTGATAAGCTTGATGATGGATGTGTGATTCTTGATGCAAAATCTCAATAACCTAGCTATGGATGATGAAATTCTATGCTAACTTGGATGAAATTGTGGATGAAATCATGGATGTTTTGAACTCAAATGACTATAATGGATTTGCATGAAGTTGTGTCCCCTAAATCAATAGAGAAGGCCTCTATTTATAAGGAAGAAGGATTGAAGAGTGAAGAATGGGGAGAATGTGGGATTAAAAAAGGGACCAATGGCAGTGTGCCACTTGTCAACATGCCAATGAAGGGAGATGGGGCACATTTTGAACAATGTGCATGTTAAATTCATGTAGTTGATATTTGAAAGCCAAGAGGTGGCTTGTGTAAGACGAGGTGTAAGAGCCTTCAATGCAAAGGTGGAGGACAATAGTCCTTTGGGAGGGAAAAATCAAATTGGTGGAATATTCCAAGAATATGTCATATTTGAATGAAAATAGGGTAATTTTAAATCAAATAAATTGATTTACATGTGCAACTTGGTTAGGTTGACTTACCCAAGGGTGGAGTTAAAAGCTAGAGGAATGTGGGATTAGTGTTAGGATCTAATTAATCTAGGATTAATTAACTTAGATGAAATTAGTTTGATTGTGACATTTAATTTAAATATTTGAGTTCATTTAAATCAAATGAGAGGATATTGAGATATTAAATATTTTAATTAAATATATTGATGTATTTCATTAAAGGAGATGACATTAGGACTTTAATTAAATAAAATTAATTTATTTAATTAAAGGAAGAACATGAGGATTTTAATTAAATAAGATTGATTTATTTAATTAAAGGAAGAACATTAGGATGAAATAATCTGATAAAGTTCATTATCTGATTTTAGGAGGAAATTAATTAAATAAAGCTTATTCAATTAATTGGTTAGTGAAGAAATGATTAAGGAAGAATCAATGTTAGTTAATCAAAATCAAATGCATGATATCGATTAGGATATTTCAAGTGTCTACATTTTGCCCCTCTTTGAAGCAATGTACTTGTTGTGTTGGTTTAAAGAATAACATAAGCAAGATCAAAATTTAAAAAAAATCTATTTTTTTGGATGCCCTACTACTGCCCCAGTGAGAAGAATTATGCTTGTATACTACCCCCTCGAGAGATTGGACAAAAATTTAGATTTTTGGGTGATTTCTCAAAAAAGACGACAATGTGCTTGAAGGGTCCAAAAAAGCTCCAGGATGTTGAAAATATGACAAAATGAAAAAAAAAGTGTGAAATGAGCCCTGGTTGGGTAAAAATGGTGCCAAGGGTGCAAAACCCTAGTTTGATGGCGAAATTACGTCAAAAACCCCTAATTTTCATGCTTAAATAGGCTTGGAGGGGTCACTTTCCACTCATTTGTGCATTCAAACTTTAGAATTTCTTGTCTTTTGAGATCTGACCCTTCTGTGAGATGGCACAACGAGTGCTTCCCTAACACATTTATGAGCGAGTTCGCGTGTTCTAGAGACCTCTAGGTGTGGTACCACTAGTATGTGACCCAAAACCAACTTTGAATTTTGATTTTTAGTGCATTTATTACACTCAAAAGAGTCAAAGTCTGAGTGTTGCTATATAGTGACACACAAAGTGTAAAATCGGTGATGCTGGAAGCTCAAACAACAACGCTTGTGCAAATCGTGATGCAGTTCACGATTTGGGATTAGGGTTCAAATTTCCAAATAGCGACGCTCTTGAGAAAAGCGACACTTAGCTCAATTTGAGTTTAGGGTTTGTCGGTCAAAGGGCAACACCTATGAAAATGGAGATACTATGATGGATTTAGCATTTTCAAAGGGTCCAACATCACTGTTTGGAGTTTTACAAATAGCGACGCTTTTGCAAACTGCGACACATTCATGGTTTCGAGGTCAAAAACTCCAAACAGGGTCAAATATTTTTGCAAATTTTGATGTCATGGATTTATCAATGCAGGAGGTGATCCAACCTGTGCTTTCATGTGAGCATTGGCCCTCAGTATATGCAGATTGGAAAATTTATCAGAGTTATGATAGGAGCATCTGGGGGAGATCAGTCTCTAGTACATCGCCTATGCGCCATTTTCCAAACCCACTTGGTGATGATGACTGCATTGTGTGAGAGGTGGTACAATGAGATCTCATCTTTTCACCTTTCGACTAGCGAGACGATTGTTACTCTAGAGGACGTATGGTGTATTCTACGTTTATAATTCATGGAAAGTGGGTGATCTATGATACAAATGTCGGTGCTAACTTGTGTCACAAGGTCATGGAGATAGAGACCCTTGTATTGACCAAGGGCCAGCTTGACTTGGAGTTCTACAGAGGTTGGGTGTCACTTTTTAGGCTGATCATTGCTACTATTATATCTGGGTTAGTGGCTCCAGATCAACAAGGCATATTCTTCAGCCCAGAATGGGGCTTGGCATGGGAGCAAATGTTGAGCCAGAGGACCTTGTTTTCTTGGGGACTAGTGATGCTAGCCTCATTGTACCATGACCTACATGATTTTTCATATTGCGATGGTCAAGCGATTGGTATCAAAGTGACATTGTTGCATATTTTTGCCTAGGAGCACATTCTCATGCTTCGAACGATCATTAATTTGGTTGATACAAAGCCCAATGATCCGGTGATTTGGAGATACAGGGGTGGGATCACCTCGAGACATACAAAATAGCTGGGTCTACCTTACTGGCCTAGAGTTTTAGATGAGATGATAGTGTTCTGCTAGCACCCTTGGTTACAGATGCCAATATGGTACGACAACATACAACAATTGTTTTATGCTCGACAAACCCGACTGATGCAGGGGAGGGAGCATACCATTATAGAGTGTTATCTGCCAAACAGGGTGGCCCGCCAGTTTAGGGAGGTTCAGGATCGACTAGATGATCAGTATATTGCCATCTTTTCCAGATCATCCCAAGAGACCTCATGGGGACAGATGATTCCATCATATGATACAATTGATTACTTTCGATAGTTGGTTGCTAGGCCATGGACCTATGCTCAGGGGTCGACAGATCCAGGCATGACATGTGCATATGATGAGTGGTTTACACCTCAGCTTCGGATGACAGATCTAGGAGTGGCACCTCCATGGGGGAGACCTCAAGGGAGGAGTGCTCAAAGAGCACAGGCATGACCAGATGGATAGGATCCCAGAGCACTTCCCCAAGATGGGAAACCTCCACGACAACCTGATTAGTAGCCACAACAACCAAATTCATAAGATGCCCAAATACAACAGTTGCAAACACAAGTACAGGGATTATAGGCGCAACTATAGGCAGTTACGGTAGAGAGAGATTAGGCCAAGCAGCAGGTCTAGGCCCTTACTACTGAGAGGGACCAAACCAGGTATCGGGGATAGGTTGCAAAGTTATAGTTGGCTAGGGAGGTCAGTCGCAGACAACAACTAGAGAGAATGGCCACCATATCCCCAAGGAGGACCGTTCTAGTGCAGATATACCACGATGTTGTTCGGGAGGCCGAGTATTAAAAATTCCATTATCGTTAGGTTGTGCCTATGGCTCTTAGGCAGCCAAATTATTCTCAGTAGACAGGGGCTTGACAGACAGACGATCAACCAGAGAGGCACGTAGGTGAGGGGAGCAGCCATCAGGGCTAGTAGCCATGCATAGTTTTTTATCAGTGCTTGATTCTTTTTGAGATAGAATCACAAGATCTATTTTTGATAGCCTTGCGGGCATTGTACCCTAATTGATAAACATATACTTGAGTCAGATTTTGTACCATGACAGTGATGATTTTTGATATATATATGATATGGGTTCGACTGATTTATGATGCGATGTGTTCACTTTATTTATGCCTTACATATGGATGCATTTTATGTTCTATGTATATGCAATATGATTCTATATGGATGTGATATGATTTTATGAAATGTCATATGATGTAGATGTGATGGATGTAAATGTTATGGGTGCATTTCTTTTCTATATATCAGCTATGCACTTTTATGATGATGTTTGCAGTATGGATGTATAGATGCAAATGTTTATGTAAATGATTCTAAGTTGCCTAGAATAACAGATCTATATTATGGCCTAAATGATAATGCAAATGGATGATGTGATATGTCATGATTATGAGATGTATGTAATGTTATGATATATTATTTTTCTTTTTCAATGTCTTTTCTATGATGATGCAACATGTATGTATGTATGGATGATGTGATGATGCCTATATGATTATGCAACATATGTTTTATGCAAATTTATGGTTTATGAGATGCTTAGAATAACTAATCTATATTATGCAATGATGTATGATATGCAGTATGTTGATGGTTTGTGGATGCAGGATGGATGCATTGGTGACATTTGGTTGACTGTCAGGATACCATGTTAGTATGAAGAGAAGAAAGAAGAAATGAGATGATGAAAAGAGGATCCAATAATTCCATGATCTGCTGAGACTTTATTAGAAATAATGATGAGAGATGATGATGTTTCACTTATTAGGGATTGGGGACGTAAAGAGCTTACTTTCCTTATGTTTGATAACACACATAGATACGATGCATCAAGGTATAAAGAACCAAGATGGTGTTGTACCTAGTGAGATGGAATTTGAATCGACAATCAGATAGGAGTATCCCTTTTCATACCTGACATACAGACACCTTACTAGGATGCACTTTAGATATTTCAAACATCTCAGACCAAGACACAGAAAGGAAAAACCTAACAATGCAATAATCAACGAGTTTTCCAAAACACCTTCCATCCATGCCTAATAAAGCAAGTATTTTCCAAGGTTATATTACAAGAATATCTAAAAAGCACAATAGATAAAAATACAATGATCAATACCCCATTCCTTTCTCTCTAAATTGTTTTGATAGACATCCTTGAGAGGTCATTGGAATAAGCGCAATAAGATAAATCAACAAGAAAAAGATCAAGTAAACAAACAAGCTAATGTTCTTCATACCTCTAGCCAAGACTAAACTACTATGATGCCTGATGTTGATGTCCATTGTAGGAAGGATGCATCCTAGGACATGATGTTATCAGATGATTTGTAAGACTGACGAGATGATGAGCTATTGATACCAAGAATTGAACAACTTGTTTACCTACTGACCTAGACTTAAGACCCTGACGTTGGAGTTCATACTTTCAATTTTCTATACTTGTTTCCAATTGTTTTACCAAAGGTTGGGATGACGATGATTTATTATGAGTAGATTCTTATTTTGGGTGATCGTGAAATAGGATGGATGATTTTGGGTTTTTTGAAATGTTTTGAGGCCGTTTTTGGTATTTTTGAGATGTTTTGCAAATGTTTTTGTGTTTTCTGAGATTTTGACCAAGAACCTAACCTAAAAACCTATTCTAGGGGCCTTGAGGGCTGATCAAAGATTAGTCTTGCCTATGTTATACATGCAGAGACCACGTAGTTTGACTGACACAAACCTGTTTATTGATGAAGCATGGACAAATGGTTTGCCAATTTATTATTATAGACTCCTAAAGGACTGATCTAATGTGTCTCAGGGGCACATCGATGATGTCCTTGCCTACATTCAAGCTCAAAGACTCGTAGTTCGACACGATGACTCTATTTTTTAATTTTTCTAACTTTTTGACCTGTTTTTGGATTTTCATATGATTTGGATGTTTTTGGATGTTTTTTATTTTCTGAATGTTTTTGGATTTTCTGATTTTAAGGAAGATTTCAAGAATATACACGAATTTGATCCAATGCAGGTATAAGAGCATGCCCCCAACATAATGTGATAGACTACTCCGATATAGGCAAGACAAACTAACCTTAGGAATGGTACCAAGTTGTACTAGGATGGATCATGATACAAACATAGGATCAAGCTATGATGCAGACGTGGATGGATGATAGAAGGATCAATGGAAGAGTGAATGAATGATACAAAACAAGCCGAAGAATCCATGGTGGATGGAAACTGCTTATTTACACAAGGCACTTGTTTACCAGGTTTTCACCAAGGTACTTGCCCAAAGTACCACCGAAGTGGTTTTCACTAGAGGATGATTTTTTTCTTTACTGTTTTCAATCCTTTTTCTTTTTTCTTTTTTTTTTTTTGATTTTTTGGATTTATACCTTGCAAGTTTAGGCATAATTTTTTTTGAGATGGGAGCTATTGATGGGCCCCTGTAGAGGTTCCCCTTCTAGTGTTGACAACTAATATGCTCCTGATTTATAACTTGCCATGATGATGAAGGGTCCCAACCAATTGGGTTCAAACTTTCCCTTGCTATCTAGATTTGGCACATTTTTCTGATTCTCCTTTAATATGAGCTCTCCGACTTGAAAGGTCTGACTCATGATCTTGTTATAGCTTCTCTTGAGATAGTTTTGATAGACTTGTAGGTGATTCAAAGCATCCATGTGCCACTCATCCAATAGTTCTAGCTCATTCAACCGTGACACTCGATATTCTTCATCAATAATGAGGTTTTGCAATGATATTCTTAAGGATGGGAGCTCGATCTCAATGGGGAGTATGGATTCTGATCCGTAGACTAGGGAGAATGGTGTTGCACCAATAGGTGTGTGGATACTAATTTGGTAGGCCCATAAGGCGGGATTCAATTATAGGTGCCAATCACAACTAGCTTCATTGACTGTTTTCTTTAGGATTTTAACATGGTTTGATTCGTAGCCTCATCTTGGTCATTACCATGGGGGTAGTATGGAGTGGAAAAGTGATGTTGGATATTGAATTTTTGACATAGGTCACAAACATCCTTGTTTTTGAAAGGTGTCCTATTATCTGAGATAATGGCTTGTGGGACACCGTTGCAACAAATAAGATAGTTTAGGATGAATTTGGAAATTTGCTTTCCTGTAACATAGGTCATGGGAATGGCCTCTACCCATTTTTTGAAGTACTCCATGGTGGTGATGATGAACTTATTTCCACAAGATGAGGTGGGAGTGATTTTACCAATGAGATCAAGCCCCCACTATGAGAAGGGCCAAGTTGTTATAATCGGTTGGAGCTTTTGAGATGGTGCATGGATGAGATCCCCATGTTGTTGGAATTGCAAGCACCTTCAAACATAGTTGTGAGCTTCTTTTTCCATTGTCGTCCAATAGTACCCAATCCTTAGCAGTTTCTTAGCCAAGGTCATACCACTCGAATGTGATCCACAAATGCCATCGTGTACTTTGGTTAAAGTAGTCAAAGCTTCCTCAGGGTTAAGGCATTGCAACAAGGTTCCTTTGATACTCCTATAGTATAGGGTGTCTCCTAAGATAACAAAGTGGGATGAATTCTTGAAAAAATTTCTTTTAAGGTTTGGAGTGATATCATTGGGGAGGACTCCTATTTTCAAGTAGGTGTAGATGTCATGATACCAAGGGTCACTAGGACCAACGATTTCACACAAAAATTTAGACTTTGGTACCTCAAAAGCTGGTACGAGAAGCTGCTCTACAAGGAATTCTTGCTTTGGGATGTTGTGTGGGATATCTAGTAGTGATCCAATTGTTTCCATAGCATCCGCTACTCTATTGTTTTTCTTGGGTATTTGCTCAAATGTGATTTCAATGAAGAATTCTTTGAGGCTTTCCACCAATTTCTTGCATGGAGTCAATTTGTCATCCTTCATTTGGTATTCATCATTGACTTGGTTGATGATGAGCTACGAGTCCCCATAGACCTTAAGTATCATGATTTGCCAGTGTATTGCTATTCTGAGTCCTATGACAAGAGCTTCATATTTTGTAATGTTGTTTGTGCAAGGGAAAGACAACTTATATGACTTTGGTACGCAATCTCCTTGTGGTGTGATGAAGAAGATTCCTTATCCTAACCCATGTTGTCTATAGGATCCATCAAAATATAATTTCTAGTGATCTGCTATGCTTAGGTTAGAGATTGACTCATTGGGGAACTTTGATATCAGTGGGTTTTCTGAATATATCAGTTCCTCTTCTAGTTGGTCTTCAATTACCTATCCTTTAATGACCTTCTTCTCTACATACTCAATGTCATATTTTGTTAGGATCATGACCCATTTAGCTATTCACCCTGTGAGCATTGCTTTACAAAGTAGATACTTGAGAGGGTCTATCTTGGAAATGAGTTTTATCTGGTGAGCCAACATATAGTGTCTAAATTTATGTGCTATGAACACCACTGTTAGGAAATCCTTCTGGATGAATGTGTAATTCAACTCATGTCCTACCATGGTTCTACTAATGTAGTAAATAGCTCTCTCTTTCCCATTTTCATAAGTTGTTGTTGTTGCCGATATATACAGGATCAAGAGCTTTTTCGGAATTGGTGGCATAAGAATTGGTGGTGTGAGCAAATAATCCTTGATTTTATTGAACGCCTGATCACATTTTTCATCCCATTTGTATGCTACCCCCTTGTGGAGTATATGAGAATATGGGATAGCCTTATCTTCCAACTGTGTTATAATCCAGCGAATGGATTGGAGTCTTCCTTGCAAGCCCCTTAACTGCTTTAATGTTCTTGGTGCTTCCATCTCGAGAATTGCTTTGACTTTGGTAGGGTCTATCTCGATTCCCCTCATAGATACAATATACCCAAGGAGCTTTCCAAATTGTACACCGAAGACACACTTCTTTGGATTGAGTAGATGACCTTGTATTCTTCTAGCCTATTGAAGATGGAGCTTAGTGCTGCTATGTGATCCTGCGCTTCTTTGATTTGGCCAATATGTCATCTACATAGTCTTCCACAACCTTGTGAATCATGTCATGGAAGATTAGTGTCATAGCTCTTTGATAGGTAGGTCCTACATTTTTCAACCCAAATGGCATCATGTTCCAGTAGTATGTCCCCCATAGACAAGTGAAAGTTTTCTTGTGTTGGTCATCCTTAGCTATCATGATCTGATTGTACCTTGAGAATCTATCCATTAGTGATAGCATTTCATGCCCTAGCATCATATCTACAATCATGTCTATGTTTGGGAGAGGGAAATCATCCTTAGGGCATACTTTATTCAAGTCCATGAAGTCAGTGTAGATGTGGATGCCCCCAGTGGGCTTGGAGACAGGTACAAGATTTGAAACCCACTCTGGATAATCAATTGGTTGTATGAAGCCAACATCAAGGAGTTTTTTTAATTCAAGCTTGACCAATAATGCTATTTGTGGATGCATCTTTCTTAGTTTTTGTTTTACTGGCTTCACTTTTGGATAAACAGCTAGATGGTGAACCACAACTTTTGGATCAAGACCAGGAATGTCAATGTAGGTCCATGTGAATTTTACCTTTCTTTCCCTTAGAAAAGCAGTTAGGAGTTTATGTTCTTCTATCAAAAGTGATTCTGCATAGAAGGTGATATGTGGCACTTCCTCAGTCCCTAGATTGATTGGATTACATTTCTTTGCCAAGACCATTGACTTTTCTTGATGAATAGAACTAAGTGGAATATTAAATCCCTCATCATTTGACACCTCAGAGAGGTTTTCACCATTGGATATGTCCTTTTTTTAAACTATTTTCAAGTCAAAGAGTGCCATAGTGTGGTTTTCACTCAAATACCTAGATATTATTCTTAAATTTTCACTTTTGCGACTGAGGGATTCAATCGTTTCCCCATAATATGCATGTGTGTGCAACTCAATGTCGAACCCAACTTTGTGATTTCCACATGGTAGAGTATCCTGCAATCCCATGAATTCTGAGAGAGTTGCATCATTTTCGAACATGTCTAAAATCGGTGGTCCTTGTTGGTCGTAATCGATGAGTTGGGGGTAGACAAGTTTTAGCTCATTGCTCTAGCTACTTGGTTCAAAATATTGGGTGCTAATCATGAAAAGAGAGGAATCCTCAAATAGCATGGGTAGGTCAGTTATGGGGTCCTTGTCACATACATCAGTTATATCAAAGGTATAGTTATCTAAGGGTAGACCTGTGGATACTTGTAACTGAAGAGGAGCTATGACTTTTCTAACCGGGGCACCTTTTCCAAGTATGGTTATTTTCGGAGGGGTACATCCAAGGCCAAGATTCCTTATAGGCTTCTCAAGAACGATAGGTTCTAGAAGATCATTGTCATTTTTCCTAAGTTTCTTGTTTTTGTTGTAGCTCATTCCAAGCATCATTTGTAGTCTTTTGTTGTAATCATCCATGGGAAGATAAGGCATGAGCCTTTCATATTGGTATATCAAACTTGATATGTCTTTTTCATCTATCGTTTACTGGCTTAGGTCTCCCCAACATCTGAATCTGAAGGGGTATGCTTTGAAGGTTTGAACTAATGTGTTAATCAGTTAGGGTTTCCCATGAGACCGAGGAGATTGAGGTAACTCTCCTATTACAAAGGAACTCTTTTTCATTTTGTAATCCCCACACCCATTATCTTGGATAATAACTTTAATATCAGAGATATCTGGAATGGAGGGTGTCTTTCTCTTAGAAGTGGAGGCTAAGGTAGATGGGTCAATATATGGAGACGTGGGTCCTTCATCATTCTTTGGTACTTGGGGGATCTTGTAGTATTTGGCTTCCAGATTCTTGCAATAATAAAATGGATCAGGATCTCCATGGACTGTGACCTCTTGATTTTGATAGGGAAACTTGACACATTGATGGAAGGTAGATGCGACAACTTGCATCCCATGGATCCATGGGTGTCCTAGGAGGATATTGTAAGGTAGTTCAAGATCAAGGACTTGGCAGGTAGTCTCCATGATTGTTGGCCCTACTTGAATAGGGAGTTGAATGGTGCCTTGAGACACTCGTTCTTTATCATTATATGCCCTAATAGTAATACCCTTACCTTTCTCAATGACATCTTCAAAGAATCCTAGATTCTTTATTAGCTTGAGAGTACAAATATTTAGACCCACAACACCATCCACCAAGACCCTTTTGACTTTATTCTTATGGACTAAGACTTCAAGATGGAGTGTGTGGTTATGAGATGGTTGTGTTGGGAAGTCTTGATCAAAAAATGTTAAGAGATGTGGTGTGGTAATGTGTCTGACCATAGCTTGGAATTGGTTTGCATCAAGATCTGTGGGGACAGTGGATGAAGCCAATGCTTCTTCTAGGATTTTCCTATGTGCAAGAGAGATTTTCAGCAACTCCATGATGGAGATCTAGGTGGAGGTTCTTTTCAACTGATCTAAGACATTATAACCATTGGGTATTGACTTTGGATTGGTAGCGGATGCTTTGGGTGCTTGGGATGGTCCCGAGATGGTAAATCTTCCCCCACGTGTGGTGACTCCACAATTGGCTCTAGATCCTTTAATGTTGACAACAGTAACCCACTCATCTAAGGATGCAACAACATGGTCGTAAACATGGTTCACATTATTATACTTTTCCTTACCATTTTTGTTCCCTTTATTGTGATTTAGCATCGAATTTGTGTATATCTTAAGGTCTTGATTTCTTGCAGGTTGTTCAATGTTTATGGTTCTGTCATTGATGAGGTCCTGAATCATATTCTTAAGTTGCATGCAACTAGCTATTGTGTGTCCCTATATCTTATAGAAATCAAAGATTTTTTTATCGTCATACCATGGTGGTTTAACTTGAGGCTCTTGATAATTATCATAAACGGGTATCTTGATGAGATTTTCCTTGACTAGTTGTTGCATGACAGACTCAATTGGTTCCCCAAGCAGTGTGTATTTCTGTTTAGGAGGATACTTCCTTGGGGGTGGTCCCCCTTGATTTTTCAAGTTATTAACCACTTGGTTGTTTGGTTGTTGTGATGATGTGTTGGCTTGTGTGTTGTTTCAATTGCTAACTTGCAGTTGTTGATATGATTGTGTGTTTTTACTTGGGGCACTAATAACAACTTTGGCATCAACCACACCATCGTTAGTAATGTTTTTGTTCTTTTCCCATGTGTGAGGTTTTTTGTTATAATTGGTTGATGGACGGTTGTCTTGATAAGTAGGTTTCCCCCCTTGTGTGATAAGGGCTCTTTCGATGTTGAGCACCTTGGGGATCAACTGGTCATATGTGGTGATGTATTTCATTTTCAGATGGAAGGACAAGGTTCCTTCAAGATTGGTGATGATGATACAGATTTGTTGTTCCTCAAGCATAGTCCACTTGCTTTTGTTGTCCTTGGATCACCATTGTTTCAAGAAGGATGCAAATGTTTCCCCCTTGACTTTTTTGAGAGTGGATAGTTCTTCTAGGCTCATTTCCATGCCTATGTTGAATGAATAGTTTTGTATGAACAAGTCCACAATTTCTTGGAATTTTTTGATCCCGGGAGGAAGGTGAGAGAACCATTCAATTGCTGGTGCAGCCAAACTCCAAGGGAATAGTCACATTAAATAATTTGTATCATATAAAACTTCCATACAGTGAACATGAAATTACCTAATGTGATCTTCAAGGTTACCAGTTCCACGATATTTGTCAAACTTAGGTATCTCGAACCCTTTCGAGAATGGAACCATCAAAATGATTTTGTTGAATAGATAAGGGCACAAATTCCCTTGGGTTTTGTTTTTTTTCCAAATTGTAGGTCTAGAACTTGTTGTGATAGAAATTTGATTTGTGTAGACACATTGTTTTGCAGATTGGGTGGTGGGATGAATGTTTTTTGAGGTGGTTTGATTGCTTGAGTGATAGGCGGAGTATTTTGCATGTTCATGGGAGGTTGTTTCTAGCTTTGTTGTGCGATCAACGCTTGTTGATATGCCTACAATTTTTGTTGTTCTAATAACACTTATTGTTGGTCTTGCTACTGTTATGCCAACAATGCTTGTTGTTGGGCTAGTAATTGAGTTGCTTCTTGTTGTGCTTGGTATTGTGCTTGTGCTTGAGCTTGTTGGGATTGATATTGAATTTCTTCTCGGGTGGCTTGTGCAGCTTGGGCAACTTGTGCAGCTTGGGCAACTTGTGTAGCTTGGGCAACTTGTGTAGCTTGGGCAACTTGTGTGGCTTGCGCAACTTGTGCCACTTGGGAAGATTTTTGTGCTTGTGCTTGTTGAGCAACTTGTGTGGCTTATTGAGCTTGAAATTGCTAAAATGCTTTTTGATAGGCTTGTTGGGCAGCTTGCAGTGTAATATTGTATTGATTTTCCATGTTTGGCTTTGGTGGTGGAGGTGGAGGATTCAGAATGGTGTGAGATGTCATGATGAGAGTTTATTGAGGTGGTTGTTGAGGTGCCATTTGGGTGATGATAGGGGGTTGTGTGATAGATGGTGTGGTTGTTATGCTAGGTCCTTGGGAGACCACATTTATAGATGGTACAATGATTGATTGTGTCGCTTGGATTGGTGCCACTTGGTGTTGCAATATCGGTGGCATGATCAGAGGATTTGGTATGTTGATTTGATTCACGATTGGAGGATTGTTTTGATTTGGTTGATTGAGGATTGGTAAAGGGGGTTTCCCTAAACCGAGGATTGGTGTGGATGTCAATGGTAGAGGGGGAAATGGTGGGAAGATGGGTGGTGTGTTTCCTTGAGAAAGTGATGATGAGGGATCAAAGATTCCCCCTTTTCCAAATAGTCCCCCTTTTCCTTGTGAATTCATGGGGAGAGAGACTTGTGTGTCAAGAGAATATGTCTGTGTTGCGGTGAAAGCAGATGGATTATTGGTGTCATGAAAGATGAGTGGAACGTATAGATGTTTTGGGTTTTGAGGAATGATATTTGGTTGACCCAAGATGGTATTTGCATCCAGGTCTTGGTTATTTACAAGGGGATGTGTTTGAAGAGCATGAAGTAATGAAATTCCCTTGGTAACCATGGGTTGACTTCTAGCATGAGATGATGTTGGTTGTGGGATGGGTTGAATGATGTTTTGGAAGGTGTGAATGATACCAGTGGCATAATCCCAAGAGGTTTTTCCACAATACTACTCACATCATAATTAGAAGGGATTTTAGCCCCTTATTTTGCTAATTCCAACATGTATTGTGAAGGATTAAGTCTCAACATTGTGTTGACAATTTTGTGATTTTTAGGATTTTGGACCATTTCTATGATTTCGTCTTGAGTCATTCCTAGAACATTGTTGGTAATATCCTCCACTTGGCAACCTCCCTCTTGAAGATCTTGTGGTAGTTGAGGAAGGTTGAGTGGGGGATTGCTAGATCTGATGGGGTTGATTTCAGGTGTCGTTTGACTCAAGTCACTTGAAGTGGATGTTTCTTTGTTTGTTTCCATGTTCTTCTTGTGTTGAGATCTAGTTTGGACCATAAAATAAGGATCAACTTTCAAGAATATGGGAGGCAAACCTCTAACTCCTTAGGTTGGTACAAACTTTGGGTACAAAAAAGCAAATCTAAGATGTTGAGGATCAAAGGATGGTGATGAGATAATGAAAGATGGATGATTGTGAATGATTGAACTCTTAAGGAACTTTGGAGGGATACTAGTATTTAGGACTTTTGGATTTTTGACTTTGGATTTGACTTGGATTTGACTTGGATTTGATTTGGATTTGATTTAGATTTGATAATGAACTTATAAACTCCAAGACGTTAGATGTTATCTTGGAATAAACTTATTCACAAGGTGATAATTAACTGTGTATGAAGAAGGATGTATCCACACACACTTATTCAAGCAAGATGATTTTGATTTTATTTAAATAATTTTCAAAAAGTTTAGCATGAAGGATTTTTCCAAGATTCTAAGAGTTGTTTGTGAGGTGGGTTTTGATTGATGTTTGAGGATGGATGAAAGTGTTGATTTTGAGTCTAAGTGAACTTAGAGAGACTTTTGTTTACAAGACCTAGGTATTGAAGAACATGTTATACTTCTATGTGAGAAACTCAAAACGTTGAAAAAGACTTGGATTTTTACAATAATAGAATGAATACAAATTGGGATTGTCTTTTGAAGCACATTTGTAAAATTTATAGACCAATCTTTCTCTAACTTCGTAAAGCATAGACTGACATTTCTTGAGATTTCTTGGACTAAGACGTTTGTGATGATTGATGGAATTTGATTTTGGGACTTTGATCTTGTAGGAAATCATTTGAGAAAACACACGTGTGGGGTTCAATTGTCTTTTATCTTTTCTTAATGGATTCCTTTCACCACAAACACTTTCTTGCTTAACTTTTCAACTAAATGTCTATGTCTCAATTTGTTTTCATCCCACAAGGTCCATTATGTGGAAATCAAGGAAAGCAAGGCAATAGTTCCCTAATGTTGACTTTAGAGAGAGAAAATTGAGATACAAGCCCAAATACTTAGAAGTTTCTAAGGATAAATCCCTAAGGAAAAGCAATAATACTTGGACTTTTCAAAGGTAAATGCTTCTTCTAAAGGGTTTGAAATTTGATGACCATTGTTAAATGTTTATTTTCAAGATTTTGGATCCAAGCAATGTGTTTAACTGACTTAAATATTGCACAACCCTAGGATGGAAAAGAAAATATTTGTTGAGTTCCCACTTGGATAAATTCAGCTATGCTTATTCAAAGTAGATGATTAGAAGCTTGACCACACTGGCTCCCCTCCACGACACTCACTTCTACTGGTCATCCAAGCTTCAATTCCCATGATGAAATTTTCATCTCTACAAAGAATTGCAAATATGTGGGATGGCTCCGGAGGTCCGACCTCCTAATGCCAACAAATATTGGGATTTTTGGCTACTACACAAGGGTTCGTAATAAGGGAATCCAGTTCAAAGGACACAATGATAAACTCCCTCAAGAGGTCTCCCAACCCTTAGAACAAGCGCTTTACACATCATAAAGATACTGGGGGAGAGCTATCATGCATCACTTTGTTTATTGCAAACTTTCCTTGCAACCACAAATTTGTATAGCGGTTTGGAAGAGCCTGGCTTATGCTTGTTACCGCTTGGGTCATTCCCTTGGGGTAAGTACTTTTTCCCACCAAGGAAATCCCTCTAAAGATAAACAAAAGTGAGTAAGTACATCTGTAGTTTGATCAATCTTTGTTTATGTGAACAAAGAGAGAACACACACAATGCCTTTTCTCACACTAGCAAGATTTGTTCAATTTTAAAAACCCAAATTTGAAATGTGGAGGCAATATTTTAGACAACCTAATGTCACTAGAATGCTTTTGATTCTCAAGATCGTCGTGAAGCACGAGAGAAGTACATACGCATTCGAATGACAAGAGTTTGTGGAACAGATTACAAAACAAGAACACACATGAATTCTTTTTAGTCCTCAAAAGCAGTAAGTGGATTCTTTTTATAGCACCAAATTAGAGTGTGAGAGTTGTTTGTTCAATTTTTAAGATCCAAAATCAAATCTAGTGAGTTTCTAATGTTCTTTTTAACCCTTTGTGTGTTTTTTTTAAAACCCAAACGCGATGTAGTTGAGTCCTAAACCGAAAGATAACAAGATTCTAAAGATTGGGTTATAGGTGTCCCCAAAGTGTTAAAAAACACTTGTTACAATCATGAAATAGTGTCATAAAAAGCCTTTTCCTTGTTTCCTCTTTTTCTTCTTTTTCACCTAACCTGCAAAAGTTGATTAGCGTACAAACAAAAAACCCACAAAATAGGTCAATGGTCAAAAGAAATCAAAAACATAAAGCACATGCTAAAATAAATTTGAAAATTGATTTTTACCCTGACCTAGCATCGTTGTCCACACATGCGTCACTATTTGGAGTTTTCGATGTCGCTCTACTAAATCAACGTGGAAAAAATAGAGACCTCACTTGCGTTGTTATTTTCTCCAGCATTTCTTTTTTGGAATTTGACTAATCCAGCCACAGGAAAATCACTACAACATCACCCTTTGGATGTAGAGGCAGTGTCGCTATAGAGGGATGTTGAAGCGACAGTGTCATTGTTTGTCTTCTCAGCATCGTTGTGTCCTGATAAAGTAGAAAAGAGAAAAAATGACAGAAATGGAAAAAAAACGTGTTAATTTTGAGATTTGTGCCCTCCTTCTAGCGCCAAAATGTGAATGCTTTGCCTAGACCTGCTCAAACATGAACAAACAATCAAACATTAGTCCTTAAACAAGTGTAAACAAGCATTCCTTATGAAATTCATTTGAACACAATAACATGAAAACAAAGTAAAATACCAAATAAATTACTAATGAAATACTATTCTAATGCTCAAATCAACATCCCATAGGGGGATTGGTGCTTCTTTGATGTGGAAAGAAGTCATTTCCCAATCCCTTGATAAGCTTGATGATGGATGTGTGATTCTTGATGCAAAATGTCAATAACCTAGCTATGGATGATGAAATTCTATGCTAACTTGGATGAAATTGTGGATGAAATCATGGATGCTTTGAACTCAAATGACTATAATGGATTTGCATGAAGTTGTGTCCCCTAAATCAATAGAGAAGGCCTCTATTTATAAGGAAGAAGGATTGAAGAGTGAAGAATGGGGAGAATTTGGGATTAAAAAAGGGACCAATGGCATTGTGCCACTTGCCAACATGCCAATGAAGGGAGATGGGGCACATTTTGAGATTTGAAAGCCAAGACGTGGCTTGTGTAAGACGAGGTGTAAGAGCCTTCAATGCCATGTAAGAGCCTTCAATGCAAATGTGGAGGACACAAGTCTTTTGGGAGGGAAAATTCAAATGGGTGGAATATTCCAAGAATATGCCATATTTGAATGAAAATAGGGTAATTTTAAATCAAATAAATTGATTTACATGTGCAACTTGGTTAGGTTGACTTACCCAAGGTTGGAGTTAAAAGCTAGAGGAATGGGGGATTAGTGTTAGGAGCTAATTAATCTAGTATTAATTAACTTAGATGAAATTAGTTTGATTGTGACATTTAATTTAAATATTTGAGTTTATTTAAATCAAATGACAGGATATTAGGATATTAAATATTTTAATTAAATATATTGATTAATTTAATTAAAGGAGATGACATTAGGATTTTAATTAAATAAAATTGATTTATTTAATTAAAGGAAGAACATGAGGATTGTAATTAAATAAGATTGATTTATTTAATTAAAGGAAGAACATTAGGATGAAATAATCTGATAAAGTTCATTATTTGATTTTAGGAGGAAATTAATTAAATAAAGCTTATTCAATTAATTGGTTAGTGAAGAAATGATTAAGGAAGAATCGATGTTAGTTAATCAGAATCAAGTGCATGATATCGATCAGGATATCTTGAGTGTCTACATGTTACAATTAAATGGTGATGGGGATAAGACATAATAACAAAACATTCTTTTTAGGTGTCCACTTTGGTGGTGGGGCCACATGGAATTGCATGTTGGTTTGCATGTTATTTACATGTTATTCATAGTGGGGCACCAAGTAATGCATGTCAATTGTTAGAGCTATTGGGAGTAACGAAGCACTCAAATTTGACCAATTTGTATAGTTTATAGGTTCAACTCCCATGTGAAGGCCAGGTGATTGTTTATTTATTTTACTATATTTACAGGTGGACCACTAAATGGGGCATATGGTTTTGGAGGTGGTATTTGCCTCTTTTTTTGAGATACCACAATGGTATTCTCACACCAAATTTCCTATAAATTAGAAACTTTAGATAATGGTTTTGTATCATTGTTTGTAGGTATTGAAGTGTTATCTAATTGAAGATACATAAGGAGTGATGTAAGTAAATGTATTGTAATATCATTAATTTGAAGATAATATATTCTTAGATTCTCTTCTTGGTGGATTTTTTCTCTTGCAACGGTTTCTCCACGTAAATCATGTGTTGTGAGATGATCTACTTGTGTTGTAATTTTGTGTGCCATTATTGTTGTTACTTTCTTATGGTGAAATAATAATTATTTATTTAATGTTTTATGTTCATCTAATTTTTTTAAAGCATGTTAAGTGGTTTATCTAAGCATGATAAAGAAGATGAATATCTCAATGACTTTTTTGTATTAAGACAACTTAATTTCAAATTTGTAGACAACCATATATTTCCATAGTGTGTCATATAATATTTGTATCTCAACCAATTTGTTATTGGGTTAGAGATTTTTATATTGTCCCAACAATATCCACCTATTTTCCCAAAATTTTGTATAAGAGCTTAAGGTTGTTCCATGGCTTGCATGTTACTTGCATGTGATTGCATGTGAACGATTCATGGTAACTTAGTTTTTGGTATCCTCTATTTTTATTTCTAAGAATTTTGTGTCAATACAGTAGAAGGAATTGTAGGAGTTATTAGAGGCTTGTGGACCATAGTGGATGTTTTGTGCGTTAACATTGTTTTCTAGATTTGTGAGAATGGAAGCCATGCAATCTAACTTTCAGATAGATATTTTTAATGAGACATATTATGGGAATTGGAATCTCATGGGAATTTCTCATGGAGTTGGGCATGTGTTTGCTTCTTGCATAGTGGTGATTTGGAGCTTTGGTTTGGAAATATGTTACTTTCCTCTTGCATGGTGGTTATGTTTCTCTTCCTTCCGGTCATGTGCAAAGAAAGGTTTTGTATTTTAGGTGTGTTCTTTAGCCTCCTAGTCACATGTGAAAACACCTATTATTTGTACTACAATGTGGAGTGTTTATACACTAGGTTCATGGTTTTAGCCCATGGTTACATGAAAGCATTGGATGACTAGCCATCGGTTGTGTGTGAGTTGTGGAGCTAGTATAGTTTATATTTTTTTAGCTTCTAGACAACCTATTTTGTATTTTATTATGAGTTTTGATGTAGGTGATTCAACGACTTGAATGCTCTTGGAAACCTGGGTAGTTTTTGTAGTTTTATTATTTCTAAAAGTTGTGGGTTTGTAGATCTGAAGTATTCCGTTATTTCATATGATATATTTAATTATATGAATTTTTGGATACGTAAGTGGATTTAGATTTATAGAGATGGTGTTGTAGGTTTTACATGTTAACAAATATGTGGAAATATTATCTTCAAAATCTTAGAGTTTTTGGATAGAAAATAATTACAAATTTGTAGGGTTGCTTGAAGAGTTCTTATTGATCTATGGTTACTCTTATGTGGGTTCATTCGGAAAATCATGTCTAGTGTTGATCCTGGTGTTTGAGTCTTAGAAATCTAAATGTTATAGATGGTTATTTATATTTTGCATGTTATTGATGTGGGGTTTTTGGAGTACAATACCACTGAGAGGGGGGGTGAATCAATGGTATGATAGATTAAAATGAACTTAAATAAATCTTTCACAACTTTGAACATGTAGGATGCAAGTTTCAGAACAGTTCAATTATCAAGTGTAGCATTATGCATGCAAAGATATCTAATTTGAATGAACATAAAAACATAAGCAGATCAAAAAAGCTGAAGACACCATAACACAATGTTTATGAGTGGAAAACCATTTACAGGGAGAAAAAACCACTCAAAAAATATTTCCTCACTGGCTTAATAAAATCTCACTGATTACAAAGCCTCACTAGCTAGTTTTACAACCTCATTGGCTAACCAAGAAACCTCATTGCTTACAGCCTCACTGGCTTAAAAAAGAAACCTCACTAGTTACAACCTCATTGGTTACAACCTCACTGGCATAAACAATCTCATATTTCAAAAATAATTTTGGAAACAAAGACAGAGAAAAACCTCAATTTCATTACATTGCATTACTTGAATGTCTCATTTACATTTGAGACTCAAAAAGCATTATTACTGCATTTATAGTGCAGCCAAAAACATATTGTCCACCTCTCTTTTAAAAAATTAATTCATCATAGCTTACACATTCAAAGTAATGATACTTGTAGAGATATAAAATTATTTCATCGAACATCTTCACAGTGATCAAGTCACTTCCATATATTGATCAAGACCTTGATAGTTTTCCATCAAACAACTGTGTATGAAACTATTTACAAGAACTGTCCTCAAAACCAGTAAACCATTGTTCAAAAGTATGGTTTGATACTGTCAAAATGTGCCATCTGGACTAGTATTGTACCGAAAAATGTAAACCTTAGACTTAGATTATATCAAACTACCATGAGATAATAAAGCAATAGAACACACAATATATATTTTTCATGTCAATATGCCCTAGGAACAGGGTTGACAAATAATTTCATTTAGATCATTTGAAATTAAAACCCCAAACACAATAAACCCTTGAATCATTATGCAACAAACTCCAATAAACCCTTAAGCAGTGAATAAATATAAGCTTCAAAACCCGGAACCCTAGTCGACAAAAGAACTCAAAGACCAAGCAATCTATATGCTGATTTTCATACCTTAGTAACTCAACATGAAGAACAACAAACTAGGATTAAATAATGTGTTACCAATATGTGCTCATTTACCATAGAAGTAGTCGATAACACATGGAATAGTCGCTACCAAACAACCACTGCCTGGAAACCATGCCTTGTAGCTGCCATACCAAAGTCATCATGACGCGGCCACAACCTTCACAAGAGTTTGTGCCCTAATCATTTTCACAATGAAACCAACTTTGTGTGTACCCTTAACAAAATGATAAGCTTTAGTCTCAATCATCCTTGACAATAATAAGATATAATTCCCTTGACAATAATGAACAAACCATTATTTCCTTTTCATTTCAATAATGAACAAGCCATTATTCCTTTTGTTCCCATTTATACCTTGACAATATTGAAGCAACAAACACATCACCAACACCAAATGAAAAAATACCAATAATAACTTTACCGTACCTTGGAGAGTAACATCAAGCTTATCAAAGCAACAAAATGAACTAATGAAACATGAATTGCCTTGATGCATCATCAAACTTATGGCATTATGCATCAACCTTGTGAAAACATGCATCAAGCTCTGTTTGACATCTATTTCCATCAGCTACAAACATGAACCTAACACCTTTGACATCAATGACAAACCACATGCCAATAGTGGGGTTGAACCTATTTTTCAATTATTTGAGATTAGAGCATTGATTATATATATCTCTTTTGAGATGTTACATATGTGAACATCTTGTAAAAAAAATGTTGTGGGTTTTGTTGGGTAGGCCTTATTCTTGGTCACCTTCATTACATTGTTATGTTTATTGTAGTGATAAAAAAATGATTTTTTGGAGTACCTAATATATTTTTATTTGAATCTTTAACAATAGTTTACAGTGCATAAGAAACTGTGTTCACTTGTAGTGGAGTTTTTGACAATGATATTGGTCATGATACCATGTATAAATTGATATCAATTTAATTGGGATATTTATGCAATTACATAATGTGTTCTATATTCTTTGTTTCAAGCTTTTGGTTCTAATTTGTTGTTGCAATGTGTAGTGAGACATGGATAATATTTAATTAGAAGATGGATGATATTTTGCAATGGTTTTTGGTGTCATAAGAAGCTCTTATATTCTGCCCTTTAGGTTGCAATGGGATTTTATAGACATCTTTGGTTCTACTAATACTAGTGATGAGAAATAAATAGGTTCAATATCGATTGTTCATAAATTCAATCTCTATCCATATATGACTTCAATGGATGAGATTCAAGGCTTGAACAACAACACCATGAAAATATGAAAATTAATTTGCATTAATATGGAAATACCATGATTAGATCCATCTTCTTTATGATGCCAAAAATCAACCAACATATCATGCTTATAAATACTAACTTGTGTGAAGTTATAACAATAATAACAAAGAATATCATCAGCATAAGATAGCATAAATGAAGCATAAATCAATAACAAAAGATCATCACATAACACAAGATTTACATGGAGAAACCCTTGCAAGAAAAAACTCCACCAAGAAGAGAGGCCAAGTATGCATTATCATCAAATAAATGATATTACAATACAACCACTTTCATTCTCCTCTTTTCCTCCAACATGGAAGCACTTGTGTACCTGTGAAAAAACTCCTTATGCCTCCACCTTTCCTTGTTCCTACAGAGTAATACTTATTGGCAGATAGTCAACGCTCCCCTCGAGTTTCGTGACATGGACTAATCGCCTCCCATGGATCCGTTAACTCTGGAAGTTGTATCGGGCATTAACAGGTTGATCTTTTGGTGCAACGACAACTGTGGGGCCAACAATTGGTATAAGAGCTAGAGGTGTCGACTTCGAATCCCCTCAGGTAAGGCTGGGGGGGATTTTGTTGGCAGATGGTCAGCACTCCACTCGGGTTTCGTGACATGGACTAACCATCTCCCATGGATCCGTTAACTCTGGCAATTGTATCGGGCATTAACAAGTTAATACTTTAGTGCAATGGAAACTGTGGGACCAACAATACTACATTCAACTATTCCTCTCAAATTCTACATCCAAAAGGCTGAATTTATAGACATGTGAAGGCATATAATACACCAAACATGGCGCACAAAGATTACCCTTCATTCAAAACATCCTCAACTTTTGGATTACCTCCTCACAATGTGAAAAGACACTAGTTTTGGCTCCAATAATTTCCCTCCAACTTGGGCACCCAAACATGAGAGATAAACATTACATTAAATGTAATAAATGATGGAAAACCAAGTGGCACTTGTTACCTCTATCCAAGCACCCACTTGGAGAATCCCAACAATCACTCATTTATCATTTACTTTATCTTTTATTATCCCATTCTAGGCATCCACATGTGGGGAAAATAATATTAAATATTAATGTCCACACACTACCTTTACGATTGCTAATGGACTCATCACCCCTTATGAGTATATTATAAACAATTATGAGAAATATTATTACAAAATATTTTCCCAATACACCCTAAGTGCCTAGAGAGAATTTCTAAGGATATTGGAACTATACAATATGACATAGGATTTACAAGGTGGATGGAACAAAATCCTAACATTATCCCACTTAACATCAACATTGTAAATATACCCATAGGAATCACAAATGAGAAAAAACTTCCCTTAGCCAATTGTGTACCATCTAAATCTTCACCATTCTCTCATGCTCCAACGAGATACCTACAAAATCAACCATGATAACCACCATCAGGCAAGGAAAAATCCTTCACATCCTCCAACATGACACTTATGGAAAAAAAGGAACATGACAAGGTGAAACATATCAACTTTCATTGAAACCTACACCAATATTTATATGAACACAAGCATCAAATTCAAATGATAAAAAAGGCTCTAAGTAGGTGACTTACTCATACCATTTGAAATAGAAACCACATGAAATTACAACTCATCCAAGCTAACCATACCTCAAACCAAGGTATATAAAATATAGATAAAACTTTATGCCATCAACATATCAACCCAAAAATATGCAATCAAGTCTCTATATATCCATCCTCCTATCTCAATACAACATATCGATATACAAATGACCACAAAAAAGGCCAACTAATAAGTTTGCATAAAAATTAAAACAATAGATCGTGGATATAGATAGTCCACATCCGAGTCATCTCACTACAATAAAGTGGGTAGCTAATCCACAACTTGCATAACTTGTAGATCCAAATCCAATGAAACATGCAAACTCATCATAATATCAGTAACCAAAAAACCAAGATATCATAGAGGATAACCAACATATACCTAGAAACTCCCACTGCACGAGTAAATTCAAATATGAAAATAGATCAAGGCATATCAAGCCTATCTATAGTACTTCACATAGAGGATGTGGCTAATTCCTCTATTACATAGTGTGAAGGAAACGTACAATGATATAAAATCCAACAAACAAATACACTGCAATATCTCTCTCACCATTAGTCTCCATATCTCTCCCAAGTTCTTCACACTCAACCATGTGAAACCAAACATCCAGGAAGAATACCATGACCAAAGAGAGAACCTGCAAATCAAACCATTTCCTTGTTCCACACTAACATGTGCCAAACTATGTAAAGTAAGATATCCTTCACCATTCCCAAGTTGAAAGGATATCAACATCTAACATTCAGATCAAATGAAAACGTGACAACAATAGATGTAAACCTCTCATAGCGAAGGTAGATCAAACCAATCAATCATCCCACAATAAAGGGAATATTCCCAAAGCCACAAACCACTTCTTATACCTCTCCAAATAAGTCCTAAAAACTAAATCCAGAGCTCAAGAATAAAATAAGGAGAACAAAAAAAATCCATATAACCATGCATCTTCTTCTTAATGTAAGTCCTTAGAATGTTTATATTCAAGACTAACTCATATGAGAAGACAAGATACAAAATAAAGAATGCATATGATATTCAGGTGGGAAATACCTCTCAGATCATTCGCCTGTCGAGTAGACCAAGAGTGGGATACAAGATTGTCCTGTGCGCACAACATCAATAAATGACAATCTTCTCTTTGGGTCCATAATGGATTCATATCCATAACCAGGTGTAGGCTCCTTAGTCTTCCTATTGAAATCCTCATCAAAGAGTAACCATCTCAACATACAATCCCATAAATAAGAGATCTCTTAGCCTCACCCAATTCTCTCTAGTCTCCATGAGAATCCACCAATAAATACATGCCAAATTCAAATGCAACTGTACAAAATCATAAAGCTCCAAGTAAATGATTAATACTCAAAACCAAAGAGAACCAAACAAGACCATTGCCAACGTTCTAACTATAGAATCAGTAACATATCATGACATCATGATCTAACATCCCCTCCTAGGAGATCACATAAAATAACCATCCATCATCAAATGATGAATCAACATCACTGCTAAAGATCACATTGAACCATGTAACCAAACTCTCCAGGCATCATGGTAACCATCTCCTAACTGAAGATCCTCCATGTACCCAACACAATCAAAGAACTCAACACCATGAGCTACCAAAAGTTAAAGTACAACCATAATCTCCAAACCAAGAAGATGCAAATGCTACACATCCTTTGTCAACAAAAATAGATTGCATAACTCTCACTGCAATCTAATGATAGAATCCAAGACCTCCTTATGACACCAACAACCACTAAAAAATATCTCTATATTCTAATCAAATATTATCCATGGCTTACTACACATTACAACAACTTAGAACCAAAATCTTGAAACAAAGAAGATAGAACACATTATGTAACAACATAAAGCTCCCACTCAAAGTAAGACTGAGTTATACATGGCATCATGACCAATATCATTTCCAACACTCTACTCAAAGTGAATAAAGCTTCTCATCCACCATAAACAACTGCTAAATATTCAAATGAACAACTATATCAGGTACTACCAATAACCATCTCTCACTATAATAAACATACCAATGTAACAATGGTGACCAAGAATAAGGCCAACTGAACAGAATCCACATCAAATAATTTACAAGATCTACACATATACGACATATCAAAAGAGAAATACATAATTAGTTCTTCAATCTCAAATAACTAAAAATTAGATTCAACCCTACATTAGTATCATGCAAAATAGAGATAATTAGGTATAACACGTGAATCTCCAATACCCAAACACCTGAATCAACGTTAGATCTAATTTTCCAAATAAACCTACATAGGAGTAACCATAGATCAATAAGAACCCTCCAAGCATCCATGAAAACCTGTATCTCTCTTCATCCAAAACACCCTAAATATAGTCTCATCACAGATCTACATACCACATATTTTAGTTAACATGTAAAAAATGCAAAAGCATTTCTACAAATCTGAAATCCATATAACTATCCAGACATTCGCATTAAATATGTAATAATGGAATAAGCACAGATCTACAAACCCATAGAGCTTAAAATTAAATTAAATTGCAACCCAATTGGAAAACCAATTTTTCTAGGAGCTTATAGCATATGAAGCATATCAGCTCCACAACTCACAAAGATGTTAATGGATTATCTTCTAGTGCTTTCATGTAACCAAGGGCTAAAACCATGAACCGAATATAAGCACTCCATTTTGTATAAAGTGTTTCTCCATGTGACTAGGATGTCTCTACCCATCCAACATGAACACCTTCTCACTGCACATGACCACAAGGAAAAAGAAAAAAACCACCAAAAAAGAGGATATACACATATTATCAAACAAGATCTTCCAATGCCCAACATAATCACTTTGACAAAATCCATGGCTTCCAATATCACAAATCTAAAAAACAAAGTTAGCTCATAGAACATTTATTTTTTCTCTAAAATCATTCTCACAACCTCTAATTCCTTCTAACAAATTCCCACAATCTTTCCAAGCTAAGAAATCAAAAAGAAGGAATACCCAGAACCTAGTTAACCTTCAACTTTGATACCAAATGATAGGTTCAATACTAATTGTTGGGAAATTTAATCTCTATCCAAATATGATTTCAATAGATGAGATTCAAGGCTTGGACAACAAAAAAATGGAAATATATAACTTATATGAAAATCTGAAAATTAAGTTGCCTTAATATGGAAATACCATGATTAGATCCATCTTCTTTATGATGCCAAAAATCAACTAACATATCATGCTTATAAACACTAACTTATGTCAACGTATAACAACAATAAATAAATAATATCATCAACATAAGATAGTAGCAATGAGGCACTTATTAGCAACAAAAGATCATCACATAACACAATATTTACATGGAGAAACCCTTGTTGGAAAAAACTCCACCAAGAAGAAAGGCCAAGTATGCATTATCATCAAATAAATGAGATTAAAATACAACCACTTCTATTCTCCTCTTTGAATCCAACATGGAAGCACTTGTGTACCTATGAACAACCTCCTTATGCCTCCACTTGTCCTTGTTTCTGTAGAGTGACACTACATTCAATTGGTCCTCTCAAATTCTACATCCAAAAGGCTGAATTTATAGGCTTGTGAAGGCATCTAATGCACCAAACATGGCACCCAAGTATGAATCTTCATTCCAAACGTCCCCAACCTTTGGATTACCTCCTCAAAATGTGAAAGGACACTGGTTTTGGCTCCAATACTTTCCCTCCAACTTGGGAGCCCAAGCATGAGAGATAAACATTAGAATACATGTAATAAATGATGGAAAACCAAGTGAAACTTGTTGCCTCTATCCAAGAACCCACTTGGAGAATCTCAATATTCACTCATTTATTATTTCCTTTCTATTTTATTATCCCATTCTAGGCATCCACATGTGTGGAAAACAATATTAAATATTTATGTCCACACACCACCTTTACCACTACTAGTGGACCCATCACCCCTTATGAGTATATTACAAACAATTGTGAGAAATAATATTATAAAATATTTTCCCAATACACCCTAAGTTCCTAGAGACACTTTCCAATGATGTTGGAACCATACAATATGACATAGGATTTACAAGGTGGATGACACCTAATCCTAACAACTGGATGTTTATCCGTCATTTATTTGAAGAGATGTTAACATATTTATTTTCCACGAAGGATTATTGGAGTCTTTAGTAAGGTTTTGGGTTTATGTTTCATCAATTTTGATAGATGATCCTTGGTTTAGAGATGGCATGTATTGTGTCTTGGTTTACTCTTGATTTTATATTTGAGTATTAAAATAATACAAGTTATCTTGAGATTAGGATATATGCATTGGTACATGTGATATCCCAAGAGGAGATAGTATATCATGATATCATGATATGTTCTTCATTCTATAAGTTGGAGCTTTGAAAATTGTCTTATTAGTTCTCTTTAGTTTTGAGTATTAATCATCTTCTTGGAGATTCATGATTTTGTAGGGTTGCATTTGAAGTTGGCATGGATTCATTGGTGGATTCTCATGGCTACCAAGGAGACTTGGGTGAGGCTAAGAGATCTTTTTTTTTTGGATATTTTTTTGTTGAGATGGTTATTATTTTGTTATTATAATCTTTTATTGCTTAGTGGTGTATGCATAGGAAAATATTGTATCCCACTCTTGGTCTATTTGATAGGTGAATGATCTAAGAGCTATTGCACCTAATTATTAGATGCATTATTTATATGTATCTTATATTATCTTGTTCATAAGTATTGAATGTAGAAGTTTTGGGGACTTTTTAAGAAGAAGAGGATTTTTTCATGTTTTTAGGAATGTAGATCAAACAAGTCCTAAAAATTATGATCTACCTTTAGTATGAGCAGTTTGCATCTATTTCTGCCATATTTTTCATCATAATTTTGAATGTTAGATGTTGATATCCTTTCAGTTTGGGAATGGTGGAGGAGATCTTACTTTACACATCTTGGTACATGTTAGTGTGGTACAATGATATGGTTTGGTTTGCAGGTTTTCTCTTTCTCGAAAGCGTTATTCTAGAGAATGGTAATTGGAGATTCTTTATGCATATCATTGTATGTTTCCTTAACACTATGTAATAAAGGAGTTAGCCACATCCTCTATGTAAATTATTATAGGTAGACTTTGTTTTCCTTGATCTATTTTAAGATTTTGCATTAACTATGTAGTGGGATTTTTTGGATATATATACCAGGTTATCTTCTTTGATATCACAATTTGTAGGTTACTAATGCGATGATGACTTTTCTTGCTTCATTGATCTAGGATCTTTGAGTTATGAAGGTTGTGGATTAGATAACCATTTTCTTATAGTGGGATGACTCAAATTGAAATAGGAATATTTTATGATTGTATTCTAGGTTGGAGAGAGAAAATCCACAGGCATTGGTGGAGAAAGAACTCTGCTTGGACTATTTATATCCACAAGTGTTTTTAGTGTTACAAACTTAGTTGGTCTTGTCTACATTCATTAGTGCATTTGAATTTGAGATAGGAAGATGGATGCACAAATATTTCATTCCAGGTTTAGGTTGATATGTTGATGGCATGAAGTTTCATCTATGATAATTTATTTACCCTTGTTTTGAGGTATGGTTAGGTTGGATGAGACAGTAACTTATTTTAGTTGATATTCTAAATTGGTATGAGTAAGGAAACTACTCAAAGCCCATTATCATTTGAATTTAATGCTTGTGTTCATGTATTTATTGATACAATCTTCAATGATAGTTGGTATGCTTCACTTTGATATGTTCATTTTTATCCATAGGTGGAATGTTGTGAGATGAGGGATTCTTGCTTGATGGTAGTTACCTTGGTTTCTATTGCAAGCATCTAGTTGGAGTACAAAATTAGGTTGAAGAATCAAGTGATACATCTGTGGCCAAGGGATGTCTTTCCCTTGTTGGTGAAAGAATTCCTTAGGCCTTGATTATTATACTTGATTATTAATTATGTTTCCTTATGGTTGTAATTTAAATGCATAATGCCAAGTGGGAGAATGTTAGGATAAGGTGGATTTTACCTTGCAATCCTAAGTCATTTCCATGTATCTCCATGTTCCTTGAAAGGTGTATTTGGATGCCTAAGGACATGTTGGATAAATATTTTATAATTATTTATTTATGACATGTAGTTACACTCATATAGGATGGGTACATTCAACGGTGATGGGGATAAGACATAATGATATAATATTATTTCTAGGAGTCCACTTTTGTGGTGGGGGTACATGGAATTGCATATCAATTGGTTAATGTTATTTGATTTTTTTCCATAGTGAGGCACTTAGTAATGCATGTCAGTGCATGTCAATCTTTGAAGCTAATAGGAGTAGTGGAGCACTCATAGTTGAGCAATTTTGATTGGCTATGGGTTTGGTGCCCATGTGTTAAGGCTATGTGATTATTTATTATTTTTTACTATGTTTATAGGTGGGGCACTAGATGGAGTGTATGGTTTTATAGGTGGCATTTGCCTCTTGTTTTGAGATACCATAGTGGTATTCTCACACCATATTTCCTATAAATTGGTACCCTTTGGGTAGAAATATTGTATCATTGTAACCAAGCATCAACACTACACACAATCCAACTAAAACAATACTAAAATTATCACCCATGATGTTCTACTTGCATGAGAAAAGAAAATTTTGTTAGTCCCACCTCTATTCTATTGGATCTTACCATGAGAGAAAGTGTAACTAGTTGACTGCTTGTTAGCAAGGATGTAATTAAATATGTTTCCCAAAGTCTAGCTCATTCATGTTGTGCTTGGGCTGATTTTATGTAACAAATATTTTAGTGACCTAACATGGATTACAAAACCTTAAAGAAAGAAAAATATAACATCCCTAAGATATGGGTACAAAAATAAATAAAATTACTTAAACAAGATATCTATATGGAAATTTGGTGGGGAATAATTAGAAGAGGCAACCAAAGAGTGAAGGATGATATTGCATCCATGGAAGACACAATAAAAATATTATTTTTAAAATTGATGTATAATGGGAAATATTAAGAATTAATTTATCTAGTATATAGAAATTAATTAGTTCTTAAGCCTAACATAGGTATTATAACTTACCAATGTTTGCTAAAATTTGGAATTTCTTTGTGTTGAGCTCAAATAAGACTTCATTAGTTTAGTTATGATTATTCTTGAATATCCATAAGATAAACTATAGAAATTTTATCTTATATATGATTGTAGTAATTCTTTTCTATAGAGTATTACTAACTCATGAAACATACTAACCAAAAATCATCTTAAAGGATATTTAATCTCCTTAAAAAATGGATGGTTATATTAACTGTGTCTGATTATGTAAATTTTTCCAAATCTTTATCCTTTTTGAAAATATTTTTTAGTTTTCTATTCAAAGTGCAATTAGTATGAAACTTGATAAGTTTTACATCTATATCTATATATTTAAATATTCAGTCAATTACTATGAATGAATGTTGTGATTACAATGATTATAATTATTAGTGCAAAAAGATACACATTCGATGTGTCATATTCATTTCTATTGTATCAATTAATTGTTGTTCACTTGAAAAATTCTTAAAAATTGTTCAATATGCATTTGGTTGACTTGTTACATTTCCTTAAAATAAGGTTTTTTTAACAATCTTAATCTATTGTGGATTTAGGAATGTAATCTAAAGTCATGCTCCTATTATGTGAGATATGTTTTCAAGGTGATAGCCTATTAATTTATTTAACATATAGGACTAGTATAAGATTTTAGAAACCCCCTTGTGAGATTATACTTTAATCAATGTTCATGTTCATTGATTTGTAGAAATATAAGAAAATTGTTACACGAGAGACATCAACGCCAAGATAATTCAACATATAATGTTCATTGATCCCCATTACAAGTTAAGGTTGGACATTGCTAATGCTCATTGATCTCCATGAGAAGTTAAGGTTGGAAATTAGTAAAAATTTACAATGTCAAAATTTTAATATTTGATGAATCTCATAGTGGTAGAAAAATACGCATCACTTAATTTTATAAAGTTTATAGAAAAATTATGTATACAGAAATAAAAAAATAAAAAAATAGAGTTTTGGTTTCTTATTCAATGGTTGTAGATTCCTTTTTGGTTGGTATTTTCAATTAGTTGAATTAGAGTTGTTATTTTAGCATGCATGGTTTAAATAAATGTAAATTGTTCATTTGATGCATTAATAGTGGCATGCTAATACTTATAATAGATCATTAATCATGTAGTCACTAAAATATAAAAAAAATTGTTATAATTTTTATATAAAGATTTTAATATTGGTTATTAATTGACTAATGATACTAATAAGGATTCGTGGTTAGTTTGTGTTGTAGGCATGTAATTGAGAAAGTTTAACTGTGTCTTGGAATAGGAGTTGTCCCATGTGATCTAATGGTATGTATGATAATTAATTAATTAAATTAAATTAAGATACTTTAAAATATAAACATGAATAATTTATGGTGTAAAATTATTTAATTAAGTGTATTGAAAATATTTTAGTTATAATGCTCTAATTGTTAATTGATTTTCTAAATAATCATTTATTTTCGAGCATAGTTTTTACATCAAATGTCCTTGAATGGAGCATGCCATCATAGTGATGCTTGGAGAGGAAATTATTATATGGGGATGCCAATCCAATTTTCTACCTTGAAATCACTTCTATCTTTCTTTCTAACTACATGGATCTAGTTCAATATTGTTATTTCTTGGACATAGTGGCCTTTGGATATGCCTAGGACTACCCATTGACTCCCTTAATGTATCACATCGAAGTTTCAAACTATGGTTATGCATTGGGAGATGTTCCTTTCTATGGTGCCTTCACCCATGCTTTAATTTTCAACTACCATGTTGAATCCCATGTTTTCAACACCTTCCAAACTGCACGACCACTTGTAATAGCATTACGAATTTCATCCACTCACTACATTCTCACAAGAAACAAATTAGTGAGCCTTTGTTAGAGAAGGATTTAGTTATCTTTGTCACTCTTTATTTCCTCTATGGGCTTGTCACTCTTAAGTTCCTCAATAAGCACACCTCTCTTCCACCTCTAATTGCTCCTATAGCCCCTTTTCTACTCTAAAACCTACACATCCTTTCTTTCCTAATGAAAACTCTTTGGAGTCATCTTCTAAATTTGTGAAATTCTCTTTTCCGATATTTCTGAATTTTGTTTAGTCCTCTTGACTCTAATTCTACAAGCTTCTAAAGCTCACTGAGAATTAGGCCTCTAACCTTTACAATGTTCTCGTATTTTTACGCTGAGAGGTGTTTACCTCGAGAGATGTTCTACAGTGACAACAAACAACCTGTGTCAATAAAAACTATGTGTGATTCAATCTGACGTGCATAGCTGGCAGTACTCTACTCACAATCATTGGAATGTCAAACGTTTGTAACTGAAAAGTAATAGCACACCGTTAAATGTGTAATGGTATTTGTGAGTTTTATTAAGGCCTTTTGATGGGTTTTTTCCTCACTAGCTTTCCATCTGTGGTTTTCAGTAGCAGTTTTTTTATTTGGGGTAGTTTTTCTTTTGGAGAAAGTGAAAAAGGATTGCAGAATAATAGAAGGTTAGAGCTATTAGAGCGGTGATGGCACTGAGCAATGCTATTGTTTTCCTCCAGCTTCTCTAAGGCCTGCTATTTTGTGTGTTCAGTTCAGTATTTGTTTTTTGCTCATAAATAGCGGAAACAACAATTTATCATTTATTATCTTGGAATAACCATTTAGCATTTTTTTCTTCCACTTTTAATTTCTGCATTTGGTCTTGTTAATGTTGATAGTCTATGAAAATTTCCTTTCATTGGAGTTGATGTGAAGGATAAACTATTCATTTTCTTGAGACTGATTTGCAGGAGAGAGGCTTATCTGATTCAATTCAGCAAAGCAAGAGGTGAAGAGAAGGCATAATGGAAGGGTGGTACTTGACGTCGGCCTGCAAGATAAGCAAAAGGTTTTGAAGAAGTGTGAGATAGGGTTTTGGGGGGTTTATGGCTGCTCGATCTTCCAAGCACATATTTTATGGAATGTTCATGCAGTACGAACCAATGGCTCTATTTTTTTTTTCTATTTACATGAGTAGGAGAGAGAGGATCCTGTAGTTGTGCATTCTAATTTCTGCGCTTCTCAAAATCCTACCTGGAAATTTCAGATCACTCCAAAAATTTTACAGCAGCTTACTTGGCAAGTCCCCTGCTTTCATTTCAGGGCCACATCATCAAATATGATGCCACATCAGCATTTTTTTGTCAAAGTGTCCAAGAAGACCCCAAAAAAAGTGCTACCAATACTTGTCCATTCAGTCATGGGTAGTTGAGCACTGATGTGGCATCACATGATTGGTTGCTTTTTAGATCAACTATTGGACATTATATAAACAACTACTATCACAACTATTGGATATTATATAAACAACTACAATCACAACTATTGAAACGTGCTCAACTAGTGGGTCCTCTCCCCTAATGATTTGAAATAGGGGATTTCTAGGGTTTGCAAATATTTTTCTATGCCATTTTTGCCATATTAATGTACTCCCTACCAGTACTGCCATGCCATGCCATTTGTAAGGTGGTCATATTGTTTATGTATTGTAAAGCAACTAAACTTTAGCTTATGGAATGAATTATGGAATGCCTTTTCCACATAAGGGAGAGGACATGATAGTGGAATGTCTTAGTTGAGCATGCTAATTTCACACTTCTCAAAATCTTAGTGGAAATTTCAAATCACTCTCATTTTTTTTACAGCAGCTTACTTGGCAAGTCCCCTACTTATAACTAAGGTTTCAGGCCACGACATCAAATATGATGCCACATCAGCATGTTTTTTGTCAAGGTGTCCAAAAAGGCCCAAAAAAAAAAGTGAGACCATTCCTGTGCATCTACATCATGTTTTATTGGTGTGCTAATGTGGCATCACATGATTTGTTACTTTTTTAGATTTAAGAAATACATTTCATTTAATTATGGGTAGTCATCATCAACCCTAACAACTTTAAAACCACAACTATTGATCCCATATTGTTTAAAATATTAGACATTTATATAAACAAAGGCTATCACAACTATTGGAACATGCTGAGGTATTGGGTCCTCTCCCTTAACCCACCTATGTGTTCTGACAAACATCACTGAGAACTTTTTACGAAATATAATAATTGTATAATAATTTTGAGAATATAATAGAGGAGACGATGAAGACTCCAACATTTTATATATTTGTTGTCTTGACAATGTGAATGTGTAAATTTGAATTATTAATAACAAAATTTTATCACTCACTCAAAAAAAAATACTAGAACTGTTCCAAAAGATTAAAATTCTACTTTTCCAATATAGCTCAAGTAAAGCCTTATAATGGCAGTGATTGGAAAACAAAAATGGATTGGAAATAAATTTAATTCTATTTGTTACGGATTTAATTATATTGGTGTTTGTAAATTTAATTGATTACTGGTGGTAGCACAACTTCAGGTGGATGGAAATACGATTTATTTATTGGCTTATGATTATGATTGGCTTATGATTTTCTTGTGTTTTATGAGAAATATCTTTGATTATTTTGTTTACTATCTTAGGAAAGATTGTCTTAGTGAGAAATCACTTGTATTCTATGCATTCGTAACATTTGATAAATTTTGTTTCAACCGAACATAGTGAATTTAGCTAACATTATATATTTACATAAATATATAATGTTATTTGAAAATGTTTTGGAAATGTTTCTGAATTTGTTGTAATTTTTTTAATCTTACCATTATAAAGTATTTGTATAATTGAAAAGTTGACAATTTTTTATGATATTTGAAAATATTATGAATATGATATTTGACAATTTTTACCATAATTTCTAAACTAAAAGACCATTTAAGTCTATTTTTTTCTTATCATAAATTAGAATAGAGTTATGGACTTTTCACATTGTTTCAGGGAAAAGGTAATGGGGGTAAAATAAAATGCTTAATTTTATATTATAGTATATTAATTTTAATATATTATAACAATTAAATATTTATTATAACTTATTAATAATTATAATAATTATTGAATTACTTAAATAATTTATTTTAATTATTTAATATTAAGCATTTTATTTTACTAAATAATTTAATAAAATTATAATTATTAATAATTTATAATAAATATTTTAATGTTATAATATATTAAAATTAATATACTATAATATAATAATAATTATAAATTATAAATATAACATAACTCTAGTCCTAATTGAATCTTAATTAGGGTTATAAGATGCGGTTGGGATTTAACTAAGGTAAAGGTCCAATTTGGGTTAGTGTTCAATTAGGATTAGGGTTTGGGTTCAATTAGGGTTAGATTAGGGTTTCAATGCAATTAGTGTTCAATTATGGTTATGGTTAGGGTTAGGGTTCTAAAATAAAGCTTAGGGTTAGGAATAAGGTGAAAATTAGAATTAGGGTTATAGTTAAGGTTAGGTTTAGATTTAGGATAAGGGTTAGGGTTAGAATTAGGGTTAGGGTTCAACTAGGGTTAATATTCAACTAGGGTTAGGATTACGATTCAATTAGGGTAAGAGTTCAAGTAGGGTTAGGGTTAGGATTTAATTAGGGTTAGGGTTAGAATTAGAGTTAGGGTTAGGATTAGGGTTATAATTAGTGTTAGGGCTAGGATTCAACTAGGAATAGTGTTTAATTAGGGTTAGAGTTATGATTCATTTAGGGTTAGAGTTCAATTAGGGTTTAAGTAGGGTTAGGGTTAGGGTTCAATTAGGATTAGATTTAGGCTTAGGGTTAAGGATATGTTAGGGTTATAATTAGTTTTAATATTATGGTTAGGGTTAGGGTTATAGTTAGAATTAGGGTTACCATTAGAATTAGGGGTAATGTAAGAATTAGAGTTATAAATAGGGTCAGAATTAGAATTAGGGTTATAGTTAGGGTTAGGGTCAAAATAATGATAAGGGTTACGATTAGAATTAAATTTAGGTTAAGGTTCAATTAAGGATAGTGTTCAATTAGGGTTAGGGTTATAGTTCATTTTTAATTGAAGTTCAATTAGCGTTCAATTATGAGTAGGGTTAGAATTAAGGTTATGTAAGGGTAAGGGTTCAATTAGGGGTAGGGTTAGGGTTCAATTAGTGTTATGGTTAGGGTTCTAGGGTAAAGCTTAGGATCAAGATTAGGGTTAGGGTTTAATTAGGTTTAAGATTTGATTAAGGTTAAGTTCAGGGTTAGGGTTCTAAGATATAACTTTGATTAAAGGTTAGGGTTCAATTAAAGTTAATGTTAAGGTTCGGTTAGGGTCCAGGTTTGAGTTTAGGTTCAATTATGGTTAGGGTTAGGGTTCTAAAATAAAGCTTGAGGTCAAGGTTAGGGTTAAGGTTGGGATTAGAATTAGGATTATGGGTTAGGGTTATATCTATGGTTAGGGCTAGGGTTTAATTAGGGTTAGGGTTCTAGGATAAAACCTGTGGTTAGGGTTGGGGTTTGGTTTAGTGTTTGAGTTCAATTCAAATTCAATTATGGTTGGGTTAGGGTTCTAAAATAAATCTAGGGGTCATGGTTAGTGTTGGAATTAGGGTTAGGGTTAGATTTAGGTTAGTATTCAATCAGGATTAGGGTAAAATTAGGGTTAGGCTAAGGGTTTGAGTTCAAGTAGGATTCAATTATGGTTATGGTTAGCATTCTCAAATAAATCTTGGGATTATGGTTGAGTTAGGGTTGGGGTTAGGGTTATGGTTAGGGTCCTAGGATAAATCTTGGGTTCAAGGCTAGGGTTAGGGTTCAATTAGGGTTAGGTTTATGGTTTAAATTTAATTAGGGTTTAATTAGGTTTATGTTCTTATGAAAAATCTTGGGGTTAGGCTTAGGCTTAGGATTCAAGTTCAATAGGTGTTCAATAAGGGTTAGGGTTACGGTTAATGTAATGCTCAATTAGGGTTATACAAAATCAACAAATTTTTTTCAATAATTTCTAACTAAAAGACCATTTGAGTCCACTATTTTTTTCTTATTATAAGTTAGAATATAATTATGGACTTGGTAAGAATAGAAAGATGTAATTGTGGAAAAGGTAATATGGGTAAAATAAAATGCTTAATATTAAATAATTAAAAAAAATTATTTAAATAATTTAATAACATTAAAATTATTAATATTATAATAAATATTTTAATATTATAATATATATTAAAATTAATATACTGTAATATAATAATTATATTATTATAAATTATAAATATTCTTAATAGAACCCTAATTAGGGTTAAAATTGGGGTTACAATTAGGGTTTAATTAAGTCTAACACTTAATTTGGGTTAGTGTTCATTTAGGGTTAGGATTAGGGATAAGATTAGGGTTTGAGTTTAATTAGGGCCAGGTTTAGGGTTTTTGCTTAATTAGTGTTCAATTATGGTTAGGATTAGGGTTCTAAAATAAATCTTGGGGTTAAGGTTAGGGTTAGGGTTATAAAATAAATCTTGGGGTCAGGATTAGTGTTGGGGTTACATTTAGGGTTAGTATTCAATTAGGGTTAGGGTAAGGGTTCAAGTTTAAGTAGGGTTCAATTATGGTTATGGTTAGCATTCTAAAATAAAGCTTGGGATATAGGTTGAGTTAGGGTTGGGGTCAGGGTAAAGGTTAGAGTTTTAGGATAGAGCTTGGGGTCAAGGCTAGGGTTAGGGTTAGGGTTCAATTAGGGTTAGGTTTATGGTTTAAATTTAATCAGAGTTCAATTAGGTTTATTTTTTTAAGATAAATCTTTTGGTTAGGGTTAGGCTTAGGGTTCATGTTCAATAAGAGTTAGGGTTAAGGTTAATGCTCAATTAGGGTTAGGCTTAGGGTTCTATAGTAAAGCTTGGGGTTAGGGCTCAATTATAGATAGGGTTAGGCTTATGGTCTTAGGATAAACCTTTGGGTCAAGGTTAGGGTTAGGTTTAATCCTCAATTAGGATTAGTGTTCAATTTGGGTTAAATTAGGGTATAATTATAGTTAAGGTTAGGATTTTAAAATAAATATTGGGTCAAGGTTAGGGATAGGGTTAGGGTTAGTGTTAAAGTTAGGGTTAAGGTTTTAGGTTAATGCTTGGGGTTAGGGTTATGGTTAGGGTAGAGGTTAGGGTTATAGTTAGAGTTTAATTAGGGTGAGGGTTCAATTAGGGTTAGGTATAAGGTTTGGTTTTAAATAGGGTTTTATCATGGTTAGGGTTATAGTTCTAAAATAATGCTTACAATCAAGGTTAGGGTTAGATTAGGGTTAAGGTTAAAGTTAGGGTTCAACTAGGGTATTAGGGATAGGCTTAGGGTTAGTGTTATAGTTCAATTATGGTCAGGGTTCTAAGATAAAACTTGGGGTCAAGATTAGGATTAAGACTAAAATTAAGGTTAGGGTTAGGGTTAGAGTTATAGTTTGAGTTAGTGTTAATTGTAAAGTCTGAGTTAGGGTTAGGTTTATAATTTGAATTAGGATTAGGTTTAGGGTTAGGTTATGATTAGGTTTAGGATTAAGGTTAGGTTAACATTATTTTTAACCCTACCCATACCCTAAAATTAAAACTATCACTAATTCTAACTCTAATTGTAACCTTGAAACTAACACTATTTAAAACCCTAACACTAACTTTAATTTATCTATAACCTTAACTTGAATTGTAACTCTAAATATATCTCTAATATTAACCCTAATTGTAACCTTAATCATAACCCTAATTCTAATGCTAACTCTAAATACAACCATAATCCTAACCCTAATTATATATATAACCCTAAACTAACCTTAACCTTAACCCTAGCCCTAACCTTAACCCTATCCCTAACCCCAATTACAACTCTAATTATAACCCTAACCCTTACCCTAAATCCAATCTAATCTCTAACACTAACCCCAACCCTATCCCCAATCCTAACTCTAATTCTAACCCTAAAATTAATAGTCACCCTAATTCTATCTCTAATTGTAATCCTTACTATAATCCTAACCCTATCCTTGACCTTAGCCCTAATCATATACTTTACCTTAACCCTAACCCTAATCTTAACCTTAATCCTAATTGCAACCACAATAGTAACGCTAACTCTAAACCTAGCCTTAATTCTCCCTCTACCAATAACCCTAACCCAAACCTTAACCATAACCCTAGCCCAATTTTTTCTCCAACCATAAGCCTAAACATAATCCTAACCTAACCCTAACTATAATCCCCATGCTAACCCTAACCCTAATTATTTTATATCTTCCATGTTGCGCTGCAAATGCTACTATTATATATATATTTATTAATAATATATATATAAAATGTTGAGAGATATCCTTCTCGAGGCACCTATTGCACTTTTATGTGAGGAATTTATTTTAAAAAATAGGCACCTCAAGAAGGATATCTCTTGGCATTTTTTATATATATTATTAATAAATATATATATATATATATAGACGTTAGTTATATTTCTCATCTATATATTAATATATATATATATAAATCATCTTTTTTCAATTTAATATACAAAATCATGTATATTGTGGCACCAATGTTAGGATCACATTGGTGAAAAAGGTATTAAAACTCAAATTAATAAAAATATTTTTGATGATTTTTTGTTCACTCTAATGAACATTTTGATTTACATGAATATTATGTTTTTTGGAAAAAAAACATAGCATCTTTTACCTGTAGAAGCTATATAGTAAATACAATATTAGAAATCATTCATTTGTATGTGTTTGGTTCGATGGAGGTGGGTTCTATGGGTAAATATCAATACTATGTCACTTCTATTAACGATTGTTTCAGATACACCTAAATTTTTTAAAATTCTAAACTAGAGGTTTTCTCCAAGTTTAAATAATTTAAGGAACTTGTTGAGAAACAACTCATAAGAAAATACAAGTATTGCGATCTAATAATAGTGATGAATATTATTATAAGGAATTTGATAATTTCTATAAGCATGAAGCTATTGTTTGGTAAAAGACTACCCCTTACACACCAAAAAAGATGTGGTTGTAGGAAGAATGAACCAAACCTTGATAGGAATATCTAGAAATATGTTGAGTGGTACATATTTGGATCAATGTTTTTATGTAGAGGCTATGAGTACTACTTGTTATTGATAAATAAATATCCTTGTATAAATATTATTGATAAACTCCCTATAAAGTGTGGAAAGGTGAGAAACCTTCTATCTCACATTTAAGAGTATTTGATTGTGAGGATTTCATTCATGTGCCTAATTAAAAGTGATATAAATTGGACTAGAAAGAAAATGAATGCATCTTTTTTGGTTACAAAAATAATGTAAAGGGTTACAAGCATTGGAATTCACTAACCTAAATAATGATTTATTATAGAGATGTGATTTTCAAGGAGTTTAGGGAATTTTTTAAATCATATACAACCAAAGGAAAAGAAAGGAAATAAAATAATACATTTTGTTACTAACATAAAAAAGAAATAAGATGTACATGTTGAAAATTCAGAAAAAAAAAAGTTAGGGAACTTGACATAAAAATTTGAATATGTTATTAACATAATTTGAAAAATTTGTAAGAACAAAATTTTAGAAAATTGACTATAGTTTCTAAGATACTATTCCTCTTTTAGAAAAAAGTAAATCTATTTGGTGAAAAATTGAAATTTCAATGGAGTAGTAAATTTTTCAGGAAAAAATAGAAAGCAGGTGTATGTCTGACCAAACTAAGTACAAGAAAAAAATATATTTTTTGAAACTTTCAATATAAGTAGAGGACACATTCCTGGATGTGCCACATTTTTTTTAAAAAAATTTTGCAAGTAAATAATTAGTTATGATTTTTTTATTAAATTTTTTTTAAAATATTAAAACATGTTTGTTTGACGACCATAACTTGCTCAAAAATTTATTAAATTCACTTTTTCTTTTCTTTTTATCCGATATTATGGGAAGCATAGAATGTGATGCATCTTTTGGGTTCAAAAAATGTGAAATCGTTTAAGAATTATAGATGTTTTTCAATCAACCTATCAATCAAGACTTTAGTTAGAATGTATGTAGAAAATTACTAATAATTATCTATTTAATTCCAAATAAGGCATATCTTATATTTTTGAAAAGTTGACAATTTTCTCAATAAACCCTTTTCATGTTATCAAATTCGGATAAAAAAAGGTCATCAGCCACTATTTGGTCATATCGCCACTTTTTTTACCCCCATGATCCTACACTCACCCTATAGATTAGAGGATGGAGATGAAGAAGAGAGTGTATATAAGAGTTTTGAGTAGGTTCAGAACATGGAAGAATCTGTAGATCCCCTTACTCCAGTGTTGAGATGGTTTTCTAGACAATGAAACCTAGTTGACAAGTATAGCCTACTAAATTTCATTGTGTATTTGCTTGTTTATGTATCAATAATGAATCTAGATATTTCATGGAGGATCTTTCTTGAAAGGATAGTATTTATTAGATGTAGGCCATGAAGAAAGAGATGATGGCCTTAGATAAATGTGACACTCATGATCTAGTTAGTTTTCCCAAGGGAAAAAAACCTATTGGTTGCAAGTGGATGTATAAAAATAAAATTGGAGAAAATGGATGTGTATAGAGCTACAAGGCCAAATTGGTGGCCAATGGATGCTCATAAAGAGAGGGAGTTGATTTTGGTAAATTTTTCTTTCTTACTACTAAATTATCTTCCATTGGGTTTATGTTTTTGATAAAAGGGGTTATACGTATTTTGAAGGGTCCCTAAAACCCTTTAAAACCAACAAAATATTAGTAAAGTAATAATAAAACAACAAGCTACTCAAAAGACCAAATGGAACACGAGACAAACACTATACTATGGACCAAATACCTACAATTTTGTTAATATTTAGCAGCTTTTAGTTCCCATTTATAAAATGTATCATGAATTTCCACAAAGTCCCATAACTCTATTTTTTTCCTCGTAACTTTTTTTCTTATTTCTCCTTGTTCTAGTACTAGGACTTCTCTTCATAACTTTACCCTTTGAAATGGGAACCTCTAAATTTTCATCAACATTTTTTAGCTTCTTTGTTCAGATCTTGATCCCCATTGTGTTAGTATGAATGGTGCACTTATTGACTTTTGTAACCCTATTTAAGTTGTCCTTTATAGTCTCAATTTCATTTTCCAAAAAACTCAACATGATATTGTGTTTATCATAGCCTTGTCTAAATTCTTCACCCAAGGTTTCAATCTTAACCTTTTGCTCACTATAGTCATTGACTAGTTAATTAACATGAGGGATGACTTCTTAGTTCTAGAAGATTTTATTATCCTCCTTTTTCTATATTTGAATTTTTCCTTGTCATTTTCCCATCCTTGATAATTTAATGTTGAGTATGTTAATATTAAAATCAAAACCATTTGACACTTGGTTGTGTTGTGCATCAAAACAATCTTATAATATCTCTAACATTTGGATCACATGGTTTAATATATTAGACAATTCATGTAAAGAGAAGGGTGCACCAACAACTAGTTTTGGAAAAGAATAAACCTTTCCTTTTCCATTAATATGTGGACCCTCTAAATGCTTAGGGTTTTCCTAGATATTGCTACCTCTCATCTTAACATTTTGACTTATAGCCTTAGAGACATGGGTCTATTGGGGTCTCCTCTCTTTATTTTTCCCTTCTTAGAATTATCAATGAAAGTCTTTAAAACTTAGGATTGAACCTTGATGGGTTCTCCTTTCTTACTTTTAGCCTCCTTTAAGCTCTCGATTTCCTCAAAATCACCTTCCACTACCCTTTCATCTTCTAATCCTAGACTTCTCTCCTTAGACAAGGAATTCATCATAGACACCTCCTCCATACCCTCCCAAGTGTTATCCATGGAGTCTTTAGGACTCCTAGAAGTAGAGTTAGAGTATTCCACCATTCTCTTTATCTTCACTTCTTTACTTTTAACATGTTGACAATGAACCTTGGTATTATTAGCTCTAACTTGAAGTTCATTATAAGTAAAATTGGCCCCCAATGGAGGGTTATCATCCTCGAGGCATTCTTACAATCCTTGATAGACTTCACTAAGGAATACTAAAAGTAAATTAAAAAGGAGACCAAATTTTTATGCCTAAATTGATTTAAGAGGGAAAAGTGAAGCGAATACATATACTTAAATATTCCTTCCAAATTTATGTACCTCATGATACAAAGAACAACCTCATCCTATAGGAACTTTGATGAAATTATAGCATGTTCTTAATTTATTTTAAAAAAAATCTTCACTATGCTTTAAGAAAATGAAAATGGTATCATTCCCAACTTGCCTCTTTAAAAAAATTAGCATTGGATCAAAGATAGCCTGTCACATCTCAATTTTGCTTGCATGAACTTTATTTGATAATTAATGGAATTGGAGGAAACCATTGGAAAATATGTGTTTGAAGCATAGATTAATGTGTTTTCATGGATGATAAATTAGATGTTATCTTTAAAATATATGCTATTGTGATTAAAATAATGATGAATTATTATGATACAAATATTTTGATTAATGATTATGGTTTTATGAGCTAACCAATTGATGAGATATTGAGTGCAAATGAGTGTAGTAATAGGTTGAAGGTAAGAACATGGTTGAGGTAGATATTACCTAGCCATCCAACAATAGTCAGCATGATGGAAATCCCACTGTAGACACTTAAAATTGTCCTAAACAGTATTACACACTCAAATCTAATTGCTAACATCGTTTCATCCTGAATTCCATCTTCTTTTCACCTATTTGATTTAATAAGCCTAATTATTTAATTAAATGCATTTTTTTCATCTATTAATCTAATTGATTTAATAAGGTTAATTCCCACCCTTTCACATTCACCTATCATCTTGTTTAAATTGAATAAATCAAATTATTTAATTTTAACACCCTAATTCCTCTCATTTAATTAAATAATATTAATTATTTAATTAAATAATATTAATTATTTAATTAAATGTCATTTTGCATCCCTCTTTTCATTAAATAAATAATTTAATGGATATCATATTATTCTACATCTTGCACATTTCAAATTTAGTTTCAATTAACTAAATTGCTAATTTCCCTCCCATCCACTTACATAGATAATATTCCAAAGGAATATTCTCCTATTTTGGCTCCAAAAAGAAATGATTTCTTTCAAAAAAAACTTTGTAACAACCTTTTAAAGTTGTTACAAAGTGTTTTTTTTTAATCATTCTTATCCCTTGATTTTTCCTTGATGCATGTGAACTTTGATTCTCATCCATTGATGAGAATCCTTGATCCATGTTTCCCCCTTCATCCAATATTGACCATTGATAGATCAAATCAATCTGAGCCCTTGATTTCTCATTTGCTCTCTTATAAATAGATCACTATTTGGAGAGAAATGGAACTATATTTTGATAGCAAAGTTATACTATTGAAATTTATACTCATTTGCATCCATATTTCATATTTGATAGCATTTTAGATTAAAGCTTCGTCCATTTAGCTTAAAGTATCCATTAATGGCTTCTATGGTAACTTAGTTTTCATCCATTTTAGCATAGTTTGCATCAATGGCTTATATCTTTGAATTTTGTTTACATTTAGCATAGATTGCATCCATCTTATCAAGCATCTTAGTATTTAGCATTCATCTCTATCAAGTTAAACTAGTTGCTTATCATTTTTCATTCATATCCCATCGGTTTCGTCAGTTTTCTTCAATAAAACCAATTGAAACAAGCTCATATTATCAAAGGGATTGGGAAAGGGTCACCATTCCACATCAATGTGACACCACTCCCCCAATAGGATAAGATTTGAGGTCTTAGAATAGATTTCCCTTACATTTTCGTGTTTATTTCATGTTAGTTTAATGGGTTCTTGTTCTTTGGAACTTTGAATATCTTATTTGGATCATTTCTTATGGGATAATAGGGTTTAAATTCATTTGGATCTATTGTATTTAGTTCACACTATGACTTTGGTCACATTTTGGCATTAGAAGGAGGGCTATATTGATCAAATTTGATGAATTTCTCTTTAGATTCTCATGTTCTTGTGCTTGCAGATACGACACTATTGATGGATTCAATGACGCATCTAATATGCGTCACTATACAACGACGCACTTTGGCTTAAATACAACGACATAATTAATTCAATGATGCATATTTTAATTTCATCAACGCATATTTAATATAGCGACACTAACATGTTTTTTATTAAAATCATGGTTTTCATTATAGCGGCATGTTCATTATAGTGATGCAATTGATGTCACTATTTTACTATAGAGCAACGCACATCATTTTCACCAGAGTGACGCACTTCTGGTATGGCGATGTGTTTGATAAATTCAATGACACAATTGATTTCAGGGATACTTTTTACTTGTAAACAAAAAAAAGAGCTAATTTTCACAGGTGCTTTAAATTTTTGATTTCAAATACTCTCTTATGTCTTACTAACATCTGGTTTTGTTTTAGGCTAACTGGTTTTGCAGATTTTGGGAAAAACTAGGAAATTATTTACCCTAACTTGTTGGGGTCATAACTTTCTACTCGGTGCTCAAAATTTGAATCTGTTTGCACCGTTGGAAAGGTCTCCAAGAGTAATAATTCAATCCATAAAGAATTGTTCCCTTGGCAGTTGATTTTTAGGGGCCAATGCAAGTTTCAACCCCAAATTCCACTCCAAAGGCCTTCGAAAACACGATTAACTAGAACATTAAAAAAATGAATTTTTTTGAAAATTTTGATTTTTGGTTTTTCTTAGTTCTAGTTATTGTAAAGGTGTTTTGACACTTATGGGGAAATTATAACCCATCATATGCTGATTTGATTTATGTTTTAGGATACTAAATTTCCATTGGACTTAAAATTTACTTTCAAAGTTGGTTAAAATTGGACCCCTACATCCTCATTTTGCGATATCAGTTTAAAATTGAAAAAAATAATCAAACACTTCCATTAGTGCTTAAAATGAACTCATCTTTATTTACAAGGTTAAAATGAATGAGATCTTGCTTTGTTGTGACACACTTGTAGTGTGTATCCACTCCCCTTGCGCTTCGTGCGATCTTGGGTGAAGAGAAACACTCAAGTGTACTTTGTTGATTGTGTGCACTTGTAGTATGTATCCACTCCCCTTGCGCTTCGTGCGATCTTGGGTGAAGAGAAATAATCAGGTATACTTTCATGCTTTGTGTCACCCTTAAGAGAGGGCTTACTATGAGACACACCCCGCATCGGGAAACTCATAGTCAAGTTCTTGTAAGCACATTTACTGGCGGGCTTTAACTAAAGGATGTGAAATCATGAGAAATTAGCATCAATCCTAGTTCAACAACATACTGCACCTAATCCCATGCCTTAAGTGGAATGAGAATGGTTAAAGAGCCTTAAGTGGCCAGTGGATGGTAGTGTAATGATGGGTGTTCTCAGTTTGTTGTCATTAAGAACCTTGTTTAAGTAGTGGCCAACTTTGTCCATCCAACGAGTTCTTTAAAGTGGTGCATTGGAACTTAGATTCCAAGAATTTACTTGCCATGTCTAGTTTTGGTTGAAGTGTAGAGGTTAATAATTCATTCTTAACATACCTCTACACTCTTTTCTAAATTGCATGTAAAATCATCTCTTCTACTATGAAGGGCATGAGGCAAGCCCACCAAGAAGAATGTACCCACTTGAGCTAGGGATGCCATATTGCTTGTGAGCCAATTTGACACATTGCTTGGTTCTAAAACAACTCAAACACACATCAAAATTATTCATCAAACTTCAAACCCTTTGGTTTAATCATGGATACCTTTTGAAAAGACTTGATATTACTGCTTTTCCCTAAGGATTTTTTCCTTAGAGGCTTCTAATTTTTTTGGCTTATATCTAAATCCATACTTTCCAAGGTTAACATAGGGAACTATGGTCTTAAGCTTCAGTATTTTCACATAATGGACTTTGTGAAATGAGGGCTTGCTTAGAAATATGTATTTTAGTTTGAAAATGAATGAAGACTTTTTTGATGTGGTTATGAAACATCTCACTTAAGCAAAGATTAAATCAAATGAACACCCCACATTGATGTATGTTTAAAAATTGACTCCCCAAACACAAGCAAGATTGAGACAAGGAAAATATTGCAAAACATTGAGTCCAAGTTCCATTTCCAAAATCATTGAGTTCTATTATCACAATCATTGGGTTCTATTACCAAAATCATTGATTTTATCACTTTAGAGGTATACCATGTTTCTCACTACTTTGGTCTTGCAAAACAAAGGTTCATTCTAGGTTAACATTTTGGGTCAAACATTCCATCCACCTTCATCATAATTACATTTCACTTCACCAAAAGCTTTGGAAAACTTTTGGACACATCAACACTTTGGACATGGGTAAATTATCAAAATAATCCCCTAACTTAGCTACTTTGTATGTAAAATGAATCCTTTTCCATGCACCTAGTTGAGTTATTCATCACATTTTGAGCTACTCTATCTTGAAAGGTCACAAGTCTACCTTAAATATTTACAAGTTCATTAACATCATTTATCCAAAACATCAAAAACATTAAACCTATAGACAAAAGAGTTTTCCAAAATTTTATAAAGTTCATTCCCCATATCATCCCCCCTTTCATCATTCACTCAGTGCACCATTGGTCCAAAAAAACTTAGAGGGTCCCTTTTTCCAAAATTTGAGTCAACTAGAGAGTTTCAAAACTATAAATCTCAACATACCTCTCCCATAGTTGACCCACAATTTATGGTTACAACAAGATCACAACACAAGAGAATCATGGAAAAAACCAAAGGCATATCTACCACAAGTCATACTATCCCACAAGAATTTGATCCAAGAAGCCAGTTGACCCCCTCACAACAACCACAAGATCCATTAAGGTGTGAGGTAGAAGATGTCACCAATAATGTTACTAGTGATGGTGTTGATGCAAAGGTTGCCTTAACTACTCCTAGTTAAGCAAACACCCAAACCCTAAACCCACAACAACCATCCACACCACCACCAATGATCAACACTCAACGTGGACCAAAAAGAATATATAGTACTTCTAAGTGACAATTCACTCCCTTAGGGGAACCTAAGGAATCATGTGTTGAAGAAGCTAATACAGTCTAATCTTATCACACTCCTAGATTTCTCAAACTATCAAGCGCTACAAGTCAAACCTCTTATCTATAGAGACGATCATTTTTGTGAATTTCACCAATACAAAGGTCATAACACACAAAGTTGTTTTAGACTCAAACATCTGATACAAGATCTTACTAAAAAAGGAGACATTGATGTAGATAAAAAATATAGGAATGAAAATCTAAAAATTTACATGAACCCTATGCCTAATCATGGAAAAATAAAAGATTTAGGGAAGGCATCAACTTAAAACAGTGTAAATAAAACCCAGGATACCATGGTGGGACATATTTGTGTTATTCATTCAACACCACATGAGGAATCAAACATGTATCAAGATATTGTTTTAAAACAAAATCCAAATTAATCAATAGTGTCTAGAAATATTTCATACCACAATGGCATCAAGTATGTATTAGATTATGATATCTATCCCACATGACTCAATGATTGGGCATGTTGAAGAAGTTCCAAACGAGCAAGAAATATCCCTTATTGCACCCATACCCATAAAATATTGTGAAGAGTCTTTTACTGATGATATATCATCCACCCAAGGATCATGTCAAGAAGAGGCTTTCAAGGATAATGAAAGTTACTCCAAATTAGGTCAAGATCAAGAACCCCTATCCCTAGAGTTTCACCAAGAGTTGAGGGGACATCTTCCAAACCATTTTAAACTCCAAAGATGCCCCTTATATCACCCCATAGATGTTTCTTTTTGATGGAAATATAGACGTTCTTCATCCAAAATAAGAGTCTCCCACTCTTGATATTCCCACACAAGAGCAAGAAACGATCGAGATTCTTGATTCTTACAATGATTGTGCATCATTGAAATCTTTTGAATCAACACCAACATCTTTTGAAGCAATATCAACAGATAACAATGTCATAGAATCAAAGTAAATAGTTCATATTCTTGAACAGCAGGAACCCATAGAAATATCATGTGTTCATGAAAAGTCATATTCAGTGGCTATGGATCAGAGGAAACATTATCAAGGCAAAGGATTAGGTATTGTTAATACCTTCACAACACCGAGGGCAATCTTTTCTAAAGTAAACATCAACATAGAGGGCACAAAGGATCCTTATGGGGAAACCACTATCAACTCTACAACTAGTCATATCATGAATCGTCGTCCACCCATCATCTCATACACAAACTAGGAGCAACGTCAAAAGAAAGATTCCTATCAAAGAAAGGAGAAGGTCATCAAATAAAATGAATTAGTAAAGAAAAAAGGATAAAGCAAGAACAAATGGATACCAAAGAATGTAAAAGAAAATCATCCCAAAACTCTGTTAGTCAAAGAAAATATGGGGAAAAATCAAAAAGGGAAATGTATCCATCAAAAGAGTCCTAAAATAAAAAAGCAGGCTTCTCAAGAAAGGAATGAAGTATATCCAGTGGTTGGTCCTAATTCCATGAAAACCTTTGTTCCCACCCATCATTGCTCATCTTCCCAAGTTTGGAGAGTCAAAGGTTCCAAACCATCAACCAATCCATCTCATATTCCTTCATGCATGACATCGTACACTTCATTCATGATATCCAATTCTCATGTTGGCTGTGTGTTGGTAGCTACTCTTCATCATAAGGATTCCGAAGGCACTTTATTACGATGTGCATACATAGACAAGGTTAATTATAGTATTGATAAAGTAGATCAAAGTTCTTCAAACTTGCATCCAAGTGCTCATATCCTAGCAAAGTAGCTTATTCAAGTAGGATATTGTTGGCATGTTATGACAGTGGCCTCTAGATTAGTACCACTAGGTGGTTCAACATGAGGGTAAAAATTTCCAAAAAATCAAAAAAATTCAAAAATTCAAGGAAATAGTAAAAATAAAAAATCGTGCTCTAGTGAAAACCATTATAGTGGCACTTTGGGCATGTACTATGATGAAAACCTGGTACACAGGTGTCATGAGTAGAATCAAGCATCTATATGATCCTTCTCAGATAGAAGCATCTCATCCTTGTCATGATAAATCTAATGTTCCCTCTATCTATCCAATCCAAATTTATCCAAATAATCCAATTTATCTTGATCTTGACAAAGGTTCGGCGTATACTTCAACTCTACTCATGGAAAACTTGTGACAAGGTGATCGCACAATAGTGGTTTACAATTTTTGGCCAAACTGGACACTAAAATAATTTTTTTAACTAAATCTTCACTTTCGGGCACCTATAGCGGCTAAACCGTGAGGAATTTGAAGATGATGCAAACTAGAGTTTCGTGACATTTTGTCTGTAGATTCTAAATATATTTTTTTCAAATTTTTTGGAATCAGTTTGCACTTCTTTTTCCATCTCCCACAAAAACTTTTTTTTTTCAGAAAACAACATTTTTAAAAAGTGACTCTCACCATATAACGCATAACCTTTTTTCAATGAAGGATAAAATTCTAATTCTTTTGAATTTAGATTTGTAACTCTGATATCTAGTGCTTCCACTTGGTTAGATAGTTTTTTATTGAATATTTTTTCTTTAATCAAGTTTCAAAGTCAAACCAATTACAATTCAGACATAGCATGACCATATAACACAACTTTTTTTGTATGTATCGAAATTCAATTTTTTTTTGTTGGATCAAGGACTTCAATATCTGGTGCACTCATATTTTTTAAAAAAAAAAATTGATAATTTGCTATTTTTCCACATGTGCAGAACAAAGAGCTTGATTTTTGGTGAAAAACCCATCTTTAATAAAACTAAAAAAAAAATACATAATAAAACCAAAACATATTAAAATTATATTCGTTAGATAGCTTATTCCAAGGACTACCTGATTCCAGTTGGGTTTTTGAAGTCTCAGCCATTTTCGTCTTCAACCCAAGCTCTGAAGTGCAAAAATTTAGTTTTTTTTGTGTCTGAGGGGGAGGATGAGGGATAAGGGGGGTTCGAACGAACCCCTAGGGGTTCGAGTGAACCCCCCATCCATAATGCATTTTGTTTGGTTTTTGCGCAGGAAAGAATAAAATGGGTTCACTCAAACCAGTAGTTTCGTACAAACCCCTAAAATCATTTTTTTTCCATGGGGTCATTTTTTGTGAGTTTTCCTTCCTCACTTGAATTGTAAACCACTTTTGTGGGTTTACCTGACACACTCTTTACCATTTTGTCTTATGAAGTCCCATAGCCCATATCTAGCATGATAAAACTCTGTTAAAACTCTTCACATATACATTACCTATCTTGGTTTGTTCATTAATCTATGAAACATTGCTAGACACTAGAGGTAGGTTCTTGCACTCTTGATCCACGTCTTATATCTCACAATGCGACATCGACATCGTGATCTAGGTATCGTTTATTCCTTAAATATTTACAAGTTCATTAACATTATTTATCAAAAACATCAAAAAAATCAAACCTATAGTCAAAAGTGTTGTCCAAGAGTTTATAAATGTCATTCCCCATATCATTTCCCCTTTCATCATTCACTCACACCATTGAGCCAAAAAAACTTAGAGGGTCCCTTTTACCCAAATTTGAGTTAACTAGAGAGTTTTAAGACTATAAATCTCAACACACCTCTCCCATAGTTGACCCACAATTTATGGTTACAACAAGATCACAACACAAGAGAATCATGGAACAAACCAAAGGAACATCTACCACAAGTGATACTATCCCACAATAATTTGATCCAAGAAGCCATTTGACCACCTCAAAACAACCACAAGTTCCATTAGGGTACGGGGTAGAAGATATCACCAACGATCCATTTGAATTCACTAAGGAAGAACTCCTTGAGTATAAACAAGATCATCAAACCTTAGAGAATGTGGCTTCAATTCCCCCATCCTTCATCACACAAACCTTGGCACAAGGCTTGAATCCATCTATGGTTCAACCACTCCACCCCTTGTGCCAAGTCAAACATTAACTCCTAGTCTTGCAACTAGGATTTCCACCGACTTTGGTTATACTCTTCCTTTGAAAAGCAACACACTTGTGGGTACTCAAAACACCAACCTTCCCCAAAACACAATTTGGACATCAACATTTGGTGCCCCAACCCATTCTACCACTACCATTCTTGAGCATCCTCTACATCCTCACAAGCCACTTACATTCCATAACACCACAATGACCTCAAAATTTTGAGCACAACCATCTTCATCCATCATCATGAGTACCACAAGTGTGCCTAACGTTACACAAGGTAGTGTGAACCAAGTATCTCATTTAGACAAAAAAAGGCAAGTTAACACCCTTACACAAAACCAGCCCTTAACACAACAAGGGAATTCATCATCCAATCACCCAATTGGCTCATCAAACCCATCCATTGTCACTCCAAACCAAAGCAACACATTGATCACAAACCCCATCAACCAAGGTAATACCTTGGTTCCACATCAAACACAAGAAGGGAACCCCCAACAAATCGGTCAAGGGAACCCCCAACAAATCAGTCAAGGGAACCCTTTCAATCAATTGATCCAAGGTCCAAATATTCCATTTACATCACACTACCAAATTACATCATCATCCTTACCATTGGTTCCCCAAATCATGCAAAATAAAATGGGGCCCCAAAATTACATTCCTCCATCCTAATCAAAAAATTTACAAGGGATGATAGCACAAAAAAACCCACAAACATTCACCACACAACAACCATCTCAAATCAACCCACACCAAAACACTTCCATGTTGCAAACACAACAAACTCACGCTCTAGCTTTGCAACAAGCACAACAAGCTCAAGACCAATCTTTGCAACAACAACAAGCGCATGCTCTAGCTTTTCAACAAGCACAAGGCACCTACCAACAAGCAGTGCAACAAAAATAAGATCAAGTGCAATCCTTACAACAATAGCAGGCACAAAAAGTGTTGCTTATGCAACAACAACAATAGGCCCAACAACAAGCATTTCTCGCACACCAACAACATCAACCCCAACAACAAGCATTGCTAGCACAACAAAATGCCCAACAACAACTGTGTGGTAAATATGTTAGTATCAAAGTAAAACAATAAAAACACACAAATGAAACATTAAACTGAAGAAAGCAAATGATTTGAATTCAAAGGAAACAAACGAAGCTTCTTCAGAGCCATTCCATTTTCCTCTATCTCCAGGGATTTGTTTGAAGCTACTACTCTCAGATTGTGTAAGCAAGGCTTCTTCGAATGGCAACCTGCAGAACGAGTGTGCAAAGAAAAGTGCTTCTCTATGCTATATGCTGATGAAGTGAAATACTGATACAGATATGCACAGGGGCTGTGGATTGTGGATGATATGATATGAGGTGAATAGGCCATGATATGGAATGATTCTATGCTATGCTATGATACTAGAATGCTGTGAATACTAGAAGGCTATGCTATTGCAAAATGGCTATAGTTTTCCTGTATGAAAGCTTCTCTGTCATTTCAAAGACCCGACAATCCTTTTATAGCTTTTTTTGCAGGCAAAATCCTGCTTGGCAAAGATCAATGGCTGTGAGATTGTCTGGTAAGTTTGAATGGTGAGAGATGGAGAGGTTGAGAGGTAGATGGAGAATTTTGGGTGGTTGGAAAGAAGAATAGAGCCTTGTCTTCAACCCACGGGAACAAGCTTGCACAGGAACAGAGAAATTAATTTTTCTGTTTTGGAAGTTTGTTTCACGGTTGTTGAAGATAATCCCCAAATTAATTAAATAAATAAATTTATTTAATTTTGTGTGAGTTTTGAGGAAATTAAATATTTTTGAAATATTTAATTTTATAACTATATGACTTAATTAAATATTTAGAATATTTAATTGTGCATGAACTTTAGAAGAATTTAATTAAATATTGGGAATATTTAATTGTAAATGGAATTTAGAAGAATAGAATATTTAATCTTTATTTGAATAAAATATTCAAGCCAAGATTATATGATAATTAATATAAATAAATCGTAATGTTTATTTAATTAATTAAGAAATGGATAAGAAAAGTGATTAAATAAACTTATTTATTTAATCGAAATGAAAGAATGAACAATATAAATAAATTATTTAGATTTATTTATACGTAGATTGAATTCAGAGATTTAATTAAATATTAAAAATATTTAATTAATTACCAGACTATGCGATGTGACCATTTTTAGGTGTATACATTTTGCCCCTCTTTGAAGTGATGTGTTTTACGCATTGCTTCAAAGAATTTTTAAATGTGCCCCAGATGTTGGATTGTCGAATGTTGATAGGTAGATGCCCCCTCAAATGATGAATCGATAAGATTTTGATTTTTGTGAAATTTTTTGAATGTTTAGATTTTTTTAATTTTTTTTTTAATTTTTTATGATTTTGAAGATGTCAATTCATCGTTTGAAAATGATGATGTGAAGAAAATGACTTGAAAAGATGTGAGATGAAAAATTGATGACCAAATTACCCCTGCTGTGATGGAATGTGATAAAATGCATGACTTTATATTGATTGTTTGTGTATTGCATTGCCCTAATTTGATGATGTTTGTCTGATAAATTTGTTCCCAAGGTTGTTGGAAAACAAATAGTAGCTGATAAATTTGCTTTTAAAGTTGTTAAAAACAAATAATTGTTTGATAAGTTTGCTTCTAAGGTTGTTAAAAACAAACAGGATTTTGATAAATTTGCTTTCCATGATGATGAAAAACAAACAGTTGATAAGTTTGCTTCTAAGGTTGTTAAAAACAAATAGGATTTTGATACGTTTGTTTTCCATGATGATGAAAAACAAACAGTTGATTGATATGTTTGCTTCTAAAGTTGTTAATAACAAACATGGTGTTGATAAATTTGCTTTCCATGATGATGAAAAACAAACAGTTTGATATGATTTGATAGGTTTGTCTTCAAAGTTGTTAAAAACAAATAGTCGAATGATGTATTCCGATTGGATTGATTTGATTGATTTGATGATCCATTTTGATTTGAATAATGGTCTGATCTTCTGATATTATTGACGATTTGATCTTCTGATGTAGGAGCAGGTGGTGTGAGACCAACAACATCTGGGGGTAGCACCTCATAGTGTTTTCATGTGATCAACTTTGATTTTTTTTATTATTGAGACATTGTATACTTTGCCAGCTTTTGGGAAAATCTATAAATGCAAAATGTAGATTCTAACATGAATGCAATCTATACTAACCATGCAGGGTATCTATACAATATTGCCATTCTGAGAGCTTGTTTGTGCTTTTTGTATCATCATAGAGTTGTGAAATGTTGAAAGTTAATACAAGCATCAAATGGTATGTTAGCACCAGTGATGACCTGAGTATTGCTTTCATGAATTTTGATATAGCAAGATAATACAAGCATCTAGGTATAATTAAACCAAGATGACCTGAGTACTACTTGCATAAACAGATAAGAGTTAACCCTTTTCCCATGCAAATTCTGAAATGTCATCAATGATACTTAGTAGAGCATGTCGCGCGACCAATTTGCATAGTACTAATGATTCGGTCACAAACAGCAGACAAATAAAAATCATACTCCTTCCTTGCTTTTCTAGTTCAGTACATCATTGAATTGCTCCAGAGATATGATAGAAAATCAAACAACCATTCAAATCTTGCCTAAAATATTTCAAACATTATTCTGATTAAGATCATCCAAGTTGGTTGTCAACATTGATGTTTTTTTGTTTTGATATTTGTTTGGATCATGTAGTTTTGATTTTAATTGGCATTGAATAAGCATGTTGTGGTTGATTTGATACGACAATGTTTGTTGCATTTTGACAAACCGTTTTGTGTCCATTTGTGATGTTCGAAAATCTCGTTGCCCCTCTCTTGTTCAGTCTATATTGCTGCCCCCAGTGTAAACACAACCTAAAGATTATGGATATGTACAAATTTCATCAAGCCATGATGAAACATAAGGATTCCCGTTGCATGATATGGATATGAAAGATATGTACAGATGATAGATATGGATAGAGTGTATAAGATAAGATATATGATGTTCAAGAAGATCCTTAACCTTGTCAAGATCAAAGGTGGAAATGTAAGGAATGGGCATAGAAAGGATAATGACCATGAATGATAAAATGGATGAAACTTGTCCCTAAGTGTAGAGTGCAAGAGGAATATGGAAGATAGGATATGGATGATAGGGAGATGGAGGAAGGACTTAAGCATCAAGTTTCACAACCAAATATCCCTTTAATAAACCATGGCAATGGGAATTAGAATCCTAAATGTTGGCAGATTAATGATATGATGGAAGAATCTAAGGACTTATGCAAAAGTTTGGATTAAAGGAGAATGATGGGGGATGAATGTTGGATAATGGATAGGAGGTTGGAAGTCCTGCTAATGGATAGATGGAAAGGTTGGAAAGATCAACATTGGCACACACCTTGAAGGGCGGTGGAGTGATGAAGGAAAAATGGATTTGGAAGGTGATAGGTTATTAGATGGAAAATTGGAGGAAGCTTTTGGATTAGCAAATTTGGATGCCAATTTAGATTTTATTGCTTCTATGAGACTTTTAGGAATCCACATGACTTTTGACTTTGAGTTTTTCTTTGTGGACCTTTGTGGCCTTTGACATTTTTCTTTTTGATTTATGGACCTTTGTGGTCTTTGAAAATTGCCTTTTTTCTTTGATGGGCCTTTGTGGCCTTTTAGATTTTTCTTTTCATTTTGAATCAAATTTTCTTTTATTTTTGCATGACTCTTCGAGGAGACATGTTGATCCTTTGATACATGTGGAGTTTGATATAGAAGCTTTTGATATTTGGCACCCAAATTGCTTCCAAGAGCAATGGGAGGGGTGGATTGAGGTGAATGATATGGAGGTATGATGGATGAGTTAATGAAGGAAGAATTTTGAAAGTGGATCAAGGATGTGTGTCTTTGTTGTTCTTGAGAAATAGGAGATGGAGAAATGTGGGACCCTAATATGGATGGAAGGGTTGATGAGCTAGGGTTGGGATGATAAGGACCAAGGATAGATGGAAGGTTTGATGAACTAGGATAAGGACCTAGGATAGATGGAGTTTTTGATGGACTAGGATAAGGACCTAGGATGGATGGAGAGTTTGATGGACTAGGATACCTAGGTTGAGCACGAGGTGTATAACCAAGGCCATGAGAATATGGATGTGCTTGGATAGAAAGGGGTTCTAGGATACCTTGCTCATGAAGGCCTAATCCTTTGCCTTTGTAATTCGTAATTTGACACATTCGTTTACCAATGGGATATGTATTGTTTGTGAAACAAGATGCGAATCCATTTTGAGGAGGATATGATATGGATGAGAGGATAGGTGTTGGAAGTAAACCAGAATGGATAAAGGTGGAGGATCCCAATTTATAGGTGTGGGGTTCATTGATAACTTGAATAGGTGTGATAGGCTCTTGACATGGGGATGATGGGGTGTTTTGATCTTGACTTGGAAAAGGATTATGAAGTGGTATGAAAGGAATATCTTGATCATGAGAAGGATAATCATCTTCATGGGATGAAAGGGTATCCTTGAATGGAAGCATATATTGATCTTGATGAGGAAGGGAATCGTGAGATTTTGTAGAAATCATATCTTGATCATCAATTGGTAAGACATCATTAGATAGGATGAAAGAACTATCATGTTCTTGTGATGCAATAGAATCATGGGATGGTATGGATTGATTAGATGATGTGGAAGGAGAACTTGGAAGAAAATTTTGTTCTTGAGATGGAAGAGGATTATCATGGGTGAATAATGAAAGGAGGGGATCATCATATGGTTCTTGAGAGATAGCATCTTGATCAAAGATAGGAAGGGTTTGTAGAATGTTTTGATCGAGATGTGTAGATTGAAATGAATCATTGGATGTAAAGGATACGATAGAAGAAGGTGATTGAATGGAATCGTTATCTTGAGTGAAAGAATCGTGAGGTTCATTTTGAATTATGGGGGATGAAGATAAATGCATGACATGACATGATTGGTCAATTTTATTTGATGGCTTGGATTTGGGCTTCTCATGTAACCTTTGCAAAAATTCAAAAACATTGAATTTGGATGATGTTGCTTTTGGAGGAGAAGAGGTTACATTCATATTTCCGTCAAAGGACTTCGTAGTTGTGCCCCCTTGTATTTCCTTGATTTTCCTTTGGAGTGCCCTTATTTGTTGGGGAAAACTACTAAGATCATTTAATGGAGTTTTAGTCTTTTCAGGATCTTCCCTAATTTTCTCCATATTGTAGTTAGAGGGCAATTTGGCACCTTGGTTTGCTAAAAAAATAAAGTAGCCTTCTTTATCTCGCTCTAAGATCTTGTCCAAAATTTGTTGAAACTGTGGATCATGTTCAACTTCTTGAATCATTTCATCGGTTATTTCATCATTTGAACTATTCCCAGTACGAAACCTATGAAAAGGATTTTCTTCCCTATCACCCATGTTGTAAAGTGGACAATAGGCATATGCTTTTGAAATGTTCTTCTAGACTTAGATCACAGTTTTATAAGTGCAAAAATGATGATGTCTTGATCTGATAAGATGAAAATCTTATGATATGATCAAATGACGTTTCTAACCCTTGATTGTGGCTTCCAAGATGAAAGGATATCAGAATCCTGTTGGGGAAGTTGAATCAATAATCAAAAACTTGTTTGAAAAGATGCACTTTTTTTTTGAGATTTGATCCTAGTCTCAAAAAATGATAAGTGTAATCAATGTAATTGTGAGTTTTGGATGATCTTTACTGAATTAATGTATTGAGAACACATAAAGCAAGTTGTAGAATAGTTGTGTTTAAGTCCTATACTAAACATCAAGTGTATGATCAAAATGTTTTTCAAAAATTGTTGTCACAGGTTTTACACATGATAGATAGATCAAACAGACTCACTCTTAGTACTCAAATAGGTCACCATAGTAATCAACAACCCACATCTTAAAATTGCGTTGACTCACACAACCGTGTCACCCCCAAAAGGGCGCCTGTGTTTTTGTCTTTTCCAGGTGCGTACTCAGAGTGATGGAAGTGGATACCGGATCCCTTGAGCAAACAATCCTTGGTAGTTATATGGTGGGTATCTTGGGGGTAGATTCTTCCCTCCCTGCACTGTGATTATTATGACGTTCGGAAACTGACTTCGGTTGGATACTACACTAAGTTCGTAGTAAGGGTTTCCGTTCGGTGTGGAAAATGATATACTCCCTCAAGAGACCTCCCTACCTTTAGAACAAAGGCTTTGGGGATGGTTATCAATGCACACTACCGTCAAAAGAGGGTTTCCCCAAATTTGCTTTAAATTTTATAGTGGGGTGGAATAGCTTGGCTTTGGCTTGAACCCACTTGAGCCATTCCTCTTGAGTGAGTACTTTTTCCCACAAGAGCAGGCTCTCTAAAAGGTATTATGAAAGCTTAAAATTGCATGAAATAAAATAGATGAGTTTGGCATTTTGATCACCCAGTTAAGGGGAGAGCATAGGCCTATCACCGTTTAAAGCAAAGCAAACAAAAGTTCAATTTTAAGCCTCAAATAGACAATTTACTATGCTAGGTGAAGATGTTGCTTCACAAAAACATGAAGTTCTTTTTTTTTAGTCCCAAAATGCAATAATGAAGTGACTATCCTAGGATTGCTTCATTTTAAATTATATGACTACCCTAAGATTGCTTAATTCTGAATTACGTGACTATCCTAGGATTGCTTCATTCTTATTAAAGTCCTTACTATCCGCGGTCGCGTCAGATTTAGTCAAATTATTTTAAAGTTATAGATTACAAATGCAGCCTTTTCAGAAGTGCGCTATAACAGACATCACGAGCGCTAAAACATAGTTCATGGGCACTGCAGGATGAATTATGGGCGCTGCAGGATGAATTATGGGCACTGCAGGATGAATCACAAGCGCTGCAGGATAGATTACAGGCGCTGCAGGATGGATCACGGGCGCTGCAGGATGGATCATGGGCACTACAAGATGGATTACGGGCGTTGCAGGATGGATTACGGGCGCTTCAGGAATGGATCACGAGCACTGCACGATGGATCACAGGCGCTCCAAGATGGATTACGGGTGCTGAACTGGGTGTAAACTGTGGTGAAGCATGTTTTATGCGCTAATCCACTATTTTTGTCTGTAACATGTCATGAAAAACCTGCAAAAAGATGTTAAAATAGGGGCAAGAGCCCCACGGTGGGCACCAAAAATGTGTGGTAAATATGTTAGTATCAAAGTAAAACAATAAAAACACACAAATGAAACATTAAACTGAAGAAAGCAAATTATTTGAATTCAAAGGAAACAAACGAAGCTTCTTCAGAGCCGTTCCATTTTCCTCTATCTCTAGGGATTTGTTTGAAGCTGCTGCTCTCAGATTGTGTAAGCAAGGCTTCTTCGAATGGCAACCTGCAGAATGAGTGTGCAAAGAAAAGTGCTTCTCTATGCTATATGCTGATGAAGTGAAATACTGATACGGATATGCACAGGGGTTGTGGATTGTGGATGCTATGATATGAGGTGAATAGGCCATGATATGGAATGATTCTATGCTATGCTATGATACTAGAATGTTGTGAATACTAGAAGGCTATGCTATTGCAAAATGGCCATAGTTTTTTTGTATGAAAGCTTCTCTGTCATTTCAAAGATCCGACAGTCCTTTTATAGCTTTTTTTGCAGGAAAAATCCTGCCTGGCAAAGATCAATGGCTGTGAGATTGTCTGGTAAGTTTGAATGGTGAGAGATGGAGAGGTTGAGAGGAAGATGGAGAATGTTGGGAGGTTGGAGAGAAGAATGGAGCCTTGTCTTCAACCCACGGGAACAAGCTTGCACAGGAACATAGAAATTAATTCTTCTGTTTTGGAAGTTTGTTTCACGGTTGTTGAAGATAATCCCCAAATTAATTAAATAAATAAATTTATTTAATTTTGTGTGAGTTTTGAGGAAATTAAATATTTTTGAAATATTTAATTTTATAACTATAGAAGACTTAATTAAATATTTAGAATATTTAATTGTGCATGAACTTTAGAAGAATTTAATTAAATATTGGGAATATTTAATTGTAAATGGAATTTAGAAGAATAGAATATTTAATCTTTATTTGAATAAAATATTCAATCCAAGATTATATGATAATTAATATAAATAAATTGTAATGTTTATTTAATTAATTAAGAAATGGATAAGAAAAGTGATTAAATAAACTTATTTATTTAATCGAAATGAAAGAATGAACAATATAAATAAATTATTTAGATTTATTTATACATAGATCGAATTCAGAGATTTAATTAAATATTAAAAATATTTAATTAATTACCAGACTATGTGATGTGACCATTTTTAGGTGTATACAACAACAAATGCTTATGCAAAAACAACAGGGTTTGTATTATAATCCCCAATAAAATGTCATGAATCCAACAACACAAGGAGCATATACATTTCCACCCCTACCACCATCACCTTCACAATATCAAAATCCACCATACATACCATATAGCACCCCATCATATCAAAATCCCACTTACACTTCATCCACCATTCCATAGTATACCACATATGCTCATCTACCAAATTCGTAAGATGATGTGTCATCGCAGCTCAAGGTGCTCATGTAACAGATCTAGGACATTCAAATGGGAAAAACAAAGAAGCCACATATGCAAAAAAATGTGTGTCCATACCCATTCAATAGAAACATCGCAATGGTACCTTTCCCACCAGATTTTGAGGTCCCTAAGTTTGATAAATACAAAGGGACGGGAAATCCTATGGATCACATCAAATAATTCCATGTCATGTGTATGGAGGTGGCCTACAATGATTACTACTTGATGCACCTCTTCCCACATAGTTTAGTGGGCCCAACAATTGATTGGTTCTCACAATTTCCTTCGGGTATCAAAACATTCCAAGAAGTAATCAATAGGTTCATAGACCACTTATCCTTCAATCTTGACATGGATGTGAGCCTAGAAGAGTTGTATAATCTCAAGTAGAACAAAGGATAATCCTTCGCTAATTTCCTACAAAGGTGGAGGAAAAGAGCTAGTAAGAGAAAGTGGTCCATTCTCGACGAGCAACAAGTAGGGATTATCATAGCCAATGTTAATCAAAAGCTATCCTTCCACTTAAAGATGCAATGTATCACCACTTATGATGAGCTTATCCCTAGGGCCCTCAACATCGACAAAGTACTGAGCTCACAAGGGACCACACAAGTGTATAAAGACAACCACCCATCCACTAGTTCTAACGACAAACCCCACTTTTGTGGCAAGAAAAAGAATGTTACTAATGATGGTTTCATTGATGCAAAGGTTGTCTTAAGTACTCCTAGGAAAGAAAACACCCAAACCCTAAACCCACAACAAACATCCACACCACAGTTTCCAACGATCAACACTGCAAACACTCAACATGGACCACAAAGAATGAACAATACTCCTAAGCGAGAATTCACTCCCTTAGGGGAACCTATGGAGGATGTGTTGAAGAAGTTGATATAGTCTAACCTTATCACTCCTAGATTTCTCAAACTATCAAGCACCACAAGTAAAACCTCCTAGCTATAGAGACAATCATTTTTATGAATTTCACTGATACAAAGGTCATAACACATGAAGTTGTTTTAGACTCAAACATATAATACAAGATCTTATTGAACAAGGAGACATTGATGTAGATAAAAACTTTGAGAATGAAAATATAAAAATTTACACAAACCCGATGCCTAATCATGGAAAGACAAAAGATTCAGGGAAGGCATCAACTTCAAACAATGTAAACCATACCCAAGGTACCATGGTGGTACATGTTTGTGTTATTCATTCATCACCACATGAGGAATCAAACACGTATCAAGATATTGTTTTAAAATAAAGTCCAAACCAATCAATGGTGTCTAGCAATATTTCATACCATAATGGAATCAAGTATGTATCATATTATGATATCTATCCCACATATTACTCAATGATTGGGCATGTTTAAGAAGTTCCAAATGAGCAAGAAATATCCCTTATTGCACCCATACCCATAAAATATTGCGAAGAGTATTTTATTGATGATATATCATCCACCCAAGGATCATGTCAAGAAGAGGCTCTTGAGGATAATGAAAGTTACTCTGAATTGAGTCAAGCTCAAGAACCCCTATCCCTAGAGATTCACCAAGAGCTAAGGGACATCTTCCAAACCATTTCAAACTCTAAATATGTCCCCGATATCACCCAAGAGATGTTTCTTTTTGATGGACATATAGACATTCTTCATCCAAAACAAGAGTCTCCCACTCTTGATATTCCCACACAAGAGCAAGCAATGGTCGAGATTCTTGATTGTTACAGTGATTGTTCATCATCAACATCTTTTGAATCAGCACTAACATCTTTTGAAGCAGTATCAACATATAACAATTTCATAGAATCAGAGCAAACAGTTCATATTCCTGAACAACAGGAACCCATATAAATATCATGTGTTCATGACAAGTCATATTCAATGGTTGTGGATCAAAGGATAAATTATAAAGGAAAAGGATTATGTATTGTTAATACCTTCACAATACTGGGGGAAATCTTGTCTAAAGCAAACATCAACATATAGGGCACAAAGGATCCTTATGGGGAAAACACTATCAATGCTATAACTAGTCGTATCATGAATCATGATCCACCTATCATCTCATACACAAATTGTGACCAACATCAAAAGAAATATTTCTATCAAAGCAAGGAGAAGATCATCAAATAAAATGAAGCAGTCAAGCAAAAAGGACAAAGCAAGTACAAATGGATACCAAAGAATGTAAAAGAAAATCATCCCAAAACTTTGTTAGTCAAAGAAACTATGGGGAAAAATTAAAAAAAGGGACATGTATCCATCAAAAGAGTCCTCAATTACAAAATCAGGCTTCTCAGGAAGGGAACAAAGTATATCCAGTGGTTGGTCCTAATTCCATGAAAACCTTTGTTCGCACCCATCATTGCTCATCTTCCCAAGTTTGGAGAGTCAAAGGTTCCAAACCATCAACCAATCCATATCATATTCCTTCATGCATGACACTGTACACTCCATTCATGATATCGAATTCTTACGTTGATCATGTGTTGGCAGCTACTCTTCATCATAAGGATTTTGAAGGCACTTTATTGCAATGTGCACACATAAACAAAGTTAATTCTAGTATCAATAAGGAAAATCATAGTTCTTCAAAATTGCATCCAAGTGATTGTATCCTAGCAAAGTAGATTCTTCAAGTAGGATATTGTTTGCATGTTATGATAGTGGCCTCAACATCAGTACCACAGGGTGGTTCAACATTAGGGTAAAAAATCCAAAAAATCCAAAAAATCCAAAAATTCAAGGAAATAGTAAAAATAAAAATCATCCTCCAGTGAAAACCACTATAGTGGTACTTTGGGCATGTACTATGATGAAAACCTGGTAAACAGGCATCATGAGTAGAATCAAGCATCTATATGATCCTTCTCAGATAGAAGCATCTCATCCTTGTCATGATAAATCCAATGTTCCCTCCATCCATCCAATCCAGATTTATCCAAATATTCCAATTTATCTTGATCTTGACAAAGGATCGACATATACTTCAACTCTACTCATGGAAAACTTGTGACAAGCTCTCTACCATTATGTATCATGAAGTTCCATAGCCCATATCTAGCATGATAAAACTTTGTTAAAACTCTTTGCATATACATTACCTATATTGGTTTGTTCATTAATCTATGAAACATTGCTAGACACTAGGGGCAGGTTCTTGCACTCTTGTTTTAAAAAAACTCTTGATCCATGTCTTATATCTCATAATGTGACATGGACATCGTGATATTGGTATCATTTATCTCAAAATCACTCGAAAATCCAAAAACACTTACAAAATCAAAAAATCCAAAAACATCAAAATCTTGTACAACTAAAATCCAAAAACATTCAAAAAATTATAAAGTCAAAATCCAAAACATCCAAAACACATCAAAATCCCTAAACATGTCAAAACATAATAAAAAATCCAAAAATAGTACCATGTCGAACTATGTTGTCTCTAAGCTTGGATGTAGGTAAGGCCATCACTGATGTGCCCCTAAGTCACTTTTAGATTAGGAGTCCATCATAATAAACTGATAATCCATCAAGTGCTCATTTTCTCATCAATAATAAGTCATAGTCAGTTGAATTACGTGGTCTATGCATGTATAACGTAGGCAAGGCTCCTCTTTGATAAGCCCCTAAGGCCCCTAGGATAGTCTTTTAGGTTAGGTTCTTGGTCCAAACTCAAAAAACCCCAAAACATTTGAAAACTTAGAAAAACACCAAAACATTTGAAATTTGAAAAGCCCAAAACATTGGAAAACCCTAAACAACCTCAAATAATCGAAAATCAAAACATTTACATAAACTCTCAAAAAGACCAAAAATAGCCTCAAAACATTTTCAAAATACCAAAAATAGTGAAATATTCTAGAAAATCCAAAATCATCCATCCCATTTGGCTTTCACCCACAATAAGCCTTCATCCATAATAAATCAATTTTCATCTTCAACCTTTGGTAAAACAAGTAGAAAACAAGTGTCATAAGTCGTAAAGTGTGAACTTAAATGTCCAAATCTAAAGTCTAGATCATACGTGAATGAGTTAGTAAACCCTATATCAATGACCTTTCAAATAACCTATCAACTTGCCACCATCCACTAACATGTCCCAGGATGCGTCCTTCCTACAATGGGCATTATCATTGGCAATCACTTTGGATACTTATCCTAAACAAAACACACCTTTTGGGAAGAGATATAGATAACATTGACTATTTGTTTTTGATATTGTCTTATGATTTATCTTGTTGACCAATTCCCAGGACCTCTTGATGATGCCCAAACGATTTAGAGAGAAAGGAATGGGGCATTGATCATTATCTTTTATTTTTTGTGCTTGTGGGGTATTCTTGTAAAATAATCTTGGTGCATAGTTGCTTAGTTGTGTGTAGGGAGGTCGTTTGGAGTAGATTGTTGACTATTGTGTATGCTTTGGTCCAAAATATTCTAAACTTATAAACTACATTTCGACAAGGTTTCCATATGTCAAGGTGTGAACAAGGACCATCCTATTAGTTTGTAGAGTCAAATTCCATCGCACTAGATAAAACACCATCCTAGTTATCAATACCTTGATGCAATGTGTCTATGTGTTATATCAAAAATAAGGAATGACGCAGTGTCCCAATTCTGAATATGAGCAAAATCGTCCATCTCATCACCATAATATAATAAAGTCTCGATGGACATAGGCTTGTTTGACTTCTCAATCAATATCAAAATCAATGGTCAATCCTTCCATCTCATTCTTCTATCTTTACTAAAATTTCTATCTAGGTATCAAATATGTGTGATATATCAAAATATACATGAGGCTACCCATGATTGATGACTGTCTATACATCATCAAATCTATCTACATTAGACATCTGAGCTTTCTAGTCCTCTTTGAGTTGAACTGGTTTTTCACCTTTATCAAGAGATCAATCCAAAATTGCAAATTTATGCCTGATCTCTCGAGGGGGCAAGGTACTAGCTTAATTCCTTTCACTAGGGAAATAGTGGGGCATCCAAAAAATTAGGATTTTTTAAATTTTTTTTTGAGCAATAGCACTAATCCAAAGCCCGTTAGTCTTTGAACCAATGTAACAGGTACCTTTCTTCAAAGAGGGGCAAAATGTAGACACTTAAAATTATCCTGAATGGTATTACACACTAAAATCTAATTACTAACATTGTTTCATCCTGAATTCCATCTTCTTTTCACCTGTTTGATTAATAAGCCTAATTATTTAATTAAATGCATCATTTTCATCTATTAATCATTGATTTAATTAGGTTAATTCCCACCCTTTCACATTCACCTTTCATCCTATTTAAATTGAATAAATCAAATTATTTAATTTTAACACCCTAAGTCCTCTCATTTAATTAAATAATCTTAATTATTTAATTAAATGTCATTTTGCATCCCTCTTTTCAATAAATCAATTATTTAATGGATATCATATTATTCTCCATCTTGCACATTCAAATTTAGTTTTAATTAACTAAATTGCTAATTTCCCTCCCATCCACTTGCATAGATAATATTCCAAAGGAATATTCTCGTATTTTGGCTCAAAAAAGGAATGATTTATTTCAAACAAACTTTGTAACAACCTTTTAAAGTTGTTACAACGTGTGTTTTTTTGAATCATTCTTATCCCTTGATCTTTCCTTGATCCATATGATCTTTGATTCTCATCCATTGATGAGAATCCTTGATCCATGTTTCTCCCTTCATCCAATATTGACCATTGATAGATCAAATCGATATGAGCCCTTGATTTCTCATTTTCTCTCCTATAAATAGATCACAATTTGGAGAGAAATGGATCCATCTTTTGATAGAAAAGTTATGTTGTTGAAATTCATACTCATTTGCATCCATATTTCATATTTGATAGCATTTTAGATTAAAGCTTCATCCATTTAGCTTAAAGCATCCATTAATGGCTTCCATGGTAACTTAGTTTGCATCCATTTTAGCATAGTCTGCATCAATGGCTTATGTCTTTGAATTTTCTTTACATTTAGCATAGATTGCATCCATCTTATCAAGAATTTTAGTATTTAGCATTCATCTCTATCAAGTTAAACTAGTTTCTTATCATTTATCGTTCATATCTCATCAATTTCATCAATTTTCTTCAATAAAACTGATTGAAACAAGCACATATTATCCAAGGGATTGGAAAAGGGTCACCATTCCACATCAATTCGACACCACTCCCCCAATAGGATAAGATTCAAGGTCTTAGAATAGATTTCCCTTACGTTTTCGTGTTGATTTCATGTTAGTTTAATGGGTTCTTGTTCTTTGCAATTTTGAATATCTTATTGGGATAATTGCTTAGGGGATTAAATAGGGTTTAAATTCATTTGGATCTATTGTATTTAGTTCACACTATGACTTTGGTCACACCTAGTCCTACACACACACTCACGTAGTTACATTCATCTTGCATTGTGAATGATTATGTTATAAATTGTGTTATCATGAATACATCATTACCTATTGTCTATTATGATCTATTCAATAATGACTGTCTTATGGTTGTTTTGTTTACAAAAAATAATTTAATTGGGAAAATAAATATTTTATTTATGTTTGATAATGATAAATCTCATAATATATATATATATATATATATAATAATGATATCATTGTTTATATATGAATATGTATAGCTTACTATTAAAAAAGAAAACAAAATTAAATAAATTTATATTTATATATATAATAATGATATAATTATTTATATAAATGAATATATATATATATATATATATATATCTTACTATTAAAAAGAAACGAAAATTAAATCAAATACGTTTAAAATTTAAATTATTTGCATGATAAGTCATGTGATCCTAGCATGAGGAGAAAGTTCAATTCTAAAAATAAAGAGATACACCAACTAGAGTTGAACAATTACATGGAAATATGAAAACCATGATAAAAGAGAGTAGGAGACTAAAAAAGGGATCATTCACCATGCAAAGGAGATCATAGGGATAGTTCATAACTTCTATAAAGTTGATCTACTAGACTATCTAAAATCGTAGGCATGGAAATTTGTGGTCCCTCCTCCCTCCCTATTGAAATCCAATTTAATCTAAGCAACTACAGGTATGTTTTCATGTCTCAATGTATTTTTATTGTCATGTTGGAACATGCTTGAATCTTAGTGCAAGCCAATTGCATTTTTCTTAGCTAATAATCAAAATCTTAACATATTTTGTGAATAAATTGCATCATCCATAATGGTTTATGTCTTGTTTTTAACTTATGTGGTATAGTGTAGAGGCTACTAAGTGGTTTCGAACTTGCACATAAGAATAGTAAAAACTCATATCTTTATCAAAGATTCGCATAAGCGTATAACTATTGCTTGTTATTTGACACAAACATGTACAATGAGAAAGAGCATCGTTATTTATTTTCCTTGGTGTCTCCTTTAGTTGTTGCAATATTCCTCTTTATAAAGTCTAAACATTTAAAATCAAGGCTTCTTTTTCCAATTGCACATTGCACAAAATAATCTAAATCAAAACCAATCATTTAATCATTTTAAGACTAGGAACAGTAAATAGTTAACTATCAATAGGTAGGGTGCTCCTGACAACATTCCTATGTTGGGTGGATTTAGGGAGTAAGCTATTTATTGACCATTTTATTGTGGTGGCTAATCAGATATCTTTCATGTTGGTAAATGGACTTGGGATGATTTGTAAGTTTGTGTTCCATAGTTTCTAGGCTAAAATTTATGCTTATAGTTTTTGATAAGGTAAGTTGCATTTACAAGGTGCAGTACCCTTTACAAAACAATCCCAAGGGGCCAAAAAGAGATGAAGTCCATAGTTACATCAAAAGAACAATAACAACAGAAAACAAAAGAAATAGGCACAACAAACTGACAACAGAGAAAGACCCAACAACCCAAAACACAAACCCACACATTACATAGTAATTCCATCCCACTTCTCAAAGAGAAGATTTAGGACATCATCACCCATCCAACTAGGTCCCTCTGCCTCTTTTTTCTTCTTGACCTCTTCCTTGAGAACCTCTGAGAGTGTGACAGGGGACCTGTGAATGATCTTAATGGTGAACCGTGTCAACCAAGTAAAATTTTGTTCCAGTTTTTCCACCTATGCCTCCAGCTTGTTGAAATCCTTTGTCATGTCATTATTCCTCTTAATAGTCCCTTCCTCTAAAGCCATCAGGTTGGAAGACTAGGTGGTAGAATACTCATTGATCATTTTGTTCATATCCAAGAAGTGACTGGGTCCTTCAACAAATTCCTTACTCTCCTCAACAATGTCCTTATTGCACTCCTCGTTGCTGCTAGTTTTCCCCTCTTTGCCACTAGTCTCTTTCGAGTTGCTGGATATCTCATCCATCGGTGCCTCCTTCTTGTTTTTTGCTAGCCTATGGGACCTCTTGATGTTGGTTTTCTCCATCCCACGTCCACCATAGCCACCACAACGGTATCCCCTTTAGAATCATGGTCCTTAGTGTTCTTTCCCTCATTGTCCAAAGTCAACATCTCCACCTAGCACAAAGTCTCCTTCTTACCTTTAGTCTTTTCCATTGGTTTGTTGTCCTTCTTGGTAGGGTCATTTTTTAATTCACATAGCTCATAAATTGCTTTAGATTGGGCTAAAGCCGCTCCGTGCCTTTCTTTTTTTTTAAGGGGTTTTGGTCTAGGAGCATTTTTGGGTTGGCATTCCATAGGGGGGTTTTCCTCTTGGGTCCAATAGAAGTAGCAGGGGAGGGTTTTTTAGGGGAGTGGAGAAGATATTCTAGATCTTCAACATGGATAATAGAAATGGGTTTGGGAGGACACATGGCCAAATGGAAATGGTAGAGCCTAAGAATAAGGCTTTGGTGTAAAGGCAGCAAAGGTGGCTTATCTGGGTTTTGGGCAACAACATCAAGGGTTTCTTTTACCGAGCTTTCCAAGGAAGTTAGTAGAAAAAAGGAAAACTTAAGATCATTTTGTGCCTAAGGTAATTGAGTAGCGATAAATTATAGAAGTAAAAGACCTTAAATCTTCCCTCAAGAGTAGCATACTTTATGAGGGCTAAACAAACTTGATCCCACAGTTTAGGAAGTGCCTCTGTTTCGAAACCCACATACTTCTTGACTGGCTTCTCATTCTCTTTGAAGAAGGAATTAAGGCTCTCTAAGTCCTAAACTTTGGTGTGCTTATTAAGTTTCTTACTAGTACAGGAAAGACCTATCCCCTTCTCAATAACATCTTTATTAACTTCAAACTAAATTCCTCCCACTGTAACTCTCTTGTCATTCCAAGAGCTAGAAAATTGAACCGACAACTTCTCATCATGACCCACCAGACACTCCATAAGAGGTGCAATCCCACCCTCAACACATATATGCTAGACAATAGGTTTCCTGTAGAATTCATCATATGAGTTGGGCTTAGTCCTAACTCTGTCGCCTCCCATCTCTTCACACTAAATTCAGAAGCTTCCCCAGAACAATAGAGTTAGCAAATTTTTGAAATGGAAATCGGTGAATTTACCCACCCAATATCACCATTCCCAAACCAAGGATGATCATGCCTAATTAAGGCTTCCAATAGATCACATAAGCCAATGGTCATTTCCAAGAAATTGATCGTCGCAAGGCCATAATGGGGATTTCTTAAGTACAACAAACTTAAGCCAAAAGCCATGATAATTTGATTAGGATATTATAAATCAAAGGTCTAGAGCTAACTTTGGTCCAACACATACTCCAAGAAATTTTGGTTACAGGGTCATAATTAATTTTCCTTAAGTACAACACATCAAATCTTAGAGTTATGATAAGAGTGAGCAGATAATAATTAGCCAGCAAATGAAAGATAAACATTACCAAATACACGTTCCTAAAAATGTGAATATTGTTACGGTACATTTGACAAGACTGACTGAAAGAGTTTTGGAGAACCTGACTATACATCAACATAAAATCAAAACACCACTTAGCTCCCTACACAAACCTCTCCACATACTCATGCTTGTTCCACATCATTCAAGGCCCAAAGGTATAGTGCCACATGTACCCACCCAAATCAACATAGTTGGCCCCCTTAACAGTTAAATTTTCCTGTTCAACAAGGATAAATCCTTGTATATTCATCAGGAGAGTCTCTAGTCTTCTCCAACATTTGGATAGAGTCCACAAGGAGCCAAGGTTGACCAGAGCATTCACCACCTGATTTCTCTCACGAAAGATGTGAGAAAAATTCTTCCTTTCCAACTTAGAAATCAAAAAAATTATCCTGAAGGATATCTTTAATACTCCATCCTTGATAATGAAAATGATTAATAGAGTCAATCACCATCATAGAGTCACCTTCTATATGTATATTTTTTATACCCAGAGTGACAGTAATCTTGATGCCCTTGAGCAACGCTCATGCCTCCACTGTCATAGAAGTTTGTATACCAATACTGCCAGCATACCCAACAACAAAGTTTCCCTTGCATTCCCTAATAACACCACCAATATTAGCCATACCAGGGTTTCCTTTTGTTGCCTTGTCAAAATCAAGCTTATGCCAGCCAGTATCTAGGGGTTTCCAAACTGTATTATGTCTAGCCAAAGATTTAGAGTTATTAAAGGAGTTGATCTCCAACTTTTTGTTCCATGAGTTTTCCACCTTGATCTCCCACTCCGTGGGGGATTTGTCTGAGGGTTTCCAAGAGTAAATGGAGACACTCTAAAATAAGTTTGAAACTAATGTAAAAGACCTCCTTGGGACTTTTCTCTATATCTCTAAAGATCTAGTTGTTCCTCTCTTTCTATAAACACCAGCAAATGATGGGAGGAGTTTGACGCCAAATCTCAATAGGGAGAGGATGTTGAAAGGGACCAGACCACCCTTCTATAAATTTTTTTTAAGTCCCCATTCATGGTCCTTTGGATCCCCAATTTACAAAAATTCAAATCCCAAACTTCAGCAACAAACAAACAGTGCAATAATAGGTGGTCAACCAACTCCTCATTGTTCTTTCATAACACGCATCTATTCAGGATCTGGAATCCCCTTTTCCTTAAGTTATCTTGAGTTAGAATCCTATTGTGGCATGTCGTCCACTAAAATAAATTTATTTTTGGTGTCAAATGTTTGTTACAAACCTATTTCCAAACTCTTCTCTAAGCTCCCAAGTCCAACAACAAAGCATAAGATGACCTAATAGAGAGGTTTCCCTTACATCCCTTAACCAAAAAGAACTCATCCTCCATGTTTGAAATAAGAATTCTAGTTAGGGAAAGGATGTCATGTAAGGTCCTAGCTAGCAGTCCCAAGCCCGGAGAGAGGGGGTAGCATAATTCCAAAACTTTCCACTTCCTAGAACCTTGAGGACCATACATGTAGTCATAGACTTTTCTGCCAAAGAATTGCCACATAGGCTCCATCAAATTCTTGAAGTTAGATAGGGACAGGGGACATTCAAGTAGCCAGGGGTCTTCCCATAAGCTAATATTGTTGTCATTTCTAAGCTTCCATCTTAGCCCAGAGTGAAACAACCTTTTCATTTTGCATATATTGTTCCAAGCCAAAGAGCCACTAGGGTCCTCCAACGAGAGACACCTGATTAAGGGGCAATTATTTAGGTACTTAGCATTCATAATCTTACACCAGTCCTTTTTATTCCTTAACTGATCCCAACCAACCTTAGCAAGCAAGGATTTGTTGGTCGGTTGAACTTTCCTTATACTAAGTCCACTAGATTTAGGAAGACACACCTTGTCCCAACTAATCAAAGCCAACTTTTTTTCCTCTATGCTAGACCAGAGGAAGTTCCTTTGGATTTTTCAAAATTTTCTGCTATGTATCTAGGTATTTTGAACATAGAGAGAAAATAAATAAGAATTTGTTAAAGGGAAACTATAAGGAGTTGCAGCTTACCAGCATGACTGAGGATTGAGCCTTTCCACCCAACTAATTTCCCTTGAATCCTCTCAAGGAAAATATATCAAAGTTGGGAGAAAATTCCTTGACAGTAAGAGGGAGCCCCAAGTACACTGAAGGCGGGGAGGCACTAATGCAACCCAAAATAGCAGTCACCTTATCTTGCAAAATAGGAGTGTTGTTAAAGAAATAAATCATACTCTTGTTGTAGTTTATGCACTGGCCAAAGCAAACTGCATAGTTGTTAAGGCACTTTTTCCATTTCCTAGCTTCCACAATCAAAGCCTTCCCAAACAAGATGGTATCATCCATGAACTGTTGTATGATAGTAGGTTCTAGAGTAGTGGCGGGTGTGACACCTTTAATAGAACCCTCTGACAACATTCTAGCAGCATTCCTACTCAACACATCTGTGACCATTGTGAACAAGTAGGGGGGTAGAGGATCCCCCTGTCTTATGCCCCTCCTAGCATTAAAGAATCTGTGAGGGACCCCATTGACCAAAATAGAATATTTCATAGTAGTAACACACTCCATAATGAGATTAATCACCCTCTGATTGAATCCCATCTTAGCCAAAGGAGAAAGCTCCAAAGGACTTTGTCGCAGGCTTTTGAAATGTCAAGCTTAAAGGCCATACTAGTGTTGTTACAATGGTCCATAAAGTGCAATATTTTGTGAATGGTAATGGCAGCATCCAAAATATGGAACCCTAAGACAAAACCCTTTTGGATTGGACTTATCATTTTTTTCCAAAAGGGGTTTCAAGCGATTCACCAGGATTTTGGAGAAAATATTATAAATGGTATTATAGAGACTAAAGGGCGAAATTCAGTCATGTTTTGCGGATCCTTAAATTTGGGAACAAGAGAAAGGAAGGTGTGATTTAGTTGTTTGAGTATTTTTCCAAAATTAAAGAAATCCTTAGTTGTAAGAGTTAAGTCCTCACCAACTATGTCCTAGAAAACCTAGAAAAAAGCCAAGGGTATCCATCAGGTCTCAGCCTTGTATGCACCCATACTGAACATAATATCCCTAACTTCCTTGAGAGTGACAACACCCATAATATTATCGTTGTCCTCCCAAGATAGAGAGATAGGAAGGGGGTCCAATAACAAGTCATCCAAAACAAAATTAGGAGCCATAGTAGGTGTTGATAAAGCCTGTTGGAAGTAGCTAGAGGCCAATAAACCAATCTGAGTAGGGATAGTGACATCATTACCCAACTCATTTTTCAACTTTTTTTCTGATTCCTTTACCTATTCCTAAGGGTTGAAACATGAAAAAATAGGTGTTCTGATCACCCTCCAAAATCCATTGAACTCTGGATTTTTGCTTCCAGAATATCTCCTTTTTTTAAGATTTTTTCCCATTCCATGCGTTCATCTCTTTCCTGCTAACAAGTCTGTAGAATGATATCACCCTCCTCCATTCTCTTTTTTCAACCTAATATTATCAACTAACACCCTTTTCTGATGGAAGACATCACCAAAAACCCTCTTATTCCAACCCTTAACCATGTTCTTGATATACTTGAGTTTATGGAACACCCTAAACATGGGGGAGCCATGTACGAGGATGTTCCATCAAGAATAAATTTTATTCCTTAAATTAAAGTTGGTATTCCACATGATCTCAAATCGGAAAGGAAAGGGACCCACAATAGAGTGTTCATACATGACCAACATTAGAGGATTATGATTCGAAACAGTCTGGGGTAAAGCCATCAGATTGGAATTAAGTAAGGTCATCCAATTGGGAGACAAGATTTATCTATTAAGTCAAACCTAGATAAGGCCATCCCTCAACTACCTATTGGTCTAGTTAAAATCCTGTCCATGTAAGTCAATATCCACCAAACTAGTATTAATTAATAAATTAGCAAGGTTAGTCATGCTATCAGAATAGTCGATCATACCCCCACTCTTCTCCGAAGGGTACAACAGAGAGTTGAAATATCCAACCACTAACCAACAAGCCCCCCCATTATTCTTTAACCAGTCAGTGAGATCCTACCAAAGGTCTCTCCTTGCATTCCTTAAATTGGGGGCATAGATGTTGATCAGGAACCAAGAACCACCAAAGTGAAAGAACTAGATTCCCACACCGCTCCTTCTTTGGAAAATTTTAGATCCAGTTAACCTATTAGGTTTCCACATCACAGACATCCCACCCAAAGCCCCATCCGCATCACTACAAGAGAAATGGGAATTTGGCCAAATGTACTTAACTGTGTGTTGATTCTTGGATTTTGTAAGTGGTGGTTACTGGCTGCAATGCGTATGATTAATGTTGTTGTGCTACATGATTGATCGTAAATAAAACTTATGAGGTTGAACCTTTTGAATATTTTGTACTATTTGTTCCTTGGGCTAAGCACCTGTAACAAGACAGTAGAGATAATGGATCGAGATACATTATGTTATTACTTGATGTCATTATCTTTGATCCACTATAAAACCTTGTTGTTGTTAATGATAATAAGCATTGGATTTTTATGACTGGATTTTTGTATAAATGTCACTTGCCTCATCAGAGTCTTACAATAAATGAATCTTGAGTTGATCAGTAATGTGACCATATATGACTTATTTGTTGTTGTTACAAAACCAATGTGATATTTCATAAACTCAACAAATTTAAATAGTAGTATACATTATGTATCATATGTTATGAATTGGGTTCTTATGGATTTAACCTGCATGACATCAAAGATTATTTAGCATTGCATATACAAAAATGTCATTAGTTAGAAGTCAAGTTGCATGTCAATAATCAAGTTGCACAATAAAATTGCATGTCATTTATACATTTAACCATCATTATGTATGAAAGGATTGAAATAAAAAAAGACCTCCATATCATCATTTTGCACGAAAAGTAAAGGGCTATTTATTTTTATGATCATTAGATATATGCATGTTATATTGTCTTCATGAGGAAACTTGTTTTCTTCTATATGTGATTTGGCTTTACCTTTCGGGATGGGTGTTGAATATGGACTAATAGAGGGATTTGCTTTTCTAGATCTACTTATCATTTATAGTTTAATTTCTTTGACCAAAGTTATGTGTACCATTAAAATAGATGGATGCTATTTTATTCTATCTATCATATCCTAATAGTAGGAAATAACATGTTCGTATGTGAAATGCATATAGATATATTATGTTAGGATCTTGTCAATTGTTTCTAGATTCTATGCTTCTCATGTAGGTTTTGGTATTCTTCATGTTAGGAAGAATTTTGAGGAAGCATAAGCTTCGTGTTGGGAAAAAAAGTGCCTAAGCCATGTTCTTGTCTCTTGGTTTGTGGATGATCGTTGGGGTTAGTGGCGGTTGAAGACTCTAGTGATTATATTTCTTTTATATATTTACTTGTATTGTTATGACCAGATGGACATGAGAGTTTTAGTCATATTTGTGTATAAATTATATCTTATACTCTATATTACATGACTAGATAGTACTTAATGTGATGATGTACCTTATTTATTGTACTTAATATTCTGGATTAGACACTTTTACATGTGACATGTTGTGTAATGGGTTTAGTGGAAAATTAATTAAGAACATAATTGAAATAATTATGATTAAAAATCTTAAACATTGTGGACACCGAAAAAGTATGCCTTTTTCCTTGCTTGATTTGGGAATAACTAATGATAAATTGGACTTAATGTCGCCTTGGTCTAGTGTTGTGAGGTGTTTTACACATCCACATTCGGTCTTGGACCCTTGGAAATTGAATAAAATACATGTCTTGTAAAGGTGTTGTAAAGTGTTGTAAATCACTTTCACACTTTTCTAGACTTTTATTAAGCATTTAAGTCTAATGGTCCTTTTTACCTACTTTTGAATTAAATATTATTTTAATTCAAAAGTTGGTTTTTCCCTCTTCTATAATTAAATAATTATTTCAATTATTTAATTATTCATTAGCCTTTTCTCTCTATAAATAAATGTTATATTTATTTAATTATTTATCTTTTCTTTATCTCCCCAATTAAATAATTATTTCAATTATTTAATTATCCCTTCCCTCTCCATTAAATAATATTTTTAATTATTTAATGTTTAACACTCCACCTTTCCTCTATAATTAAATGATTATTTTTAATTATTTAATTATCTAAATATTTGTTCTCACCTTTCTTTTCAAATAAATAAAATTAATATTTTATTTATTTCTCCTATGTTGGCCACCTAAATTAAATAATCTTTATTATTTAATTTCTCCTATCACATCTTTGTATGTGCCAATCTTATCTTCCATCTATCCATGTCTTAATTAACCTCCACCCTTGATTAAATTATCTTTTAATTTAATCTTGGCCCTTGATAATGATCCTTATTCTAGCCATTCACTTAACTCTTCTCTATAAAAGGAGACCTTTAACCCTAATTCATGATTCATTCATATTGTCAAGTCAAGCAAGCAAGAATCAAGCATTCAAGATAGAATTCAAACTCAATTCTAAGGCATTCAAGAGCAAGATTCTTCATCAATTTTGCATTAATTCAAGATCCATCATCATGGAAAGTTTCTAATTGCATTGTTTCATGTTTCATATTTCATTATCTTATTTCATCATTTTGGTTTAATTACCTAAACGGGGTTTGACTAAGGCAAACCCCAAATTCCTAGCAATCAACATTTTCTCTCTTTCCTTGTGTGATTGCAGGTCTAGGCATTTTGAAGGCTTGGAAATGATTGAAGAATAGGCTTCAAACTTGTTGGAGTCATCTCCCTATTGGAAAGGTCAAAATCTACACAAAAAGTCACTTACAGCCTTAGAAATTAGGGTTTCAGATTCAGACACTTAGAGGAATAGAAAGAGAAGATCGGGAGCTAAAGATTGCACTTTTGAATTTCCCAAAATTTGGAAGTGGACTAAGTCACCCAAATTGGTGTATGAGTCCCACTTCCAGGCCTGAAAAGAGGTTTCTACAGATTTGGATACCCATTTGGCTAAACCATGCTTCATAACAGTTTTTTAGATTTGGGACTAAGTCGCCTAGATTGGCGTATAAGTCCTAGTTGGCTTTTGCATCAGGTTTTTCAGGATTCCAGACCTCTATTTTATCCTTCTCCAGTTTCTAGGTGCACACCTTCAGTTTTACAATTTTATGTTTTGTTTCATTTGCATTTTCTAGGTCTTTCTGCATATCACGTGTTTTCAAACAATTTTCATTTTCTTAGTTTTGCATTAATAATCAATCTCTTTTATCCATTTCCTACCTTAAGAACAATCCACTTTGATATATTCCAATCTCTCTTGCATTGGAATCTCATATAATTGTTCTTGAGTGTGAACTTTGCAAAATCAGATTCCTCTTCCTTCATTCCCCTTTTAGGTGTGGATAAGGGAAGTTGTGCACTCCATTTCCCTTGTTCACAAACACCCACAAAGAAAAGATTGATAAAACCATCTAACCAATGAAACTAAATACTCCCACTTTAGAAAAGATCTTTAAAATTAGAATTACCATTCAAAATCTAAATCCAAAGAAGTGTAAACCTAACATTCCATTGTGAATTGTGTTGATTTTATGTTAAATTACTCAAACCTTAGAACCCACTTGTTGCAAAAACTTGAATTAACCTAAAAGATACTCAAAATTCTCAAAATGCTTAGATTGCATGCTCAAATAATGATATGAATGCTCAAAATGCTTAGATTGCATGCTCAAATAATGATATGAATGCTCAAAATGCTTCTAGGTGATTTGAAATGGAGGGAGACGACTTTGTTTTATAGATTTTCAAAAATCAGATCAACAGTGGAGATCAGATCATGAGATCAACGGTTGAGATGGAGTCTAGAAGATTAGGGGTTGAGATTAATTGAGAGCTTTAGTTAGCTCAAAATATCTCCTTAATTTTAGGGAATTGGTTGAGAGATTTTTGCAAGAGAATATTCCTTAGAATATTCTTTGAGAGGGAAATTAGATAATTAAATAATTCAAAATTATTTAATTATGTGAGGAAGAGAATATTTCTTTAAAAAAATATATTCCATGTGTAAGTGGAGGGAAGAAATTAAATAATTAAAAAATATTTAATTATATGAAATAAAATAAAATTAGAATTTTCTAATTAAATAATTAAGAAAAAAATATTTAATTAGGTAGGATAGAGGAAAATTAGTAAAAAGTGATGAATTAATTAAATAATTGAGAATTATTTAATTAATAGAGGAAATGAGGTGATTTAGATGGAAAATGATGAAAAATGGTGAAAAGTGACGAAAATTATGAAAATGATGAAGAATGATGAGAAATGCAAGGTTAGTGATGAACATGAGGAAAATGATGAGAAATGAGGAATTAGTGATGAATATGAAGATGTGATGTTAGTGAATGTGTGATTTGTTTAGGCATTTTTAGATGTCTACATTTTTCCCCTCTTTGAGACCATGTAATTGTTACATTGTTTCAAAAATAATTATTGCTTTGGAAAAAAAATGATCCTCCACTATGCCCCAACAAATAAAAGAAGGATGGTAGGATGATATGATGCCCCCTCAAGAGGTCGTCCAAAAAAAAAGAAAATTGGGTCAAGCTCATGACAAGATGATGGGACTAGTTATGGAGAGTAGCGAACAAAAAATCAAGCCCTGGGGGTCCTAGAAACTGACCAAGAGAAATAGTAGAAGATGAAAAGTAAGTTGAAAGCAATAGAGGGTGAAACCCTAGGGTTTGGGGGTCATATATATGTATTTGGTTTCATTTCAACCTCATTTGCATCCTTTGATTTTGAAAATTCTAGAGCTCTAAGTGCTTTCCAACTTTGAGACTTTGTAGAGACCTCTTTAGTATGGAACACATGGTTCGCACCCCACATCGTGCAGATGTGGTTCATCAGTTCTAGTGGATCGCTAGATCATACCCCTCGTTATGTAACTAATCCAACTTTGTTTGCATGTAGTTTTAGGTAGAAAAAATGTAGACAAAGTTAGTCAAATACATCATTTCATAAGCGACACTTATGAAACCTAATGTGACGTTTATGAAGACTAACATGACAGTTTATCAAAAGCATCACTTCCTTGCAATAGCGTTGGTTTAGGAATTAGTTACCAAGTGACACATTTGATAAATTGCTCAATCTTGTTTTAGGGAAGTGATGCTTTGAAAAAAGAGCTCACTTTTGTCTGTGATAAAGCGACACTTTTTAAAAAAAGGTTGCTTTTGCAGTAGGCCTAGTTAGACTTATTTTTTTCAAAATTGAAGTCATGGGTGCTATGCTTGCAAGCTATACTAGAGGTTATCCTTTCATAGGAGTGATGTCCTTGGGTTCTAGACAGGATGGTGTGATTTACAGAGGGTGAGGTAGAGTTCCTAAGGGCTATTAGATTGTATTACATTGCGTATATGCCACATATTCAGGCTCACCGAGCCTTCATGACTACACTAGTCGAGAGATGGAAATCAGAGACATCCTCTTTCTTACTACCTACCAAAGAGGCCACTGTTACCCTTGAGGATGTCTAGAATATCTTGAGGGTAACTATTCATAGAGATAGAGTGGTATACAATGTGGATCATGATATAATAGCTTTGGAGAGAGTTATGGATGACTACAATGGTCAAATTGACCTACATCACTATATTGGTAGGGTCACTAACACCATCATTGTGGTAGCAGGACTTATCTATGGGAAGATTATGCCTGACAATCTCAAAGGTTTAGCATTAGATGGGGTCAAGTTTTGGATTTGATTATGGAGGAGGGTCACATATTTTCTTCGGGCCCACGTATCATGGCCCACCTCTATCATGACATGCACTAGGTGGTATACAGGTTGTGTTGGAAAATGTGCCTCAAGCTTACTACCATGAAACTCATGAAAGGGAAAAATCGGTGAGACCCTCTGGAAGTCTTATCGACTAGCAACTGTGTTCTAAACATTTGAAGTGCTCAAATCGCCGAGAATTTGGTTCTGTCTTGCCAACGGGATTCATCGACAAGACATGTCGATCACTATGAAACCTCCATCTCATTCCGTCTAGATAGATCTCTTGCTAACGAGTTGGTTTCTAATGGTTATCGGGGAGACTCGTGGTGACATAAGTCATCGGGGAGAGGCTTGAACATTAGGAATAACTCATTCCAACAGAGTATGTCTCGTTGATGGTTATTCACAAGAATGTCATCAGGGTGACATGAAGGCTCAATAAGAGTCTAAGCGACAGTGGAGGTCTCACCGACAGTTTAGCTTTTGGTATGAACTCTTGGCGATAGCTTTTCTCTTGCTAACTGTTCTATGATCGTTATGACCTCTTGGCGATAGTGTTCCTCTCACTGACGGAATTGTTTATGAACTGTTGATGGATCTCCACGCGATGAACTTCAATGTAACCTCTTGCCGATGGTGTTGCTCTTGCTGATAGACTGGTCAGAGTAATATGAATTGTCGGGTATGCCTTCAGTGTGATCTCCTGCCGATGACTGTTGGTCTCACCGACAAATAGGTGTTTTCGGTGAGAACTCTTGCCGATGGTTTTCCTCTCGGCGATGAGTATGAACATCAGTATGACATAAAGTTCTATAATACTCTTAGCGATAGCGAAACTCTTGTCAATAGTTCTGCACAAGCTGGATTTGTGTTCGGTATGATGTTTCGCCGATAGTGGTGGTCTTATTGATGCTTCTGTGATCAAGCATTGTGGCATCGGGGAGACACGACCTAGTGTCTCACTGACATGCGATACAATTTGAACGCCTTGACCGAATGACTATCCTACGTGGTCTATTTTCGACCAATTGGGGAAGCGGAATGTAAACCCTTAGCAGTCGGACTATTGTGACCATTCCTATGTGGGAGAAGAACAGACTGTGAGGAAAATGACTATGTTCGGCAATGGCAGATGATGATGAACAGAACAGTGAGATAACGAAATGTTGCTCGATTGAACATGAATTGTTCTGAGTGAATTCATTGTATGTTTTCTGAGAGTATTTATGTACAAGGTTGATTAGGAAATTATGCTGCTGTAAATTGACATCAAAAAGTTAAGTCTGAACTCTGTATGTAATTTTGTTTACTGTAATACAAAGAGGATTTTCTTGGTGTGGTGGGTTTTTCTCCCATAAGGGTTTTCCCATGTAAATCTAGTGTCCAATTGTGTATGTTCATTTCTCTAAGCTGTTATTTCTTTCATGAGTATCTTAATTGAACTATAATTGCAAAATTTAAAGTCACCTTTGCATTCGTCCCTAAGGTTTTGACGTTAGGAGAGTTTGTTCTGCACCTAAGCTTTCCTTACAAGTGGTATCAGAGCCTGGCCAGTTGTGTTATCCTTGTGGGTACGTTGAGTTTTTTGTGTCAATTCTGTTCAGTGGGAGTCTTGTAGAAGTTTGGTAATTCGAATTACAGATTAAGATGGCAAGCACACCAGGAAAGATTGAAATTGAGAAATTCAATGGCAACAATTTTGAGTTGTGGAAACTTAAAATGGAAGATCTGTTGGTTGATCATGATCTTTGGCTTGCTGTGTCTAGAACGAAGCCTACAGGCATGAAGCAAGAGGATTGGGACCTTGCAAATCAAAAATCAAAGGGGTTGATAAGGCTCTATTTAGTAGACTCTATTCTTCTAAATTTTCATGAAGAAAAGACTGCATCTTCTTTGTGGAAAAGAATGGGAGCTATTTATCAGGGCAAGTCCTTGGTGAATAAGTTGTTCTTGAGGAAGAAGTTGTACTCTTTGAAAATGCAGGAAGGAGCATCTGTTGCTGATCATTTGAATGCTTTCAACATGTTGATTGCTTAGTTAGCATCTGTCGGTGTGAATATTGATGAAGAAGATCGATGTATGTTGTTGTTATGTTCTTTTCCAGATTCTTGGGATCACTTGGTGATGGCTATCGGGAGTACAACATCCAGTTTTAAGATGGAAGATGTTGCTTCTTTGTTATTAGAATAGATGAGAAGAAAATCTTCTGAGATGGCGAAGGAGGCTCTTGCTATTAGAGGTAGATCAAAAGAAAAAGGCAAGAAGAAGGACAAGAATTCCAAATCCAAATCAGAGGGGAGATTAAAGTCTCCTGGTAAGAAGTCCAAGGTGAAGTGTTGGAATTGTGGGCAACCTGGTCATGTCTGAAAGGATTGTAAAGAGGAGAAAAAGAAGAAGAAAAAGTATTCTTCCAACAATGATTCTTCTCAGAGTGATGCAGATGCTTTCATTGTAGCCTTGGCTACACAGGCATCAGATGATGTCTGGTTGATTGATTCTGGAGCATCTTTCCACATGACATCTCATATAGACTAGTTTACTAAGTATGAAAAATATGATGGTGGAAGGGTGTATTTGGCAAGTGATTCATCTTTGGAAATAGTTGGTTGTGGAAGAGTCAAAATTCAATTCCCTGATGGAAGAGTGAAGGGAATCAATGATGTAATGCATATACCAGGTCTGGCTCGAAATCTACTTTCTGTTAGTAAGTTGAATGATATTGGAGTGCAAGTCATGTTCTCTGGAAATGGCTGCAATATGACTAGAGGCTCAATGGTGCTAGCTAGGGGTGATCGTATTGGTACCTTGTATAAGTTGGATGCACATGCTATGCAATGCAATAGTGTCTCTGTAAAGTCACATAAAGCTACTCATGGAGAAAAAAGAGGAAAAAGTTCTTGATAGTGCAAACTCTATGGAAGTTAAACTTCCAGCAGAGAAGACTATGCTCTGGCATCATAGGCTTGGCCACATTGGTGAAAAAGGTTTAAAAACCTTGAAAAATAAAAACATGGTTGAAGGACTTGATGATTGTAACCTCAAATTCGAATTTTGTGAACATAGTATATATAGTAAACAACACCGTGTTTCATTTTACTCCAGTCCTCATAAATCTTCTGATTTTCTTGATTACATTCATTCTGATGTTTTTGGTCCAAGTAAATGTCCCTTCTTTGTCTAAATCAAGATATTATGTATCGTTTATTGATGATTATTCAAGAAGGGAATTTTTTATTTTTTGAAAAGTAAACCAGAAGTGTTTGGTCATTTTAAGGAATTTAAAAACCTTGTGGAAAATCAGATTGGAAGAAAAATAAAATGTTTAAGGACTGACAATGGTGGTGAGTTCTGTTATGATGAGTTCGAGAGGTACTGTAAAGATCATGGGATTAAAAGGCATAAAACTACACCCTACACTCTGCAACAAAATGGAGTTGCAGAAAGGTTCAACAGGACAGTGATGGAAAGAGCACGAAGTATGCTAAGAAGTGTTGGATTGGAGGAGAAGTTTTGGGCTGAGGCAGTTGCAACAACATGTTACTTAATAAACTGTTCTCCTAATTCCGCTCTTGTTGAGAAAACACCTTTGGAAGCATGGTCTGGAAAGAAGCCCTCTCTAAGACACATTCGTGTCTTTGGCTGTGAGGCATATGCATATGTGCCAAATGAAAAAGATCTAAATTGGAAAACAAGGTTGTTAAATGTATTTTTATTGGTTATAGTGTTGGCATAAAAGGATACAAGCTTTGGAATCCTGATACGAGAAGGTTCTATACAACAAAAGTGTTATTTTGGTGAAGCCTTCTACTTTGGATATGTCAAGACAAAATCAAGAAAAGGATGTAGTTGAAATTCCTCACACCAGATAAAGAGGAATTTAAAAATGTACCTAAAACTGAGGAGAGCTCGAGTAGTTCTGAGAGTTCTGAAGAAGAGATCAACCTCAGCCTTTGAGGAGGTCAACACGTGAAAGAAAGCAACCTGATAGGTATGGGTTTTCTTTGATAGATTTACTTGTGCCTGTGCTTTAATTTCTAGCACTGATGAGCCTAGGACTATGAAAGAGGCATTTAGAATGTTTGATTCAAACTCTTGGTTGGAAGCCATGAATGAAGAAATGGCATCATTAGAAAAGAATGATACTTGAAGTTTGGTGCCCTTTCCTGAAGGCAGAAAAGATGTTGGCTGAAAATGGGTATTTAAAAAGAAAATAGGTCTGGATGGCAATGTGGAAAATTATAAGGCAAGGTTGGTTGTGAAGGGATATTCCCAGGTAGAGGGAATTGATTATGGAGAAATTTTTTCCCCTGTAGCTAAGCTCACGTCTATCAGATTTCTTTTGTCACTTGCAGCAGCGTTTGACTTAGAGATTGAACAGATGGATGTGAAGACAACATTTCTTCATGGTGACCTTGAAGAATAAATTTATATGTCCCAGCCTAAGCACTTTGTGGAAAAATGTAAAGAAAAATTGGTTTGCAAGTTGAAAAAATATCTATATGGATTAAAACAATCTCCTAGAATGTGGTACTAGAAGTTTGACACTTTTTTTTTGTCATTGGGATTTGTAAGATCGAAATCTGATCATTGTTTGTACTACAAAGCTGAAAGTGATCGTATTTTTATTATTGCTCTCTATGTTGATGATATGTTGTTCATAGGCAATAGTAAGTTAATGATTTCTGATCTAAAATCTAAATTTTCTGCAAAGTTTGAAATGAAAGGTCTTGGTGTAGCTAGGTATATTCTGGAAATGGAAATAACCAGGGATAGGAAAAGTAGAAAACTTTGGCTCAGTCAGAGTAAGTATATTAATACTGTTCTAGAGAGATTTTGTATGACTGATTGCAATTAGTTAGTTGTTCCAGTCTTGTAGGGAATGGAGCTATCTGTTGAAGACTGTCCAAAATCTCCTACTGAGATAGAGGACATGACCAGAGTGCCTTATGCTAGTGTAGTTGGCAGTTTAATGTATGCAATGGTCTGTACAAGGCCAGACATTGCCCAAGCAGTGGGAGTTCTTAGTCATTTTATGGCAAATCCTGGAAGGACACATTGGGATGCTGTGAAAAGGGTGTTTAGATATCTAAAGGGCACTTTAGAATATGCTTTGTGTTACCATGGCAATTTGGTTGAATCACAGAGGACTCTCAACATTCGAGGCTATGTGGATTCTGATTGGGCAGGGGACATTGATAGCAGAAGATCCACTAGTGGATATATTTTCATGATGAATGGTGGTGCAGTTAGTTAGATGAGTAAGTGGCAAGTTGTAGTCACTTTTTCCACTACAGAGGCAGAATACATGGTAGCAACACATGCTTGTAAAGAAGTAATCTGGTTAAAACCTTTGTGTTCTAATATTGGGTTTGATGCAAGGAAAATTACAATTTACTGTGACAGTCAGAGTGCTATTTGTTTGGTGAAAAATCCTACTTTCCATGCTAGGACGAAACATATTGATGTGCAATATCATTATGTATGAGATATGGTGAAGGATGGAAAGGTCTCTTTAGAAAAAGTGGATACTCTGGAAAATGTTGCAGATGCATTGACGAAGCCAGTGAGCACAGATAAGTTCAAGTGGTGTGCCAGTTCGATGGGCCTTAGTGCCCATGAATTTTAATAGTTTTGTTGTACTCTGGAGGTGTTAGTAAGATCTTCATCAAGTGGGAGATTGTTGGAAAATGTGCCTCAAGCTTACTAGCATGAAATTCCTGAAAGGGAAAAATCAGTGAGACCCTCTGGAAGTCTTACCGACTAGCAGTTGTGTTCTAAACATTTGAAGTGCTCAAATCACAGAGACTTTGGTTCTGTCTTGCCAACGGAAGTCATCGACAAGACATGTCAATTGCTCTGAAACTTCCATCTCATTCCTCCCGAATAGATCTCCTGCCAACAGGTTGGTTTCTAATGGTTATCGGGGAGACTCATGGTGACATAAGTCATCGGGGAGAGGCTTGAACATTAGGAATAACTCATTCCGACAGAGTATGTCTCATTGACGGTTATTCACAAGAATGTCATCAGGGTGACATGAAGGCTCGATAAGAGTCTAAGCGACAGTGGAGGTCTCGCCGATAGTTGAGCTTTCGATATGAACTCTTGGTGATAGCTTTTCTCTCGCTAACTGTTCTATGATCATTATGACCTCTTGGCAATAGCGTTCCTCTCACTGACGGAATTGTTTGTGAACTGCTGATGGATCTCCATGTGATGAACTTTAGTGTAACCTCTTTCCGATGGTGTTGCACTTGCCGATAGACTGGTCAAAGTAATATGAACTGTCAAGTATGCCTTTGGTGTGATCTCTTGCCGGTGACTATTGGTCTCGCTAGCAGATAGGTGTTTTTGGTGAGAACTCTTGCCGATGGTTTTCCTCTCGCCGACGGGTATGAACATTGGTATGACATAAAGTTCTATAATACTCTTAGTGATAGCGAAACTCTTGCCAATAGTTCTGCACAAGCTGGATTTGTGTTCGGTATGATATTTCACTGATAGTGGTGGTCTTTTCAATGCTTCTGTGATCGGGCATTGTGGCATCGGGGAGACACGGCCTAGTGTCTCACCAACATGTGATATAGTTTGAACGCCTTAACCGAATAACTATCCTACGTGGTTTTTTTTCAACCAATCAGGGAAGCGGAATGTAAACTGTTAGCAGTCGGACTGTTGCGACCGTTCCTGTGTTGGAGATGAACAGACTGTGAGGAAAATGACTATGTTCGGCAATGGCAGATGATGATGAACAAAATAGTGAGATAACGAAATGTTGCTCGATTGAACACAAATTGTTCTAAGTGAATTCATTATATATTTTCTGAGAGCATTTTTGTACAAGGTTGATCAGGAAATTATGTTGTTGTAAATTTACATTAGAAAGTTAAGTTTGAACTCTGTATGTAATTTTGTTTATTATAATACAAAGAGGCTTTTCTTGGTGTGGTGGGTTTTCCCATGTAAATCTGGTGTCTAATTGTGTATGTTCATTTCTCTATTCTATTATTTCTTTCATGAGTATCTTAATTGAACTGTAATTGCAAAATTTAAATTCACCTTTGCATTCTTCCCTGAGGTTTTGATGTTAGGAGGGTTTTTTCCGCACCTAAGCTTTCCTTACAGGTTGGCCACCAATTTATCTATAGGATTCACTTTATTACAAATTTGGGCTTGGGGAACATTGTCGTGTTTAGACCAGTAGATAAGGCAGTTTGGGAGCCAAGTTATCCCATGGTATATAGATATGACACTTTGCTCACTTAGCATAAGGTGGGTGATTTGGATTATTAGAGGTGTTTGATTGACAAGATGCTTGAGTTCAGATGGAGACCATGGCTAAAGATGGAGGCATGGGATGATGACGAAGAGAACCTTACCTATTGTAGGTAGAGTAGATGGTTGATTGGGAAAACAAAATACATACTAGAGAGATACCTTTTTGACAAGGTTCGTTGTCAATTTGGGGAGCCATAGGATGTCTTGGCTGATGATTATTAGGTCATTTTTGCTTGTACCACAAAGGAGATAGCAAAGTGGGGGCCTATGTCTTCTTTTTGGCTCGCTATCATAGAGTTTGACCAATTATCATAGTTCTTTATGGGGGTGTGATTGGATGTTAGGGGCACCAAGAGGCAGAGACGAGGATATTTTTTTTCAGAGGTAGAGTGAAAAGGATGAGATTCCTATTGCAAAGGAAAAAGTGTAAGGATAAGGACCTATGATTAGAGTCATTGTATCCATTTCACTCGTGGAGGGTGATAGGGGACATGTAGATGTTGACCTTGATGATCAGATACTAAGATTCACTCTTTAAGAGTGTGAGTAAACATAATGAGAGTGTGATGTCTATCACCAAGAGAGGGATGGCTTGACAGTATAGTTGGCTTAGTGCACTACAAAGCGATATTAGAGATCCTAGGAGAGAGATTCAAAGATCTATCGGTGATAGTAGTTGGAGGCCCAACTACCATAGATTACAGTAGAGAAAGATCAAGAGAGAGGTTGTAGAAAACAACTAGATGCTACTTGATAGGGATATGACATATCCTTTTCTTAGCATATATAGGCCACTAGGTCATTGCAGAGTGAGGCAAGATATTATAGGACCTTATATGATATCATTGTCCTAGCTCATAGATGACAACCTCAATTTTCATAGAGGAGCACAACGGGTCCTAAAGGATCAAATGGAAGGTTAGTGGGTAGGTCATCATAGGCCTACTCACAGGATTCATAGGGACAGGCACAATGACCAAGGGATCAACAACCATAGGGTTCCTAGGAGGCTCAACAACCCTAGGGTCCTTTTGCTTAGCATATGGCTCCTCCTCAGCCTCCTCCCGACGAAGAGGAGAGGGGTAGTTCAATGTAGTTACATTGTACAGATGATTGTTGTATTATTGTAGATTGATCATCATATAGACATTATTTTTATACATACATTTATCGGCTTTGGATAGCCTTATGTATATTATTTTAATGTTATCACACATTTTGATGAGATGATTGTATCATGACATACATTTTTGGTGATGCATATATGAGATGAGCTATTTTTTATGCGACTATGAGATGTATTATGGTTCTTATGATTTATGCATGTATGAGATCATGATGTATGCTTATGATATGATGATGCTAGTAATGACTTTGTGGATGCAAGGTGTATGATATCATATCATCATGTCTGAATATTATTCTTTTTGGTATTTTGATGTTATGTGTGATAATGGATGTATGATTCAAATGATATATGATATGATGTATGATTGATGGATGCATGACTAATGATTTTGTGGATGTAGAATACGATGCATGTGGATACATGATATGATTTATGTTTTTGTGTATGTCACGATGCTTGGATAGAAATGTTAGTACGATGAATGAATGGATAAATAGATTAGATTATAGCAAAATAGATGATGTTGATCCAATTTTGTTGAAAATCCATTTATCATGATTATGGATATGGATGATGATTGATGATGTTGAAAAATTGATGAGTATGATTTTGCTTGTGGGTATGCTAAGTAATTCCATCAGAGAAATCCTTATTAATATAGAAAATAGACATATGCACCAAGGTATGAAGAACCAAGGCGACTTTGTATCTATTGCATGAACTTTGACTCTGCAAACAAGAGTAGTATTCTTGCTCATACGAGACATGAAAACCTTGTTATGAGTGTGTGCAATAAAATTTCAAATTATATTAGACCAATGTATAAAGAAGTATAAAGAGCCTAACATGCAAGGTTTATTTTATGTTTCCTCAAATGAATTCTACACACACAAGGAAAGTATTCGCCATGGTCATATTACAAGAACATCCAACAAACATGGCATATAAAAACAATGGCCATGCCCCATTTCTTTCTCTCTAACCATTTTTTAGATATCCTTGAGAGATCATTAGAATAGGACAATAAGATAAAACAAAAGAAAAGACCAAAACACAAACAAAGGTGTCATATCACTTATCAAAGACTTTTGATATAGTTGTTGTCCAGTGATGATACCTATTGTAGGAACAATATATTCATCAAGGCATATGCTTGGATGTCGATATTAGTAATAATGGTAGGAAATTGATACATAGGTGTTGTTTTGTCTCATAATGATCAAGTCTTCACAATTTTCACATAAGTTTTCTAGATTTCAACAATTGCTATGTTTGTTTTGATTGCTTTATCAAAGGTGAGTGTGACGATAATTTTATTATGGATGGACAGTTTTTTATGGATGGGAAATTATGGAAATGGTTGGAATTTTTGAATGTTCTTGGGCATTTTGAAAATTATTTGAGGTTGTTTTGTGGATTTTTGAAACTTTTGAGTTTGTTTTTGGTATTTTCAGGATATTTGGATTTTATTTTATTTTTTTGAAATATTTGGATTTTTTGGATTTTTAGGATATTTGGATGTTTTCAAATTTTTGAGATATTTAGATATTTTTGGATCTTAAGGATATTTGGATGTTTTTGGATTTTTGAGATATTTGGATGTTTTTGGATTTTTAAGATATTTGAGACTTGAGAGAGGAACAAGAATCTAATCCAACTACCATGTTTAGGAGGATTCCCTCGGTTAAGTATATGATTGCATTATTATGGATAGGTATAGTCATACAAATGGGGATAATGATGGTATGATGAAGGTAGACACTTAACAAGTGATCAAGCCATGGTCAGATGCACATTTTTTTGTGGAGTGGATATATGGATGGGTGGAAAAGAGGTTTTGATAGATAATGGATGGAATGGATGGTTGGAAAATAGATTTTGATAGATGATGGGGTAGAGCTTAATCATATGTGGTGCTTGTTTACCAAGTTTTCACCATGGTACCTATCCTAGAAGTGCCACCAAAGCAGTTTTCACTTAAAGGATGATTTATTTATTGTTTAATAGAAAAAGTAGGGTTTACCACCATGAATGAACAAGATGATAAACCACTAGATCTTTTCCTTATTAAAACATTCAATTATGAGAGCCAAAAGATGAAAATAACAATTAGAAACTGTGAGACAAGGAAGTGTCAGTGAGGGTCGATTACACTTGATTCATGATGAATCGAAGCATAACTTCACCAAACAAACCTACATCTACAAACAAGATCATTCAAATTGGAAATATAAACTAAGCATTTTACTGAAATTGAAAGCTACAAACTAAGAAAATAGTTAAATTCCTAATCTAACCCATTTGAAACTTATCTTGCTTTGGAATTGGTGTCGTGTTGATGTGAAACAATGACCCTTTCCCAATCCCATGATTAGTGAGCTTGTTTCGGTCGATTCTATGGAAGAGAATCAATGAAACCATTGTGATTGATGTATGAAAACCTAGTTTATGTTAAAATAAACATGATGCAAGCTAAGTTACCATGATTTTATGCTAGAAATGCATTGATTATGCTATTGCTAAGCTAATCTAATCTAATTCTAAGCTAAAAGATGAAAACCCTAATTTATAAACAAGCTAAGATGGATGCATGGAAGCAATTAATGGATGCTCTAAGCTATTATGTAATAAAAAGCTAACTAAAATAAGCTAAAAAGTGAGGGAAATATGAGTGTGAGTGCATATGAGATTCAACAACATAAGTTTGCTCTGAAAAAGATGGATCCATTTGTCTCCAAATAGTGACCTATTTATAGGAAAGAAAATGAGGAATGAAGGGTGGAGATTAAAAATATTAATCAACAGTCCAAGATGAAGGAGATGAGAGGCATGGATCATGGATTCTCATCAATGGATGAGAATGCATGATGGGATTTTAATCAAGGGTTCACACTTGCCTCAAACAAACACACTTTTGACTTGCTCACATAGGTCAAAGGTGACTTGTTCAAAATGTTGAAGGTTAAAACTTGCTTAACAATCCAAGTGAAAATATCCCTTTTTCAAATGATGAAGGAATAAGAATATTCTTTTGGAATATTCTCATGGGTGAGGGAAAAAAGCAATTTGCAAATTAAAACAAAGTTTTAATTGTACAAAAAGGGGATAAGGAATATTCTATAGGAATATTCCCTTTGCTTAGAGGAAAGTTAGATTAATTTCTAATTAAACAAGATTTAATCATGTAATTAGGGGAATTGAAGAAATAAAGTGATTATTCATTAAATTAAATGATTTAATGAATGGGGGAGAGATGAAATGATATTTAATTAAATAACTTACAGTTATTTAATTAAATAAGATGAATTAGGGAATTAAATTAAATATTTTGATGTATTTAATTTAATGAGATGAAATGTTAGTATGAAGGGGGATGAATTAACCCGATTAAATTAATTTGGCCAATAGATGAAAATGATGCAATTAATTAAATAGCTAGGCTAATTTAATTAATGGAGTGAAAAGAGGATGGATTTGAAGAGGAAATGATTAGTAAATCTGTTTCAAGTGTATGATATTGATTAGGACATTTTTCAATGTATACAGAAACAAACCCTAACTATTATAGCAACTATGAGGGAAGTTTTTAGAGCATAAAATGGCATGTACCTTGCTGCAGGAAGCTTTTTTTTTAGGGAACAAAGGACTCATTCGCCTTTAGTGGAAAATGGGTCCTTGTTAGGGTTTTTGAAACTGAGATTTGGGTTTTGTTCCTTGATGTATGCACACATAGATCCTCAGTTGTCAACTCTTGAAAACTTGTACTTAATTTTGTAGCTTCAATTCTTCATTCTTGCAATTTGAATGGCAAATTTTGCAACTTGACAACTTTGACAATTTTGCCCCATATCTAAATCCTCCACTTGATCTTCAAGCTGTAAATCTGCAATCACACATTCAAGAGGAGAAAAACTTGTTTGTTAGTGGATAGGGGTTTTCCTTGGTCAAACCCCTTGTAGGTAATTAAACCAATTGATGAAATAAGGAAATTGAATCATGAAACATGAAATAATGCAATGTAGATACCTTGGATGATGTCTTGTAATGTAAGTATGAAAACTAACATGAAGTGGCCATGAAGAATATAGATCTTGGATGTGAAATGATGCTTCCAAGTAGATCCTCAATGCTACGTCCACTTTCTTAGTCAACAACATGCATGAATGCATCAAACCCTTGACATGATGAAATGATCTTGAATTGCTGCAATAAACCTTCAAAATCTGCCTTGAAATACCTTATGAATGTTCTTGCAATGCTCTTGTGAACTCCAATTTTCTATAATGCATGAGTGCTTGAAAGTCTAGGATGAAACTAGGTGAATTAACCCCTTATTTATACTCCTTTGTTTTTCTTTTTTCTTGACCTTTGACAGGGTGTGATTATGTATCTTTATTATTGTTGCATACTTAAGTGTCTTGGATGTCTAATTTAGTGTGAGTTTGACATGGGGTCATCCTCTCACTAAAGTGGGGGCAAAATGTAATAATGAAAAAAGTAGTCTTTTTCCCTTACTTGGTTTGATAATTGACATTAAAACTGAATTAATGATGTCTTGGATTAGTGTTGTAATGTGTTGTACACATTCACATTATTCTAGGACCTTTATTTGATTAAAATATGCCTTAATTGATCCTTTGCAAAGGTGTTGTGAAGTGTTGTAACACACTTTCACACTTTTATAGGATTCATATACTTAATTAAGCTTAATGGCCCCCTTCGTAATAAAATATATTTAAATTTGTACCTTATTTGAGTGTTGTAAGACACTTTCACACTTATCTAGGGTTTCATTAATTAATTGTGGTTAATTAGAGTTTAATTGGCCCTTTAATTCAAATTCAAGCCCTCTTTTCAAGGATCTATCTTGACACCCAATAATGATATTGGATGACATTTAATTTGGAAAATTTGGTGTCCTGAAAAATGTTGCTAGGACCCATTCACCTTTAGTGGAAAATGAGTCCTCTCCATATAAGACACCCCTTTCTTTACATTTTTGAGGTGGGTTTTTGATGTTATTTCACCTCCCCAAAGCTTGGTCTTGGAAATTGTGTCAGGACCCATTCGCCTTTAGTGGCGAATGGGTCCTCCTTGAGTAGGACACCCATTTTTTAATTTAATTGTGGTGGGATCCTTATGATTATAATACCCAAATATGAGGTCAGCTTGAATTATTTGAATTTTGGGGTTAATCTATAAAATTAGTATAAATAAGGGGTTAATTCACCTAGTTTCATCCTAAGAAATCTTAGATCTTCATGAGCACTCAAGAGTACATTCACAAGAGCATTATGGAGCATTTCAAAGTCATTTCAAGGTAGATTTGTTTAGTCTTATTGCAGCAATTCAAGATCATTTCATCATGTCAAGGGTTTAGTGCATCCATACATGTTGTTGAGCTAAGATTGTGATTGTAGCATTGAGGACATACTTACAAGAATTATTTCACATCCAAGATATACATTCTTCATGGCCACTTCATGTTAGATTGCAGATTCATACTCCAAGATGACATCCAAGGTATCATCATTCCATGTTTCATGTTTCATGCTTCAATTACATTATTCATCATTTGGTTTGATTACCTACAAGGGGTTTGACCAAGGAAAACCCCCATTCACTAACAAACAATAAGTTTTTCTTCCTCTTGAGTGTGTGATTGTAGATTCATAGGTTGAAGATCAAGTGGAGCAAGTTTGGAGAAAATTTGTCAAAGTTGCAAAAGTTGTCATCTAAAGTGCAAAATCAAAGATTTGAAGCTACAAAATTACCTATAGACTTCCAGAAGCTGATAATTGGGATTTTGAGAGTGCAAACATCAAGGAACAAGACCCTGATCTCATTTTCAAAAACTCTAACAGGGACTCATTCGCTGTTGAAGGTGAATGAGTCCTTTGTAGCTTAAAAACAAGTTTTTGACAAGGTACACAACTTTTTATGCTCTAAAAACTTCCCTCATAGTTGCTTGTGCCATAGAAAAATGGCCCCTTGTCATTTTCATGGCCTTTTAGGTCTTGTTTCATGGTGTTGGAACTATGTTGCTTTGATTTTATGTTGTATCATGGCTTGAACATGCTTATTTAGCTATTAAAACTTAAATAATGACGTCTTGTGAAGGTGTTGTGAAGTGTTGTAAGACATTTCTACATTCTTCTAGACTCTATTTAATGCAATTCACCTAAAAACCACCTTTTCACTCATCAACAAGCCCTATTTTGAAGTGTTGTAAAGTCTTGTAACAAGTTTTCACGCTTTTCTAGGCACATCTTCACTATTTACACCCTTCTCATGCTTTATTTTGTCTCTTTATGCCCTCATATGACTTAATTAAGTGTATTTTTGCATATTATCCCAAAAAATAACATTAAACACAACATTTTTCTTGACACATGTTTTTAGGTCCTAGGTGGGACCCATTCACCATGGGTGGCGAATGAGTCCCCCTTGGCCCCAAATTCAAAATATTTCAAATTTCCTTTTTGGATTTTATTAAAAATCACTTGATGCCAGCCTGTGATGAGGTATGAATGGATACTAAGGCACAAGAATTGTATAAATAGGCATTTTTCACTTCATTTTACATCTCCTAATTCATTCAAGCAATCCCCTACAAAACTTCTCATTCATCCAAGCACATTTCAAGCATTCAAGCATTTTTACATCATCAATTAAAGCACTTTTTCAACCATTTCAAAGCTGCCATTAACATTACTTTAGAATTACAAGATCAAGAGTTAGGTGAGTTGATATCATTTACATGTTATTACTTTATCTTTCTCTTGCATTTCATTATCTTTTCAAGGGTTTAATTACCAAAAGTGGGGTTTGACCAAGGTAAACCCCTATTCACTAACCCTAATCATTTTTCCCCTTTTGCTTGTGTATTTACAGCCTTTTGTTTGCAGATTTGACAGGCTGTTAGGTGTTGAATATTTATTTTTATGTCAACTAGGTGCTTCAAGTCAACATAAGTCAAATTCAAGCTTGGAGAGAGTTATTTGTCTATTTTATGCAAATTTGACTTTGGCAACCTGACAAGCAAACATTTCTAGATCTGGTGTTGCAGAGTTGTCTCCTATTTTTTCATAAATTTGGGAGAGGACTGATTCACCACCTATGGTGAATGAGTCCCACCTTAGGACTGGAAACTTGAGTTTTGTCAGATTTCAGATCCCGACAGACATAAATCAGCTCTCGACAATTTTTCATCAATAGGTGGACTGATTTGCCACCCAGGGTGAATGAGTCCCATTGTGAAAAATGAGTAAAATTCACCAGCATTCCAGACACTCCAGAAAGCTCACACTTCATCCAGGTGCACTCAGATTTACCCCTGTACTCTATGTTCTGCATAATTTTTTCATTTTCATAGTTGTTTGCATATCACAATGTGTTTTCAAACATAGCTTAAATTGCACTTTTGCATTCATTATAGTTCATTTTAATCAATTAATTGCATTTAGTTAAGTTCATTTACATAATATCACATTGCACACATTCTAATTTGAGTGTTACATAAGAATTTTTGGACCTAAATCTCTCTCCTTTTAGATGAAAAACCCTAGAAGTGCAAGAGCAAGCATTTAGGTTGCCAAAAATCTATGTTTCATTGCTATAATAGTTAGGTATCATTTCTGATTGTTATTTGCATCTTATCATACACATAATTGTAGTGCTTAGGGTCTTAGAAAAATTAGTGGTTCATCACTTTGTTGATTCATTTTAGTGAACCCTATTTTTCACCTAAACATTAATGGTATGATTAATCTCTAGAATTAGTATAAATAAGGGATTGATTCACCTATTTTCATCCTAGACTTTCAAGAACTCATGCATTATAGAAAAATTGGAGTTCACAAGAGCATTGCAAGAGAATTCATAAGGAATTTCAAGGCAAATTTTCAAGGTTTATTGCAACAATTCAAGATCATTTCATCATGTCAAGGGTGTGGCGAATGGGTCCTCCCTTAATAGGACCCCACTTTTTGAGTTGATCTAAAATGGGTTTTTAATGCTCTTTCCATCCCTTGGGGTTAGGTCCTGGAAAATTGAGCCAGGTCCCATTTTCCCTAGGTGGGCGAATGGGTCCTCCCTTAATAAGGACCCCCTTTTCAAATTTAATTTTGGTGGGAATTTAATAAAGTTTATTTGCAGATCTGGTGTCAGCCTTAATTGTTTGAATTTCAGGGTTAATCTCATAATTTATTATAAATAAGGGGTTAATTCACATTGTTCTCCTAGAAATTCATTCTAAGTCTCCAAGAATTGAATTTTACAAGCATTAGAGCATCACAAGAGCATTCACAAGGCATATTTCAAGAGTCTATTGCAACAATTCAAGATCATTTCATCATGTCAAGGGTTTAATGTATTCATGTATGTTGTTGAGATAAGAAGGTGGATGTAGCACTGAAGATCTACTTGCAAGCATTGTCCACATCATATTCAAGGATCCAAGATCTTCATTCTTCATGGCCACTACATGCTAGTTTGCAGATTTGTTTCATAAGACATCATCCAAGGTGATATCAATTGCATTATTTCATGTTTTCGTTTCATCATTTGGTTTAATTACCTACAAGGGGTTTGACCAAGAAAAACCCCTATTCACTAATAATCAATAATTTTTCCTCTCCTTGAATGCGTGTTTGCATATTTACAGGTTGAAGATCAAGTGGAGCAAGTTTGGAGCAAAGTTGTCAAAGTTGCAAAGTTGTCATCTAAAGTGAAAAATCAAAGATTTTAAGCTACAAAATTACCTACAGACTTCCAAAAGCTGATAACCGAGATTTTGAGAGTGCAAACATCAAGGAATATGATCCTAATCTTAGTTTTAGAAACCCTAGCAGGGACCCATTCACCACTGAAGGCGAATGAGTCCTTTATAGCCTAAAAACAACAAGTTTTTGACAAGGTACATAACTTTTTATGCTCTAAAAACTCCCCTCATAGTTGTTATAATAGTTAGGTATCATTTCTAATTATTATTTGCATCTTATCATACACATAATTGTAATGTTTAGGGTCTTAGAAAAATTAGTGGTTCATCACTTTGTTGATTCATTTTGGTGAACCCTTTTTTCACCTTAAACATTAATGGTGAACCTGATGTGACAGGGTATGATTCATTTCATCAAGGTGAAATGAATCAAGATAATGAACCACTAATTTTTAATGCTATGTAACATACTTTTATGGGAGCCAAAAGATGCAAATAACAATAAAAAACAAACCCTAACTGTTATAGCAACTATGAGGGAAGTTTTTAGAGCATAAAATGGTGTGTACCTTGTTGCAAGAAGCCTATTTTTAGGGCACAAAGGACTCATTCGCCTTTAGTGGTGAATGGGTCCTTGTTAGGGTTTCTAAAACTGAGATTTGGGTTATGTTCCTTAATGTTTGCACTCTTAGATCCTTAGTTTTCAACTCCTGAAAACCTATACTTAATTATGTAGCTTCAATTCTTCATTCTTGCACTTTGAATGGAAACTTTTACAACTTGACAACTTTGACAATTTTGCTCCAAATCTAAATCCTCCACTTGATCTTCAAGCTGTAAATCTGCAATCACACATTCAAGAGGAGATTTTTTTTAATTTTTTTTGTGGATAGGGTTTTGCCTTGGTTAAACCCCTTGTAGGTAATTAAACCAATTGATGAAATAAGGAAATTGAAACATGAAACATGAAATAATGCAATGTAGATACCTTGGATGATGTCTTGTAATGTAAATCTACAAACTAACATGAAGTGGCCATGAAGAATGTAGATCTTGGATGTGAAATGATGCTTGCAAGTAGATCCTCAATGCTATGTCCACTTTCTTAGCTCAACAACACACATGAATGCATCAAACCCTTGACATGATGAAATGATCTTGAATTGTTGCAATAAACCTTGAAAATCTACCTTGAAATGTCTTATGAATTCTCTTGCAATGCTCTTGTGAACTCCAATTTGCTATAATGCATGAGTCCTTGAAAGTATAGGATGAAACTAGGTGAATTAACCCCTTATTTATACTAATTCTAGATATTAACCTCAAAATTCAAATAATTCAAGCCGACCTTAGATTTGGGTATTAAAATTATAAGGATCCCACCATAATTAAATTCAAAAAGAGGGATCCTATGAAGGGAGGACCCATTCGCCACTAAAGGTGAATGGGTCCTAGCACAACTTTCTAAGACCATGCTTCAGGGGGGTGAAATAACATCAAGAACCCACCTCAAAAATGCATAGAAAGGGGTGTCCTATGTGGAGGGGAATCATTCGCCAGTAAAGGTGAATGGGTCCTAGAAACATTTTTTAGGACACCAAATGTGCCAAATTAAATGTTATACAATATCATTATTGGGTGTCGGTATAGATCCTTGAAAGGAGGGCTTGAATTTGAATTAAAAGGGCCAATTAACTCTAATTAACCATAATTAATTAATACCACTCTAGATAAATGTGAAAGTGTGTTACAACACCTAAATAAGGTACAAGTTATATATATTTTATTTAAAAAAGGGGGCCAATTAGGCTTAATTAATTAAATAATCCTTAGAAAAGTGTGAAAGTGTGTTACAACACTTTACAACACTTGTAAAGTACAAATTATGGTACATTTTAATTAAATAAGGGTCCTGGAATGATGTGAATGTGTAAAACACAATACAACACCATTCCAAAACACCATTAATTCAATTTTAATGTCAATTATCAAATTAAGTGTGAAAAATGATTACTTTTTTGATATTGCATTTATCTTTACTATTTTTCAATTTATTTGATTTTTTTCTTCTTTTTCTTTTTTGCTTTTTTTTTTACTTTAAAAAAAAATAAAAATTCTAGGATATTTTGATAGGTTAGGTATATAGCTTCTTGAGATGAGTGTTGTTAATAGGTTATGCTAAAGTTTCTCCTTTAGCGGCTACTAACTAATATGCTTCTAAGCCATAGCTTGTAGTGATCACAAATGGTCCCAACCAATTAATTTCAAACTTTCATTTACCCTCTTGGTTGAGTTGATTCTTTTGATACTCTTTCAGTACTAGGTCACCCACTTGGAAGCTCATGTTCTTGATTTTCTTTTTGTAGTTGCACCGAAGATGATTTTGATATGCTTGAAGGTGGTTGAGCACGCTTAAACGTATTTCATCTAACAACTCAAGCTCTTTCAATTTGTATACTCAATATTCTTCATTGTTAACAAGAATTTGCAAAGATACCCTCAAGGAAGTAATTTCAACCTCAATAGGCAAGATAGTTTCAATATTGTAGACTAGGGAAAACGGGGTAACAATTGAGGGTGTTCGGATGCTTGTTAGATAAGCCCACAAGGCTAGGTTTAGTTGAAATTTCCAGTCACGATCGATGTTATTAAATGTATTTTTAAGTATCTTTATGATGGTTTTATTAGACACTTCTACCTGATCGTTTACCAAGGGTAGTAAGGAGTGGAAAAGCGGTGTTGGATATGGAACTTGGCACAAAGATATCAAACATATTGGCTTTTGAAGGGTGTATTGTTGTCAGTGATTATGGTTTGAGGTATACCATATTGAAAAATTAAATAGTTTAAACTATTTGTTTGCTTATGATGTAGGTTAGGGGTATGGCTTTTATCCACTTTGTGAAGTACTCAGTGGTAGTGATAATGAATTTATGGTCATTAGATGAGGTGGGGGGTATCTTTCCTATGAGGTCAAGTACCCATTGTGAGAAGGGCCATGGAGTAGTGATCAGATGCAATTCTTGTGTAGGGGAATGAACAAGATCACTATGTTGCTGACATCAAAGACACTTCATAGCAAACTGATTGGCTTCTTATTCCATCATGGGCCAGTAGTATAAAATATTTAAGACCTTCTTGGCTAGGTTAGGTTCGCTAGAATGTGACCCACAAACACCTTTGTGTACTTTCTGTAAGGTGGTTGTTTCCTCTTCAAGGTTAAGACATCTAAGTAATGTTCCATCAAGACTTTGTCGATATAAAGCATCACTAAGGATAGTAAAATGAGAGGATTGTCAAATAAAGGTTTTATTTTGGGTGTTAGTGAGGTTAAGGGCTATGATTCCATGTTGAATATAGTCATAGATGTCTTGGTACTAGGGTGAATTAGGACCAACAATTTGACAATTTTAGCTTTTAAGACATCGAATGCTAGTATGAGCAATCGTTCCATAATAAATTCACATTTTTGAATATTATGTGGCATGTCAATAAGAGACCCAATTGTATCCATGGCATCAACAACTTTGTTATTGATCCTTGGTATCTGTTCAAAGATGATGTCTACAAAGTACTATTTAAAGTTGTCAACCATTCTTTTAGAAGGAATCCATTTATCATCCATATTTTGGTACTCATCATTGACTTGTCTAAATATCAATTGTGAATAACCATAGACTTGCAGTTCCTTTATTTTTCATTCTTAATCCTATAATCGGTGCTTTATACTCTACTATGTTATTGGTACAAGGAAATTCTATCCTATATGATTTGGGTATACAATCTCCTTGAGGGGTAACAAAGAGACTGCTTGCTCTTGATCCATGTTGGGTGTGAGATCCGTCAAAGTATAATTTCCATTGTCTTGTTTGAGTTACTAGAAGGATTTCCTCATCTGTAAATTCTGATATCAAAGGATTGTGATCATCAATAGGTGCCTTGGACAACATACTTTATGTCAAATTTGTTGAGGATTATAACCCACTGCGCCATTCGACCTGTTAGGGATACTTTAGACAAAAGACATTTTAATGGGTCTACTTTGGAAATTAGCTTGATTTGTCTATTAAGCATATAATGTTTGAGCTTTTGTGATGCAAAGACAATGGCTAAACAAGCTTGTTAAATAGGTGTGTAGTTAAGTTCATAGTCCACCAGTGTACGACTGATATAGTATATTCGCCTTTCCTTGCCTATCTCATCATGTTGTGCTAATAGAGTGCCTAGAGTTGTTGGGGTAGCTGATATATAATGATCATTGGTTTGTTTGATAAAGGAGGCATAAAAATAGGAGGTGATTCCAAATAATCCTTTATTTTTTGAAAAGTCTACTGGCACTTCTCATCCCATTTAAAGGAAACATCTTTATGGAGTAGATGTGTGAAAGGATGGCATTTATCAGCTAGTTGAGATATGAACCTTCAGATGGACTGAAGTTTTCCTTGAAGACTACAAAGTTGTTTTAAGGTCTTTGGAAAAGTCATGTCCATGATTTCTTTGACCTTATACGGATATACTTATATACCTCTTCAGGATACAATGTATCCTAGTAGTTCCCTGATGTGACACTGAAAACATAATTCTTTGGGTTGTGTCATACTCGATACTATTACAATCTATCAAATATGCATGCTAAGAAATCTAAGTGACCTTGCCTTATTTTGTATTTTTCTAGGAGATCGTCCACATAGTCCTCCATGATGTTGTGAAACATATCATGAAAGATAATGGTCATTGCTCTTGGATAGGTAGCTCCAACATTTTAAAGCCCAAATGGCATGATGTTCCAACAATAAGTTCCCCATGGACACGTGAAGGTTGTCTTATGTTGGTCTTCTTGGGCTATTTTAATTTGATTGTACCCCAAAAATCCATCTGAGAGAGAGAATTTTGTGTCCTACTATTAGATCCACTATGATGTCTATGTTTGGTAATGGAAAATCATCTTTCAGACAAGCTCTATTAAGATCCCTAAAATCTTTGCATATTCTTATGCCCCCAATGGGCTTAGAGACTGGTACTAGATTCAATACCCATTTAGGATAGTCAATTAGTCTGATGAAGCCAACATCCATAATTTTTTGTAATTCTACTTTGACCAAAAGTGCTATTTATGTATGCATTTTTTGAAGCTTTTGCTTTATAGGTTTTGTTCCTAGGAAAATTCAAATGATGCACTACTAATGATGTGTCTAGTCCAGGCATGTCGACATAAGACCAAGAAAAGTTGATCATACGAGCTTCCAAGAAGGATGCAAAATTCCTTTTCTCTTCAGGATCCAAAGAAGCTACATAGTAGGTGATATTAGGTGAATCATATGTTCCCACATTTATTTGCTTGGAGTCCTCTACTAGTACTAAAATTTTTTCTTGATATTAAGTGATACTTGGGATATTGAATCCTTCATATTCATGCACCTCAAAGAGGTTTTCACCCTTAGAATATGTACTTTATTTTTACTTTTTCATGATCTAAAAGTGCCACTTTGTGGTTTTCTCTAGGGGATCTCATTTTTTTTATTTTTTTTGCAACTAAATGACCCAATTTGTTCCCCAAAGTATGCTCCTTCACCAATATTTATGTAAAATCCTCCCTTATGATCTCTAGACATGACATATCATCTTGTAGTCCCAAAAACTCAACAATAGCTTTGTCAATTTGGAATATATCTAAAACTAATGCTTATTGTTGGTCCCAATCAATTAATTTAGGGTAGACAAGTTGGAGTTCAGGTTTTTGGGATGTTTGGTCAAATGAAAGAGTTGTGATGGTATTTATGAAAGTATTTTCAAATAAACTAGCGATGTACATGGGGGAGTGTTCAATGGAATAATCATCATTAGAAGTCTTAACCACAAGAGAGGATGAACCTTCCTCGCAAGATGTAATTCTAGTGTTTGGAGTAACATTGTCCAACAAACCGTACATAAACCCTTGATATTTTTGTTGTTTTTCCAAGATAATGGGTTCCCTTATACCTTGTTGATGTAGTCCTAGGCCACCTTGTCCTATGAATCCCATGTTTTTGATAAGCTAAAAACCTTTGTTATTGTGATCAAAAGAGATAGTTTGTTGCTCTTCTTCTTCCTTGTATAACCAAGTAGATACATCTTCCTCTATGAATTCTTTGTTCACCTCTCCCAATTTAGAGAAAATTGTAGGTTTGAACTTGATCGTGGTATGAAATTTACCAATTTTTTGTGGCTTTCCATATGTTCTTAGAAATAGCGAAAGTTTTTCAATGTAGAAGGATTGTTTGAGATGATAATCCACACAACCATTGTCTAGTACTTGGACCTTGAGTTTGGATTTAGGTGGGTTTCGCGTGGATGATGAGACTAAGGATAATGGATAAAAATATGAGAATGAGCATGAAGATATGTCATCGCTAGGAGCTTGGAAGATCTTTTGATATTTTTCAAGTCTAAGTTCTTACAATAGTGGAAGGGTTTTGGGTCACCATAAATGGTAACTTCAATATCGTTGTATGGAAACTTTATGCATTGATGATAGGTAGAAGGAACATCTTGTGTAGTGTGTACAATGGTTGGGGATTGGATCCTTATAGATTACCAAATCATTATTCCCAGATGTTCCAAGATGGTGTTTGATGTCAACCTCTCCTCGATTAATTAAGTCTTGTATGAGATTTTTGAGTTTCATGAAATTTGAGGTTTTGTTCCCTTTAGTTCTATGGTACTCACAATGGTAATTTTCATTATATCAAGAAGATTTGAATTAAGGTTCTTCATAGTTTTGAAGTTTTGGTAATTTAATGAGGTTGGTTTGGATCAATTTACATAAAACAATTTCTAATGGCTCTCCTAAAGGATTGTATCTTTGTATGGTCTAATGTTATTGTTGGTCAATCTTTGTGGTCCCCTTTGAGGGTTTACGTTTTGATTATTCTGTTATTTGTTTGGTGGATTGTTCGATGGAGATTGTATGTTTTGTATGAATTTGGTGTCCACTACTCCATCATTGGTGACATTTTTCTTTTTTTCCCATAGACATGGCTTGTCATTTGAGCTTGAAGGTTGATCTTTGTTATCTTTGTATATCTTTAGAAGTACTTTTGCAATGAGGGATCTTTCGAGAGTTAATGATTTTGTCAAATATGTTAGGACATAGCATAGTCAAATGGAACCCCAATTATGTGTTTAGGTTTTGTATGAATGTGCCAACAAGTTATTTTTTGGGGACATTCCATTTGCACTTACTTGTCTTATATCGCCATCATTGCAAGAAAGAGGCAAACAATTCACCCTAGTTTTTTTTTTCTTGTACAAATCGGTTATTGAGATCTCTTGTTCTATGTTATATGAGAAGTGATTGAAAAATTTCTTCATAAGTTCGTTGTATGTTTTGATTTGAGGAGGTAGGTGAGAAAAAACATTTTGTAACTTTCCCTCCAAAACTTCTTGGGAAAAGTTGCATCAAATATGTGTCATTATAGGCTACCTCCATGCAAGCCATAGAGAATTCCCGTATATGTTTGACAAGGTCACCTCTTTATACTTATCAAATTTGAGCATTTCAAAGTTACTAGGAAAGTGAACCATTGCAATGCTTCATTCAAAGGAAAGGTGAAAATATCTTCTAAGGAGTAACTCTTCTTAGTTTTCCCAATTTTTATGTCGACAATCTTTTGATTTAGATTTTGGATTTGTAATGCCAATTCATCACATTGAGTGTTTTGAGGTGGATTGGGTGGATTGTAATTTTGATATCTGAGAAGGGATGATGAGTGGTAGGATGGGTTTTGATTTTGCATGGGGTTTTATGGGATGTTATATGTGTTGGAAGGAATTTTTGGATCTTGTGGGATATTGTATTGATGTTGTGGAGGTCAGGTGTGAGGGTTATATTGGTATTGAAGTATGCTTTGGTCTAGATTTTGGAAGTTAAAAATTTGTTGTTGGTATTAGGTTTTGTATGATGGATTTTGATTTTGATGAGGAGGTTTTTGTTGAGTGAATTTTTGTTGCACCATGTCTTAAGGAGTGTTATGTGAGGGGTTTGGATGTGTGTTAGTTTGAGTGGAGATGGTGTTAGTGTATTGGTGGGTAGGTTGTTGTTGAGGTGGATTGGGTTGTGTATTTGTTTGATGGGGAATGGTGTTAATGTATTAATGATTAGGTTGTTGTTGAGGTGGATTGGGTTGTGTATTTGTTCGGTGGGGAATGGTGTTGATGTGTTGATGAGTAGGTTGTTGTTGAGGTGGATTTTGGGGTGTGTTGGTTTGATTAAGAATGGTGTAGATGGGTGAAGATTTGTATTTTTGATGTGATGGGATATTTACATGTAGTGATGGATTTGGTGTGAAGTTTGATGGTTAAGGAGGAAGATTTCACATTTTTGGTATGTTGGGATTTGGATCTTGTTGTGGTATGTTGAATGATGGAACATGTGATGAGGAGGTTTGATATAGGTTCATTGGTATGTTTGGTTTCCAATTCATGGTTTGAATGTTAGGGGTTGCATGTGGTGTGGTAAAAGGGTTGTTTGAAGGATGTGGGAGATTTTATGATGGCATAATATTAGGATTTGGTTGGTTTTGATGAGATGCCATTTTTTGGTCTATTTGAGATAAGTTTTGATACAATGGATTGACAAATTGTTTCGAATAGAGTATGGGACTTGGCATCAGGAAAATTCACCGCCAAAAAATTCACCACCAACAATTCACCATGGGAAAATTCACTGCCATGACAAATTCACCACTAGCAATTCACTGTCATGGAAAATTAATAGCATTAACATTTTTTAATATATATTTCCAAAACTTTGAATTTTTTTTTGCAAAAGAATAATTTTCACTATATTTTTATCATTTTTATTATCATAAATCAAATTATTCTTTTGTAAAAAAAATTCAAAGTTTTGGAAATATATAAATTAAAAAATGTTAGTGGGATTAATTTTCCATGGTGGTGAATTCCTTAAGGTGAATTTTTCATGGTGGTGGATTTTCTTGCGGTGAAGTTTTGGTGGTGAATTTTTCCACAGTAAATTGCTGGTGGTGAATTTTCCTGGAGCCCCCATGTCATTTGTTGGTATTGTCGATTGTGTAAGGATGGTTGATATTATTGGTTGTTGTAGAGGTTGTGTTGGACTGTAAATTTTTTCACACTTTTAATGTCTCACATTCATGAGCCCCACAAGGTAGCCACATTCTAAGTGTAGAAAGCAACACAAATTGTTATAATCCATTCCACATACCATATTCACCAATGATCCCATCAGATTTGACCTTTTGACACACTAAAATCCCTCTGTTTATCATTGAGTAAGAGCTTCTAAACAAACAGTTCATATTGGTGTAACTAGGTACATATCTCTTTGATCCATAAGTCATAGCCTCTCAATTTGAGCATTTCTTGCATATCGGCAAAAGGTCAACAGTGTCACAGTGATCAACAAATTTGGAGGATGCAAATTCGGGAAGACAAGGCCTATTGTCCCACTGAGGAAAAGGTTATCAGTAAGAATAATACTATTGAAGTGAAATCCTCAAGTCATCCTAAGAATACATGTCATGTCGATGTACCCTCATCGGTAATAAATTCACTTGTCTCATTGATAAAACAAAAAGGAACACGTTGGGGAGACATGTGCAATCGGAGTGAGTTTTTCTTCTCCTTTTGACTTTATATGTTACATCAATGAAAGTAATATTGGTGAGAGTCTTTCCGATTCATCCGAAGGAAGAATACAATACATCGAGGAGACTAATAACGTCAGAGTAACTTTCAAATCTCTTAGCGATGCTCATTCTCTTGCTGATGGTAATATGAATGGGTTAAAGTTCATTGGAGTGACACTTGGCAACAACTTTGATATCTAAGTGACTTCACAAATCTCTTCCTGAAGGTGATATGGATTAAAAGACAAATAAAAAACCAATTATTCAGCATTGATAAGAAAACTATTTGATCTTCCCGACCAAGAAAGATGATCTCTGTCAAATGAACATTCGGCTTGGTTCAAATATCGGCTAGAGTTAGAATAAGTCTCACCGATATAATCATTTGGTTTGATAGTGAGAAATTTAAAAAAATTGTTATACTCGTGTTCAAAGTTGGACATTAATGGCCGCACGGATACATAGTGTATAGATAATTCTTTGATTGAAGAAGAATAATTAAAGATAATTTTTAGGATTGACAACGAAAGGAATGGGAGAACGAGTAGAGGCCAGAAAATTTAGTGTGGCCAGAATTTTCCAAGTAAGCTTACAATTTCCTTGAAATTATATTTGCAATTTTGTCATCTTGAGAAGATAGAATGGAGGGTTTAAGCTCTGGGAAATCGAAGAGTAGAAAACAACAGAGTGAGGGTAGCCAACCTAGGGGTAAGAAACAAAAAAATCAAACAAGAGATGAGCCAAAAACAAATGAGAGAAAATTGAGCCAAGATCTTATTGAGAAACTATCTGGTTCAGGACCAAAATCCAAGCATTCTGCACAACTTAGGGAAAATGTGGAGAGATTTGAGGACAAGTGCAGGCATATAGGGGATGTATGGACCCCTATTCAAGGATATGAGCTATTTATGTTTCATTATCATTGGAGGGACATGTTTGAGCCAGTATGCAATCCCTGGAACTTTAACCTAGGAAAATTGATTGTCCCTAATGTACTTGTGAATGTGGAATTAGCAAAACTCCTAGCTACCCACTACAATCCAAACCTTAAGGCTATCTGCAATTTCCTAGGTAAACCTTTTATACATGTGTCAAAAGTTGCAATTTGTGAAGTTTTTGACCTAAACGACACATGTGATGAAGTTATTGTACATGAGGCTCTAGAGAAAGAATACTAGCGAATGGATACAACCTATAGAGGGTGGAGATTACCATTGCATAGGCCTAAGAAGGATGGAATTCTAGTTCCACTTGATGATAATGATGAGCCTCCTTTCTATGTTGACTTATTTGAGCCCTATTTAAAATACACCTAATTCTTGGTGTGTCAGGTGTTAGGGACTGAGGCTCCTGATTTTATGTCAATTGTACCAATGGTGATTGTTGTCGATGTTTAGTACCATAATGCTAGGTCATTTGACTATGCTTAATATATTTTTAAAGGAATTGATTCAAGATTAATGACAATTAAAAATGGATCCCCTGTTCTTCATTTCAAGTATTATTCTATTTTCATGCATATAATAATGTATTTCAGGCAAGAAATAGGGATGTGGCTAGAGGAATTAAGGATTGCGCAATTTGATAAAGAGGGTAAACCACTGCCAATACAGTTATGGACTGTTATTTGGGATAGGAGATTTGTCAATTCTAGTTATGTTCATTTTGAGGAGTATTTTGTCAAGACATTGTATAGATTTTTCAACTATCCTTGTGATCATTCATTATCTGATGAAATTAAAAGGTTCCTTAGGCCCAAGGATTTCAATGGACTTGTGACTGTTGATCACAATTGGGGTGATTGGTACATTTTTGTGGATGCCACCATGATCAGATTTTATGGTTTTGAGGATACACCATTTATTTTTCCAAGGACAATACCTGATAGAATTGCTTACTTGGAGATTGTTAGACAGATGGACTACTTGAGTTTCATGAATCTAGGTGCTTTTGGGAAGCAGGCATTCATGCCAAGCACTTTGTGCTTCAAATATTTCACTATACTGTCGAAAGAGGGGTATGAATTGATTTTGGATAAACTATTGCATTTCAATTTGAAAAGAGCTCCACCAAGGAAAGGGTTTGATCCAGAATGATACATTGACTTTGCTAGAAAAAAGGTGAACTTGGGTGGGTATGATCATATACCCTATCCATATGATGACTTGATTAGGAACATGGAAGAGAGGGAAGTTGAAAGGGCTATTGATGAATATAATAGGGGTGTAGAACAAAGGATAAAAGAAATGCAAGAAGTAGAGCTATTATCCTCTGGTGAGGAATCATCTGATGATAAAGAGTCTCGGGGCCCAACTGATAAAATTTCCAAATTGAGAGTTGAGGACTATAAGTCTCCCCTTAGAGATCAATAAATTGAAGAAGGGTCTGATATAGACATGAGGAAGATGGCTTATAAATCCTTTGTTGCTGATGATGAGTTTATAAAGTCCCCAGAATTTAGATCCTTCTTGTATAAATAGAAAGGGAAATCAATAAGAGAATCTGTTGCAAACATAACACCAAACAATGAGGATCAACTGTTGAATACTTTGAAGTTGAGTGTAGAAAATGAGATGGAGAACATGACTCCAGAACAAGGAAGGAAATTATTGGAGGAGTCAGGTGTTATGATTTTCCCAGGTTTGGACCTGAATTCTGCTCTTGTTTATGACAACTTCTTGAAAGATAATAGTGCTACACATAAGCTTAGTCTTGAAGGAGTTACATAGGTGTACACGAGATCAAAGTATAATCCTGATGAAGGTTTCCTCATGATCTGGGCCCTGTATCCTCTGCACAAAAAGTCTATAATCATTGACACAGAAAAAGATTTTGGCCATGTCATGACCTTAAAAGTTGGAGAGGTTGATCCTATGGCTACAACTGAGATTGGCATCAATGTTTCTAAATTAAACAAAGCTCAGATCCAGATGTTGATTAAGGAAAAGGACATGTACAAAATGAATAATGAGAGGATACTCAAAGAGAATGATTTCTTGAAGGATATGGTTAAAAATACGTTGAAGGAATCTACTCGGCTATTAACTCAAGGGGAGAGTTCACAATTAAAGGATAAGGGTGAAGGATCACATGTACAGGATCAAGTAAATAAAGCTAGGTTTGATATGATCTCTACAACATTTCAAAAAATACATGCTTATTTAATGATTTGGATGAATAAGCTATGGTCAATCCATTCCAAGAATCATGCTACAGTTTAGGAACACAAAAGGTCGAATGACCGAATATAGGAGAAGATTCAGGAAATGCAAAAGATAGGTGTTTCTGATAGTGGGGCTACTACAAATGTTGAAGATATAATGAAAAAACACAAGGACTATTATGAGGAACTCCAGGTGGATGCGAAAGGGCTAACTAATGTTACAAAAAGTGGAGTGTCTACATTATTTGCAAATAATGGAGAGTTGAAGAGTCAGGATGAGTGGACAAAAGATTGCAAGGTGATATTGCATAAAGCCTTGGAAGTTGCCAAAAGTGAAGAATCAACACTGGACAAATCATTAGAGCACTTGGAGAAAATGGTAACCTTGGAGATCGTTGTGAGGAATTCCACAAAAGATGTCAAAACTCACTTAAGACAGGATTATTTAGATCATATCACCAAATTCCATTTGTGGCTTGCTAGAGCCTAGTTGTTATGTTTAATTATTGTTAGTTGTTGTTAGTTTTCAAAAGACATTCACGAAGGGGTGCATCCTCTTCAAAGTTTTGATATATAAGTTAGTTACATAGCGATAAGAAGATAGTAGGCGAATAGGGATAGATAGATAGCAGAAGAATTCCAAAATGTTTACATTTCAAAAGACTATGTTGCAAGCATAATTTTGAGGAAATCAATGAAAGATCTTTGATTTTGTGGCTTCATATTGGTATCAATTGTTTGTTGAAAATATACAATTATTTGGTTGTCTCCAACTTAATATTTCCTTATTATTTAAATTGGTATATCAAGTATATATTCAATTTATCAAGTCACATTTGTTGTTCTTGTGTGGTGTGATTAATTGGTTTCTTTAAAAGAATTAAAACCCTTTTAGTCAATTACAGTAATCTGGGAATGTTATTTGGATCAGTAAGAAGAGCCATATAATTAGGATTTCCATTTTGTCTCCAATTTGGTATCATATGTTGTTCTTGTGTAATTTATTAAATTGGTTCCTTCAAGGAAGGATTAAAATCCTTTTTGATAAATCATAAGTAACCTAGTTGTGTCAGTTGGATCAATAAGTAGAGTTTGTCAATCACTTTCCTGCACATTTATACAAGATATAAACAAACATAAGTGTGCCAAACAGTTTGAGTTATAGCCAATATAAGTCATTCATCCTAGATCTTCATTTGACTCCATCCACCCAACAAGGCACTGGTCTTACCCACTTCATCACTTAATTTAATCAAATCTGTTAACTCAACATATTAATAAACTTCACCTTGATATTTCTTATACAATTTATACCAAATTAAGTTTGCATCTCTCCACTCCCAATTGCCATTGTGGATAGATTGCTCAAGTAGGAAACACATAGTTTAAGTCTGCTTCATTTGAATAGGTACACCCACCTAGGTCTGGCAGAGCCTAAAGAGAAGAAGGTTCAAGTACACTATATGGCCTTGTTCGTTAGCCTAAAACCTACCAAGAGCTTGGCAACCTCTTGTGGTTTTTCAACCAGCATTTTTGAGAACTAACAGGTTGATCAATACATTGAAACATTGATGTATTCTCACCAAACAAGTTAGGTGTTGTAACATGGGTAATAACTTGATCCCTAAGAGCTTCAACATTAAAATCTACCACTAAATTGGCACCATGTGTAATTCTAAGGAAATAAGCGTTTGGATCTGAGGCAATAAACTTACATCAAGTGCTCAAGCTAGTTTCGAGTATTGTTGTATCTCTAAAAGTCTTTCTTTAGTGAATTCCTCAAATTTGTTGTTCAAGTATTCTACATGCTCGTCTTGTTGTTGAGATGGCTGCTTTTGTTATGATTGTGGGATGGTATATCTAGGAGGAACAAATTTATAGAGTGTTCCCCATGTTATTTTGATTATGGTTGTAGTAGTTGATGTGTTGGTGACATTAGAGCTACTAGGATTTGATTCCATGATCTTCTTGTGTTGGGATCTCGTAAGAGGCATAAAACCACAATTGAGCTTATGGGATGTAAGATGGAAGATTCAAGATGATGGTGTGACAATATGATTTGATTTCAAGATGGATTTAAAGGATACATTGTTTAGCCTTTTGGAAAAAAATAGATGATGTTGGTATTATTTGATTGTGCTAGATCTCAAAATTGATAAAAGATGGATGACACTTTCACTTGGACTAGAATGTTGAGTACAAGTAAAGGGGATGATAGTTATTTTGCAAAAAAATAGAGGGGAGAAAGTTTCACTAAGATAGAAAAATCACAAGATAAAGATAGATGTTAATGTTGAAAGCAATCTTAGCATATGATCTATTGATTGATAGTTGGATGTTGAATGATTGGATTGATACACAAGGATGTTGAAGATTAGTTTGACAAGGTTGATGTTGTTTGATGATGATGGTTGTTTACAGATTATGATTGTTGTTTTTTGTCCAAAAATGTTAGGGTGACATTTCCTTAAAAACCTAAGATGAAGGTGATGTGATGTTTTGGAATGGGGATGATTGATCAGGACTGTGAGGTCTTCTATGTCAGACACCTTTGGTTTTGGATCAACAGGTTATGAAATTTTAACAATAAAAAATTTACAAGTTTAGGAAGATCTGGTTTAACAGTTAAGAGTGTTGAATTATGAAAAAGAGTCATGTTGCCTTAAGGAAAAAGTGAGAGGATTCTAGCAAACACATTGAGATATGCAAAAGCAACACGATGTTATAGTCAAAAGTGGCAAGATGGAAAAAATCGTCATTATAAAAATTTAGAGATGATAGAGAAGGGTTTCAATCAAAAGCATCAAAATGCACAAAAAAATAAATATACAAAAGAAAAAGCGATAAGATGCTTTGGAAAAAGTGACAAGTTGCAAGCAGAAGTGGGTTTTTGTGCAAAAGTTTCAAATTGTGACAGTCAAAAGTGGTTCTCTACAATTGGTTTCAGGAAATTTATGAAGTTTCTACAAGTTTTAGGGATGATTTTGAAGATGTGTTCTCTTGAAAAGTGATACAAACAAAATACATAATATCAAGACTAACTCTAAGGTGATTAGGATGATTTCACAATCCTTTTTCCACAAGAGCTCACTATTAAGTGTCATGGGTATTATGAAGCGGGTTAAGTGGAAATTACAAAACAAATGAGAATTCTTCAATTAGGGTTAGAAATCCAAAGACCCAAAACATAAAATGATCAAAAACCCACTTACCAATGAGATTGGTTGCGCTACACGAAGAATTCAAACATCAAATGATTAGTACCCAAAAAATCAAATCAAGAATTCAATGCATACACAAACCTTACATGCCATTTTAGAGCACATTGTTTGATGGTGTTGGATTGATCAAAGCTTAGATCCTTACACTTGCAAAAGCTTAATGACCTAGATAGCAAGATGATAAGATGATATGATTTCTCAATTCTCAAAATGACATGATCTCAATGCTCAAATTCTAGGTTATGATTATGGAGGATGAAGAGTGATTTTATAGATTTTCAAGAATTAGATCAACAGTTGAGATTGAATCTTGAAATGGAGGGATGGGAGAAGATCAAGGATGATGACAAGATGAGATTAGTTCCAACTCAAAATATCTCCTCATTTGTAGGAAATTGGTTGAGATATTTGAAAATGAAAGGTGGAGATTAGATCTCCAAAATGAAGGGATAAAAATGCTTGAGACAAAAGTTAGTTAAGATATTTTGAAAAGGAATATTCCTTGGGAATATGCTTTATGGAGGGAAACTAGGATAATTAAATAATTTAAAAAATTATTTAAATATGGAGGATTAGAATATGGCTTTTTGAAAAAGAGTATTCCATGCAAGTGGGATGAGGATTAAAGATTAGATAATTAAATAATTAAAATTATTTAATTATAAGACATTCAAACAATTTTGGATTAATATAATTAAATAATTAAAAAATATTCAATTAGGGTGATAAAGGGAAAACTAAAGATGAAATGATGAATTAATTAAATAATTCAAGATTATTTAATTAATATCTAGGAAAATAGGGTTAAATGATGAAAATGATGTTAAAAGGGGGATTAATGATGCACAAATGATGATAAATGATGAAAACGCACTGATGATAATAAAATGATGGAAATGATGGAAAATTACAATTTTAGGATGTTTGATATTCATTAGGCATTTTTACATGTCTACAAGTATAACACAATTGAAGACATGCCAAACAAATACAACCTAGGTAGTCGTAAAAGGATTGCCAACTTAATGTGCATCCACCTATCAAAGCATAATACCATCCAATGAATTGGTGAATAGGGTGTGCCAAGTTCATATATTACCTTGACACCCCTCACCTTGTAAGGACAAGGTCTTATCAAGGAACAATGGTCACCTCAACAAGGGACAATACATGGCAAGTAACTTCATGCATGATATTATATGTTGCACCATAAAAATAATGATCGATGGTCTTAAAGGCTACTAAAAATAAGGTTCATAGTGGGAGAACGGTGAACAATGAGCTTGTCTGATAGTGCCTGAGTCGAGGGGGGTCTCCCCTCTCCTCCTCACCTATACACATCCTAACAGATTGAGGGTCGTGAGGCTTGTCTTGAGCGACATTGGCCACACCTTGGGGTATAAATTTTGTTCTCCCCCTTTATATACCCCACTCAAAAATGTGGTTGAGGTCATCTTTGGGGTGATGAAATCCCCAAGCAAGCCTCTTACTGAAAAAGAAAAAGGAAGGAATAGTGTTACTATTTCTAGTCACCCAGGATCACACTAGGTGCAAGGGGAGAGCATACGTAGGCAACTCCTTCAATGAAAAGAACAAAATGCAAACTAGTGGTGTTTTTGATCTCGAAGATTGTATGAAACACAAGGAGAGAGTATACACATCGCTAGTCTACTAGATATGGAAAACAAAGTTCATTTTAGTTTACCAAATTGAAATGTGTGGTTAATTTTAAGATTTAAAAATGTAAATCAAATAACCTTGCACCAAAATTTGTTAGTAGTTTCACAATTTGGTCTTCTCCCAACATTTATCAAGTGCTGCACAAATAGTTTAGTAAAAAATGATCAAGAAATGAAGCACACATTAGGGTTAGCAGAAATTTGTAAGCACAAAAACCAAAAAAGATTGAATAGAAAAAGAAGTGTCATTGTGTTATAGACAAAAGCATTTTTTTACCTCAAAAGCATCAATCCATAGTTAAACGTGTTGCTGTATTTTTGTAGAAGTGTCAAATAGAGATAGACACATTGAATCATAATGAAACACATCATTGTACCTATAGATAGAGAAAAGCAAACACATTAGAAAACAAAAGCATGAGTTTACAAATAGAAGTGTCATAATTTTTCATATGCATCAAAGTGTGACAAAAACATCAATTTGCAATAAAAAGCGTCATTGTAATTCTGTAAACATGTCACTGTAACTTGTAGGTCATCAAAAAATTCAACAAAAATGTTAGATTAGGGATGTGGGTCCCATCAAGCTTGCCAAAATGTGTAATGGGTTTAGTGGAAAATCAATTAAGAACATAATTGAAGCAATTATCTAGTTAGAAATCTCAAACACCCACAAAGAAAAGATTGATAAAACCCACTAACCAATGAAATTGAATGCTCCTACTTTAGAAAAAGATCATTAAAATTAGAATTAACATTCAAAATCCAAATCCAAAGAAGTGCAAACCTAACATTCCATTGTGAATTGTGTTGATTTGATGTTGGATTGCTCAAACCTTAGAACCCACCTCTTGCAAAAGCTTGAATTAACCTAAAAGATGCTCAAAATGCTTAGATTGAATGCTCAAATGATGATATGAAAGCTCAAAATGCTTCTAGGAGATTTGAAACGGAGGGAGATGGCTTTGTTTTATAGATTTTAAAAAATTAGATCAATGGGGGAGATCAGGTCTTGAGATCAATAGTTGAGATTGAATCTAGAAGATCAGGGGTTGAGATTAATTGTGAGCTTTAGTTAACTCAAAATATCTCCTTAATTTTAGAGAATTGATTCCATGTGCAAATGGTTAGTGGAAGGAAGAAATTAAATGATTAAAAAATATTTAATTATGTGAGATAGAAGAAAATTAGTTTTTTCTAATTAAACAATTAAGAAAATTATTTAATTAGATAGGATAGAGGAAAATTAGTAAAAAGTGGTGAATTAATTAAATAATTGAGAATTATGTAATTAATAGAGGAAATGAGGTGATTTAGATGGAAAATGGTGAAAAATGGTGAAAAGTGACCAAAATGATGAAAATGACAAGAAATGCAAGGTTAGTGATGAAAGTGAGGAAAATGATGAGAAATAAGGAATTAGTGATGAAGATGATGAAAATGCAATGTTAGTGAATGTGTGATATGTTCAGGCATTTTTAGATGTCTACAAATGTAATGTGTCATTTGTATATGTTGAAGATGTTTCATTTCATTTCTATATTATGTCAAAACAAGTTACTATTTATTTTCATGAGATTGTTTAAGGTTTTGATCCTTATATAGCCATGTAACTCGAGCCAACAACTCCTCTATAACTTCAAAGCCTATCCCTTGCATCATGACATGCCTATCGTCCAACCCTTTTGTAAAATCAATGGTCAATATGGTGTTGTGCCCATTTAGTCTCTCTAAATATGGATTTACACCCACATTCATTAAAACACTCCAAACTCTTTGGTTTTACTTCACAGTATTACAATTTAGAGGCACAACACAATTTATATCACATCCCATTGTTTAAAATCCCTTATAAAATTTCTTTCCTCCACAATATCCTACCAATGCCTCTACCCAACAAAACACACCAGTGACTTTTTTTACCAAAGCTCATTGATGCTAATAACAAATATAAGTTGCTAGAGAGAGATTTAAAGTACACCAACCATAATAACTAAGATCATGTGATCAATTGCCCAAATCCTCGCAATCCCAACTAGATAGTGAAAATTAATAATTTCTAATCTCATCACTATTAAGTTTAATGGCTTCCAAGGGGAACATGTCATTCTTCACACAATTAGTGGTACCATAATGGTGGACTCTGTAATTTGTAAAAAATAATTATTCTATTAGGTTCTCTTAAAATATTGATAACGGTAACATTTATTATTTTTTTAATAATATCAATAGAAAAATTTATCAATCCTTTAATTGTCTAACTAGATTGATTTCTCTTCTTTAAACAATTTATTATGTTCATTGAATCCCCTTCAATAATTAAGGATTAAATACCAACTTTCTGGGCCATTTTTAAGGTATTATAAACTCTTATAGCTATAAAAAAGTGGTTGGTTTGATTTCTCAATTTAATTACAAATGTTACAATCAAATTATCTTTATAATCTCTTAGCACTTCTCCACCACCCATTAGGGTGAGATTCCCTTTTGAGACTCCATTGAAGTTTACTTTATGTCAATTAGGAGGGAAGGGGACCACACAATGCTATGTATTTGGAATTTAAAATCCTTGAAGGGAATTGAAGTATCAAATTCAAGATTCCAAACTGATAAATCTCCAAGTCAACCTTAGATACCCAATTTAAGGAATTGAAGAAAATTTTCCCTCAACAATTGTAAGAAAGTTCTCCTTCATGGCTAAACAAATTTTTTACTCACGACCTTGATCATTAGAGACTTCATATCAAAGAAGATTTTGTTTTCTTCTCCATCCATAACCCCCAAATAGCATGAGGCAAAGCAATGTGCCACAAAAGTTTTAAGGATATATTTTTAAAAGGGGATCACCATTGTTCTAGCATCCCTTGAGTCTCTTTAGAAAAAAATCAATTGACTATGATAAAGGAGATTAGGAGGCTCCAAAATTCCTATAAGAAGGGAAGTTCCACCAATAAATGAGAAATGTTTTCTTTTGCTTCTTCACATAAGGAGTATCTATTGAGTAAGGCAAATCCCCTTTGATCAAATTGTTAATTTCAAGGATTTTGTTTTGTCTTTCCAACCATAAAAAAATATTAACTTTAGGAATCAATTGAGGTTGATACAATTTAGCCCAAAAGGGAGAAGGGCCTTGATCAACATCATAAGAAACCCTGAAGCAACAAAAAAAGAACACCTATGGAGTTAGCTACCTAGACTAGTTCATCACTCTTGAAAGCCTTTGGGATGTGATATTTATGCAGTAGGAATTCTAATCTAGAAAGAGCATACACCTTATCGAAAGAAGCACTAGTTAAGTCCCTTAGATACATTAAAATATTCAATATAGTCTCACATTTCCTGAAAAAGATTGTTTTGCATAAATCAACATATAAGGAGTGAATAATTCAACATCCTTTAAAGAGGAGTATAACATTCATTTATCTTCCCAAAGATTAATTTTTGTTCCTTCCCCAAGATTCCATCTTATGCATTTATTAAAATAAATCTACTAGTACTCATACTTTTCCAAATATAAGATCCTTGGAGAAGATCATTAGAAGTCAACATATCACCATTTGAATCTATCAATACTTCTTTAAAATGAGTAATCCTCTCATTTTCTTCGTTTAGCAATTTTCAAATAATTTAGCATTTAGAAAAAGTTTGAACCCTCTAATCTTTCTTAGACCCAACCCACATTTATTTTTAGGCTTACAAACTGAGTCTAAAGCAACAATCATGTGTCAATTCTATCTTAGAGACATAACCACACCTATGATTTAATCTAGAGTGAAATAATGAATAAAATTGTGCTAAAAAGAAACTACATAAATTAAACTCATAAAAATAAAAATATAATTAATATACAATACAATTTTTATTGAATTAAATATTTAAATGTTACATCTAATAACAAAATCAAAATAAATAAATAAAAGATATTTTTTAAAAAAAATACCCTTTTTTCCCTCTAGGGTTATTTAATCCTTTACCTAAAGAAGGCCTCATTATATATATAGAACCATCTCAACTATCAATAACCTCCTGCATATTGGGAGTACAAGGTAGTCCCTTATACTTTAAGGCATTTGTACACCCAAAAATAGATTGTTTGGTATCGTGGACTATAAAAGGACCTTTCCTTTCCTTTTTGTATTGCCTATTGGTGACATTGAAATTCATTGTCGTACAACCTATTAAATGTCAATTATCCCAACAAAGGGAAAGCTTAAAACATGTTTTTTGGGATTGTTCATGGGCTAAAAGAAAATGGAATACAATTTTCATTTCCTCCCTGATATCTTTGAGCATACTGTAAACTAAAAACTATTGTTTTGAGCCTCGATCTTCAAAATAATGTGTGGTTGACTCTATGAGACATACTATTTTGTTTAACATATGGAAATGTAGATGTTTAGCATTTTTCACAGTGTAATGTTCGTCAGGAAGGAGAAATGTTAAAGTTTTACTTTGATATCATCTTCCAAATTATCTTTTTGTGCTCTCAATTGCAAGGGGTCCCTAAAAAAATGTAAAAATCAACAATCACTTGGACAGGATAAAGTTACAGTTGTTGCGGCTACATGAAAATGATTCCTTATGTTCCAAATAGCTTCAAAGCATGGTTAAATTCAGAATAAAATGATTCCTTATGTTCCAAACAACTTCAAAGCATGGTTAAATTCGGAATCTAAGACAATGTATTATGTTGTATGAGGTATACCTGTTGTTATGAAATAATTTTGATGGTTTGTAATTGTGTTTACTTGCATGACAACTTGTTTTGTGTTTACTTGTGTGGCAACTTGTTGACTGCCCATTTATTATTTTATATGTAATTTTCTGCATTGATTCAATAGAAGAAAAAAACTATCAATTCATTTATAAAAATACTCTAAGATCTAAGATGGTTAAATAGGACTGGAACAAAATTTCTAACTAAATTAGTACGATACTAATGTGAATATCCTACTTCCCTTTATATTACCTCTCCCACAAACTTTGTAGGTAATTCCTTCTAGGTTTTTTTTATTAAAAAAAAAATCGCGAGACAATATAATATTTTTTCATTTCGGAGGAAATTCCCGCCGTCAGATAATGCTATCAATCGCAATGGTCTGTCTTTGAGAGTCCTCAACTTCACTGCTGTTTTGTATTTTTACAGATTATCTCATCAATCTCTTGTTCTGCATCTTATGTTACAATCATGGCTGCCCACGATGCATTCTACACACTTCCTGATTCTCTTCTTTCTTTCATACTATCGAAAATCCCAATAAAAGATGCTGTCAAATCTTCTGTTCTTTCCAAGAGGTGGAGGTTTCTCTACACTCAGATGCCTGAACTTACTTTGTCTCCGAATCTTGTTTTGGGGCCTGATTGCCCTTCTCTCGACCCACCCCTCGTGTTAAAAGTTGAGAATATAATTTCCAACATCTTGCTTTTGCATTCACATAATCTGGAGACCTTTCACCTCCACAACACCGGGTTCGATCAAAACCAACGGCGCTTCTCTCGTGAAAATGTGTGCAGATGGGTAAGATATGCATCTTCGTGTAATGTTCAACACCTCACTCTGTTTGACCACTACGTGCCGGGTCCTTACGATGAGCGTGTCGATGAGCGCCACCTCGCTTTAAAAGAAACCCCACCCCCTGCTCTCTTTTCATGTTCGCGTCTCATAACACTAGATCTGCGCGACTACATTCTCACCAGTATCCCAATTAATTTCGTTGGATTCCCCCACCTGATTACTTGTCGCCTCGACGGTGTTCAATTGACAGAAGATTCTTTAGTCTCCTTCATTTCGTTCTGCCCCCTTCTGCAAAAACTTGAAATAATAAGAGATGATTGGCTAGGTGATGTAGTAATCTATTCACCCACCATTGAACATTTGTATGTGAACCGGATAAAATCTCTCTCTGTTAACTGCCCCAAACTTAAAATTATGTCGGGGTCCATGTTTGAGGATTTGAGTGTAAATGGTGTAAGGTTCTATGAGCTTTCTTCTGACATCTGGCATCTTGGAATGGACAGTGGAAGAACCCTGAGGGAATTGTCCATGGAATACGGAGGAGACATTCCAGTATCAACAAGTAGATTTCTTCACATATTAGGCAACTGCCAGTCCTTGAAGGGACTTGTCATATACCTGGGTATTCCCTTTGAAAGGGAAGCAGAGATGGATGTTCCTCTACTGAACCTGCTTCACCGGCTTCCAAATCTTCAGTGGCTGCATATTGTGGGCTTGTTTGTACAGGTATTTATACAAAATTCCTAACCTGAAGCTCAATAGTTTTTAAGTTGACATTTTAAGGTCATGCATTTTGAATGTCGATAAATAAAAGATGAAATGCTTCTTTTTAAACATTGTGAGAAAGGAACCCTTGGTAAAGTTACTTATTCATGGCACTGCAAAGCAGGAGTTGGGAAGAGATCCTATACCTGTTTGCCTCGCCTCTCCACATGTTAACCTTAAGAAAATACGCGTAGAAGTACTTGAGTTAGACTACAAAGAGATTGCGGTAATAAGTTGCTTGCTCCAGAGTACGCCCTTTCTTGAAACAATGGAAATTCGGCTACCTGACGAATATGATGAAGGTCGATGTATGGACTTCTTTAAAGACATTTTGTACCTGAGGAGAGCATCCTTACTAGCAAGGATTAGTGTACTAGACTGGTGATTTGATTCCATGCTCTATTTTTGCTTTCATTCCAAAAGTTGTTTATGTTGCTGAAGCTCCATTTGCTTTTTCTGGCAATATAGTCTGGTGATATCTTTTAAAGCACATCTCATCCACATAAAAATTGGTGTGATATAAAAATTAAAAATTATCACATACCCCTTCGAACAACAAAAAAAAATTAATCTGAAGCAAACATTAACATTTGTAATGATAGTGAAGCACAAATATCAGTACAGTAAATCTGGGTATAAAATGGGAATTCTAATCCCTTATTTTTTGTAACCGCTTCTTTATGGCAGGGCCCCCACTCTTTTGTCAGTTTCCCATCTTTTTAATTGTGTTAAAATTTGGTGTGTATCGGGCTGTTGTGGTTTTGATTTAAGTGAATTTTCCCTTTTTAGCAGGGTGTTGTTGTGGTTACTGGACGGTTAGAGATACTAGAGTTGTTGATGATGCTGAGCGGCAATGTTGTTTTGCTTGGGCTGCTCTAAGATTTTAATGCTGGGTGTGTTTTCTGTATCTGTTTTTCTTAATCCAGAATAAAAGAAACAGTGCTGTATTATTTTATCCTGAAAAAAAGAAACAGTGTTGTATTATTTTATCCTGAATAAAAGAAACACGTCTCCTTCCACTTTTAAATTATGCCTCTTGATTTGTTACTATTACTATCCTGAGCATGAATCTCAAAAATAGAGTTCGGTGGAGTTGATGTGTAGGGTAGAGTATATGTTTTATTGATGCTAAGTTGCAGGAATGCAGGTGTTTGCATCAAAATTCCACTATTATTACTCTCACAAAATAATCACAACATTCAGAACATGTCAATCACAATTTCGACATGCGGCTGAACCAAAATCATTCTATCAACTTTCATGCATTTTGTACCTCAAAGCTTACACAACTATTCTTCCATCTCATCTACTTGAATTGAATCACAGCTAAGACTAGTTACCTAATGGTAACGATACTGAAAGATTCATCTGTAGTGAATCTGCTGGATTCCAAACTCTGGTAGGATTTTAACAACATAGAAAATTTAGCATTATTGAAATTTTAGGGAGTCTAAATCATGAAAGAAAATTGCAAGATATGTAAAATAAATTGTTTTGGTTGTAAATAGGAATTTTAGTGCTGCAATATTATCTTGCAAAGCCGTACACCTTCCCTTCTCATCTCTGAAAATCTTATTCCAAAGCAGCCACTGTTCCTAAATTCTGATGTCACTGGCCTTCTATGACAGGTTCCCCACAACCCGTCTGTTTCCTTTTGTTGAGCTATGTTTTGTAATTTTGTGTTGTAGCTGCTGTTGGTGGCGGCTGTAGTAGTCAATTATGTGTTTGCTCAATAGTTTTTAAGTTGGTAGTTTAAGGTCATGCATTTTGAATGTATATAAATAAAATATGGAAGACTTTTTTTAAACAATGTGAGAAAGGAATCCTTGATATAGTTACTTGTTCATGGCACTGCAAAGAGGAGTTGGCAAGTTATCCTATACCTGTTTTCCTCACCTCTCCACATCTTAACCTTAAGAAAATACGCGTAGAAGTACTTGAGTTTGACTCCAACGAAATTGCAGTAATAAGTTGCTTGCTTCAGAGCACGTCCTTTCTTGAAAGAATGGAAATTCAGCTACTTGACAAATATGATAAAGGTCAATGTATGTATTTCTTTAAAGATATTTTATACTCGAGGAGAGCATCCTTACTTGCAAGGATAATTGTAATGGATGGTTTGCATCAAATGTAAGCTAAAAAAACTATGACCTTTGAACTTCATCCCATGTCCTCTATAATAGCTTGTTTATGGTATTTGATTCCATGCTGTTTTTTGCTTTTATTCTAAAAGTTGTTTATGTTGTTGAAGCTCCATTTTCTTTTACTGGCAATATAGTCTGGTGATTTATTTTAAAGCATACAGAATGATTACGAAAATATTCAATGTGTGGAAGGACCGATCCCTTCTTGGAATGGAGAATAATGAAGATTCTAATATCTCATGACTTCATTGAAGCTGTTAGAAACTTCAAGTTTTTATTGCTAAAGGTATTAGTATCTGTTTCTTTGCCTTTTTTTATTAGGTATTTCAAGTTCTGCTTTGAATGTTTTAATTTCTTCCACTTTTTAAAAGAATCTGTGGTTGACAACTGCCTACATGATTCACACCTGCTTGTTTGTCTGTTGTGAGCTGTTTAATTCTCAATTTTGGCATGTGGCGAGGGATGCTCTGCTTAAACATTAATCGGTTCTAAGCGTTTTAACTACTTAAATGGTAAGATTTAAAATCTGAATCGGTTCTAAGTTTTCAAGTAACAAGGTTTTTCATTCTACTAATCATCTCATTCACATAAAAATGGTGTCATACAAATATAAAAATGATCACATATCCCCTACAACAGAAAAAGAAAGCAGCAAGCATAAACATTTATATCATGATAGTGAAACAAATTTCAGTACAGTAAGCCTGGGTACAAAATGGGAATTGTAATCCCATATTTGATGTAACCGCCTTATTTATGGCAGGGTCCCCATTCTTTTATCAGTTCTCATCCTTTTCATTGTGTTAAATTTTGGTGTGTAACGGACTGTTCGATTGTTATTTAGGGGAATTCTCCCTGGTAGCACGGTGCTGGGGTTTTTGGTAGGAGTTCTTTCTTTTACAAATGGTGTGGGAATACTGGAAGGTTAGAAAGTAGTTCATGATGCTGAGTGGCAGTGTTGTTTTCATTGGGCTGTTCTAAGGCTTGTAGTGCTAGGTGTTGTTTCTGTATCTGTTCTTTTATCCTGAATAAAAGAAACAGTCCTGTATTTTTTTTATTGATATGACCTGAACATGTCTCCTCTTCTACTTTTAACTTTTATGTTTTGCAACTTGACTAGTTACTATTATATTCCCGAGTATGATTCTCAAGAATAGAGTCCTCTGCTGGAGTTGACGTGTAGGGTAGAGTATATGTTTTCGTGATACTAACTTGCAGGAACGGAGGTGTTAGCATCAAAATTCCACTATTATTACTCTCACAAAATAATTACATATTGGCATGCAGCTGAAACAAATTCACTCAATCAACTATCATGCATTCTGTTCCTCAAATCTTACACAACTATTCTTCCAACTCCTCTCCTTGGATTGAATCACAACTAAGACTAGTTACCTAATGGTAACAAGTACTGAAAAATTCTTCTGTGTTGAATCTGACGGATTTTAAATTCTGGTAGGATTTTATTTTTAACATAGAAAATTTAGCATTGTTGAAATTTTAGGAAGCATAAATAATGAAAGAATATTGAAAGATATATGCAAATAAATATGTTTAGTTGTAAATAGGAATCTTAGTGCTGCAATTTTATCTTGCAAAGCCCTACACATCCCCTTCTCATCTCTGAAAATCTTTTTCCAAAGCAGTCACTGTTCCTAATTTTTTATATAATTGCCCTTCTGTGACAGGTCCCCCACAACCCATCCGTTTCCTTTTGCTGAGCTGTTTTTGTAATTTTGGGTTGTAGCTGCTGTTGGTGGCAGCTGTAGAAGTCAATTATGTGTTTTTCTTTGTTCAGTTTTTGTGTTTTTAAGGGTTGGTGTGCTAGTTAGAGGTTTTTTTTTATGAAGGGAATGATGGGCTGAGGAAGCCATGAGAAGGCCTGTGTGTTGGTATTCAAGTTTATACCGAGCAATTTATGAGGCTTTGAATTCGGGCTGATATGCAACAGAATGAAGGGAGCAGTAGCTAGGTATGTCAAGGGCTTTAAGTTTCAACTTCATGATGACCATGCCTTGGTGAAGATATCTACTTTGGCTGAGGCATATGAATATGCTTTAAAGGCGGAGGGGAAATTGAATTGGGAAAGCAAGATGGTGACTAGAAGGGATGATAGCAGCCATAATAGAGGAAAATAGTTTCCTCAGAACCTGCCATGAGTGAAAAGCGAAAAGAAGACAAGAATGTGAAGGCTTTTTTTAGAGGAAAGGGAGGCTTTTGAGGTAGGGATGAAGAATACAATCTTCTAGAGGTTGGAAGCCGTTGATGTGTTCTATTTGTAATGAAGCTCACAAGGTCATAGATTGTTGTTAAAGCCCGAAAGGGCCAAAAGGGCAATGGTATTCCTTGAAGAAGAACCTTTGATAGAAGAAGTTGAAGTAGAGACGAGAGAACTTGATGTTGCGAAAAACCTTATTGTTTGGGAATAAAGAAACCCCAGAAGCTGATTGGAAGAAGAAGAGTGTATTTTGAACAAAATGCAAGCATAAGGACAAAGTGTGCAAGGCAATCATAGATGGTAGATTTGCCAACAAACTAGTGACACATAAATGGTTAACAAATTTGCATTCCTAAATTTAACCCTTACAAGATTTCTTGGTTTAAGAAGGATTACCATGTACTTGTAGATAAATCTTGTTTTGTTGCTTTCAAAATTTGTCCTTATGTGGGCAAAGTGCTATGCGATGGGTGCCGATGGATGCTTGTCATTAGCTATTAAGTAGCCTTGGCAACATGACCAAAAAGTAATTCATGGTTGAGATAATACTTATGAGATACAACATGAGGGAAGGAGACATAGAAAATTGTGGAAAGAGAAAGGAGCATTTGAAATGCTAGTTTTGTCTCTTCCAACAAAAGCTAGAATTGAGCTTAAAGACAAACAAAATTCTAGATAAACCAAGAAGTAAGCTAGAAGAATGTTTGGGCATCAAAGTGCAGATGAATTGACGTGTGTAGTACGAAAGAGAATTGATGAAAAAGAAGTGGTGTTGCAAGGTGCATTTTCGGTGATAGTTGTTGAAGTTGCAGTTGGAAGTGATCTTCATTTGAAGGAAACATTAAAAGATCCTACAAGTAGTTTTCGTTGGATGGAGAAGGATGGTGAATTATGGGAGTATAAGCAAGATCATAGAAATACTCCAAGAATGTTATCGAGAAATTGGTCAAAGGTGATTGCCTAAATCTCGAAGGAGTGATGTGAAGCATAATTCGGGCAAGGGAAGAAGTTTTAGGTCTATGGGTGGTAAGAGAAGCAATTATTTGGTCAGCTCTGCGTTAGTCTTCACTTGGCTTTGCCTGTCCAACTGGATGGTAGAATTGACACTGGAGTCCCCTTCACCTTGGAATAGCATGCGTTGGAAGATTTAATGGTGACTCAGATTGTGCCAAGGAATACCAAGAGAATACCTTGAAGGCAAGACTATTTGAAGACCATATTGGTAGTTATGAAATTCAACATGAAGTTTACAAAAGCAGATTCCTCTGAAACCGGAGGTTCATAATTTTTAAAAGATAGGGAGGATGATGTAACTGCCCTTGAATGAGGGTTCCCTCGCTACTTATTTGTTTTTGCTGAGCTATTTTGTTAATTTTGGGTTGTCTTTGCCGTTGGTGGTGGCTGTAGTGGTCATTCAATTTTTAGTTTTGGTGTTTTCTTAGGGGAGGTGTGTAGGTAGAAGTTAGTTTTTGGGAACAGGTTGAGGAATCCATTAGAAGGCCCATGTATTTTATTCAAGCTGGGAAATAAAATATTTCTTTTTCTGCTATAGTCTTGGAGGTTTGCCTCATTCACTATTGTGTTGGTTCTTTATTGGCTAGAACAGAGCATGTAATTTACACCTACAGAGGCAGTCTGCATTAGTTTTGGAGCATGTGATTTGCAACCACATAGGTGGTCTATATCAGTTGTCCATTCAAAATATTTATATTTGCAATTTTATCGTTTTCTAATTACATGGGACAAGCTGATGCAGATTAATAGGAGCAACAACTCTCCATAGTAAACCCGTCTTAGTTTGGAGTCTGCAGTTCAAACTAAAGGTACAAATATTGGTTTTTATTCTTTATAAAATGACAATTAATAAACTTAAGCACCTAAGAACTTAAAAACAAAAAGTTTTATGGAGAATGGTTGGAGGTATGTCTTTAAAACTTTGTAGTCACCCATTTTTGCCATAAGTCTTTGTGAATAAAGAAAGAGGTGTTGAGCTACAAGAGTCCCAATAACCACGAAACCTCCTATCAAAGATCACTTTTATATTCTTGCGATCCCCCTCTACATTTGTACTATCTCACATGTCATCTTTTGACACTTTTCTTCTCATTTTCTTGTTCATGACCCGAGTTCTTATGTTTTCCTTCATCTTTCCTCTCCTTCGATAGTTTCTTGCATCAAAAAAATGCAAAATTGTAGTTAAGAACAATAAGCTCACAAAGCTTCTTTTCCAAGGATATCACATGCAATTGCTTCCTTTGAAAAGGTCTTTTCTCTACTTTGTGTTTGGGAAGGTATTGTGATGCAGACAATCTCTGTTGCTGCCAGTTAAAATAAACCTGTTGTAGGTAGAGCAACAAACACAGCAGAATAGAAGGGGAAAATATGGTCAAGGTATGCGTTACCAAACAAAAGTCAGCCAAAGAAAAACCCAACACTCTAACAAATGCAGATTAATCTCTATTCTCAAATCTGCAAGTCATAACTCACTCTTGATAAGAATCCATCACAGCAGACAAAGAGAAGCACAGCAACGCACAACAGAGTATGCAGTAAATAATTAACCTTTTAACGCCAAATAGAAAACGTAGCGAATATCCTTCTTATTTGGAAAAGTAAACATTTACATATTATGAACTCCACTGTTCATTCAAGCCCAAATGTGTTCCTATATAGCTCTGTCAATGCGCCAACAAAGAATTCCTATTCTAATTCAACTATCCAGAGTTCTAAGCCAGTGACCATATTTGCCAGTTTACATTTGTTCCCTTTTTCCTCCAAAACACATGCAACTCTAACTATTATTATTATTAACAGTCCTTTGAAAAAGCAAACTTTTATTAACTATGCCTACCTAGCACACCAAAATAGGGTTGTTATAACAGTTTCTATTTCAAGGAGAACAACACTCCTGAAACCTCTCAGCCATTTTGTTGACAATCATACATCACAATGTTTGACCAGGTGTCCATACGATATCTCATAATGAAACCAGAGGATCTTTGCAGGAAAGTGTATATCGTTATAAGGCATAGTTCAAATTGAAGCAACATTAGCTCTAAACTTGAAGAAAGACAGTGAAAGCAAATGTAAAATGGAATTATTAAGTAGATGGAACAAATCAACTAGACCCCAATAATGGTGCTATACATAATAGAGCCAACAAGCCTGAAATTGGATGGAGGATCCTACGAGAAAATGAAATTATGATGGAATAATAATAAGAAATCTTCTTAGACCTGGCCATCTTGGGGGTTTGTGTAGATCTAACGAAGCTATTAACAATTGAGTACTAATTTTTGGATTATATTGTAATAACCACTGTTGGTTGCTACTAATTTCTTTTTTGGTCCTTCAATATTCGCTTGATTGACCAAACCATTTATTCTCAATTAGAGGAGCTAGTTTAATAACCTCATTCAACCATATAATAAGGGTGGTAGACCTACACCACAAATGTGCAATCTTGCACTAAATAAGATAAACTCGCATAATATGACAATTTCCTAGATCTAGACCTAATTCTTGGGGGTTCAGTAGAAATGCCAAAAAGGGAAGTGGTGGCAATGTTATTGTTAGGATCTTCCCCTATATTGAGTTCACTAATGCATAAGCTTCTAAGTACATCTAAGGTGAAAAGAAGAATGTTGGTGCATCTCATAATGCACTATGGGTTCCATCTTATCTCCTAGATCATTGCCAACTGTGTTGACAAGCAAGCATCCCATACTATTTGTTGTTATCATTGACAAGGTCACAAGTATAACAATATACACCACATAAGGCCATTAATAAGACTTCCATAGCCCATTAAGCCTTTGATTCATCTTATAATTGTATAAATATAATAAGGATGCCATATGGTTTTACCTCACCTAAGATTAGTGTCTATACTATCAATCACCTAGACTAAATGATAACAATCACAACTATGAGAACTAGACTGTAGGGAAACACAACATTGGAAGCACACATGTTTCTTTTGATACACGAATGCCAATATTGAACTCATAAGACATGTAGCTCTCAACATTTATCACCTACATACCATTGGTGAAAGTTGGCTAACCCTATGAAATCGGGTAGCTTTTGACATCTATCACTCGCATGCTATTGGTGAAAGCTAGCTAACCTATGAAATCAGGTAGTTTTTGACATCTATCACTTGCATGTTATTGGTGAAAGCTTGCTAACCTTATTGTATACTTGAATACTTCTTTGGCATAGCATGCTCTATGAAATCGGGTAGCTTTTGACATCTATCACTTGCATGCTATTGGTGAAAGCTAGCTAACCCTATGAAATCAGATAGTTTTTGACATCTATCACTTGCATGTTATTGGTGAAAGCTTGCTAACCTTATTGTATAGTTGAATACTTCTTTGGTAGAGCATGCTTCTTCACTCCTATCATGTTGGAGCAATGATAGGCTTATCTAAAAGTGGGTCATAGGTTTTGCAATTTTAGTGATCACCTCAAGATGAGTGGGACAAGTTACACTAAGAGAACAATTATCCTCTACCTATGTCCTCTTAGAGTCCCCTTCTCCACCCTAATTGTGATTGCAGGAAGTCAACTTCTATATTAATCTTGGTTCAACATTGTGACATTTAAAAAGTACCAAAACATTGATGTAAAACATATTGTTTGAAGGGTTTACACCCAATGCTAGTTAATTTGGTTATATCACCCTAAAGGGATCCATTAAACTATATAGTGGTCCTATGTTCTTGGAGCTAGAATACATGACAAATGTAGTACATTGAACACATGTGAGTTGGCCTTTAACTAGACACATACATAAATACAAACTCATAAAGTAGTCTGAAAGGTCATCCACTTCATTCTATTAGTATTTGGAAACACATTATTTGTTAAACATAAATTAAATTCATTAGTAATATTAAACAATATCATACATTTGAGTACATAACATTTTTGTATAGTACCAATCACAATTATCCACTAAACATATTTAAGGCAAAACAACATACCACATTTGACAATAACTGCTATTAATTCCAATAGTTAGCAAAAGTAGTTGTAAGGAATTTCATCTTAAACTTAACACAAATATAGGTATATAATTAGAGAAGAAAACCATTAATACATAATAAGAGTTGTTCACATCATCAAATCATAGTGGCTTAATTCAACATCATCATCGAATGCAAGTTAGTAGGTTTCCATAACTCACTCATAGCCAAGTCATGGGCAAGTTTATCATGCCTTTAGGTTTTGGAAGAATAGACCTTACGGAGCCTTGAGACTAACATATACCCTCTTGTTATTGATTCAAGACACAAGGCCATAATGTTCAACACACAAACATTGACTATTTTACTTAAAATAAGTTTAAAGGCATTCTCACTCATTCACATCATGACAAACCATGATGATAGAGACTATAAAAGTTCATCCAAGATTGGAGTAGATTTTGTGGAGTAGATTTTGGAAAGATAAACCCACAAAATCTTTGAATAGATAAGCTTGATTGTGATGGGTTACCTTTTTATTAGCTTAGACCTATATAGTGAGGGAATATTAATTGAAAGGTTGAGTTTCTAGCCATTCAATACAAGTTCCAACTTCTAGATGCAGCCCATTGAAGAGGGAGGGATGATCATGCTAAGGAACAACACAAAGCTTGAAATTATTCCCTAAACCCTCCTACTGACTTGGGTCCAAGGATATCCTTCACCCAAAGATTGCCTATATATCTACTTCCAGACAAAATTGAAGTCATATATAGTTCTCTTAATCTCAATCTTTCAAGGAACTATTGATAAACAAATTTGTCATTGCTATATTTAACTAAAAATAGCTTTAGACTCGCCCAATGGGCAACAACAAATGTTCTAACAATTGGAGACATCACTATTGGATCAACTATCTTCCTCTATGTTTGAGAGGGGTAGCTCCTTCGTTTGATAAATTTTGGGATTTTTAGGGGGTATGCTTTTGATCAGAAAGTAGGAAAGGAAGACACATTAAAATTGAGATGTAACAAAAATTTGTAGAAAAGAAGAGGAATAAATACACATGTTCATTCCCTAAAAAATATTATCAAAGTGAAAAGGATGCAACTGGGGTTTTATAAATGGAATGTAGTTTGACATAAGAAAAATGCATCTATATAAGGTTTCATGACTCATAGATAAGAAAACAACCTATATTATCGTCCAAGTTGCATAACACATATATTAAGGAGAAACATCTATATTCACCACATGATAGAAAATATTCAAAAGAAAGATTGTAAATTTAACATATGAAGAGAATACAATATAAAATACAACATACTAGTTCATAGACTAGTTGTACTATCTTTTATTTAATCCAAAATGAAGAGCTCCACAAACTCTTTTGTTGTTGTACAATGTGAAAGAACCCAAAAGTTTTCTAGCCCATAATTCCATCCTCTGACAAAAAAGATAACATATAGCTTTTCAATTTGTAATTGATTCTTGAAAAAACAATAATAATTAAAATTAGACTTTATTTGGTTCTATTTTGTCTCCTTTATTGGAAACAAAATCCATTTTCTAACCTTAGTTGCAAAAAAATAGAGACTTGTATGGTCACCAACATAGTCATTAACCCAAGCATGTTATCAATTCATTTATGAGGCTCAACAACATCCTATAGTGCACCTAGTAAGTTAGTCTAGTTGAATCCATCTACTATGATAAACATACCTAAGAATACTAAAAGAGAATAAGAAACCTTCTCAAGGGAGGGATGAGCATCTGTGAAATCAAAGACTACAAGGGTGATAATTGTAGTAATAGTAGACCATGACATGTTGAGGTCATATATTAGGGTCAGTATTCCAATGGCCACTAAATAAATAGATCTTCTATGCAATGCTTTCCCAATTTAATTCCTTCTCAACCCTCTCTATAAATGCATACAGACTTTCAAAATCTTTAAGTTGATGATCAACAAATTTTAGAGGAAATTTCTTCCCTAATGCCTTCTCAAATGTAGCCACCATTATTGTTATCATTTGGAACCCTTGTGTAGTAACTTTGAAACTTAGTATTTTTTATCATTATTTTCTTTTGAAGTACGTACATGCACAATAGTTGTTTATGCACAAAGGAGATAACAAAACTAACCACATGTCAATTGCATACAAATCGACGGGGAGAAGATAAACACCCAAAGTTATTGAAACATCATTAGCATCATGCTATATTTGTGTGAACTTTATAGTTTTTTAACAAAAACCATTTTCTTGAAAGTTAATAAAACTTTTCCAACAAACCCATTTTGTGTTTAACTAGCAATCATTGCAACCCGTAATGTCAAATCTCTTTGAGGAATTTTTCAAATTAGTTTACATATCTTGTCTATGGTTGCATATTTTGTAGATATGTAGCCCAAAGCATTTACAACTGTATTGACTAAATAAACTATTTGAATTAGAAAAGACAAAAGAGTGCAACAAGTAAAAACACTTGAATATATTGATATTATTAGAAATCAAATTACATAATAGCTTGTTAATTTCTTGTTACTTGTTTAGTGGTAGAATTGTTGTATTTATAGATTTCATACAATTATTAAAAATATTCTAGAATGGTTAATAAAAGCCTCCAATGTGAAAAATCTAAAAAAAGATGGAAGTTTCCAATAGATAAATATAATCTCTTGCACTGCAATTTTTTTAAGATACATTCTATAAATATTCAAAAGATAAACATTATCTCCAACACCCCCCATAATGTATATTTGGAGAAGATTGTTACCACAATTATTATATTATACAACTTCCTTGAGATGTAACAAGTCTCTAAGCTTGACAAATTTCACTATAGGCAATGCTTTTGTAAATATGTTGGCAATTTGATCTTTTGTTCCACAAAACTTGAACTCCACCACTTGATTTTCAATCAAGTCACAAACAAAGTAATGATGTAGTTCTATATGTTCCGATCTAGCATGATATATATGATTTTTGCTAGCTTGATAGTGCTTTGATTATCACAAAATATAATAATTGGGCAATCTTGTGGTTGTTGTGTTTCTTCAAGTAGTCTTCTAAGCCATAATGCCTATTGAGATGCCTTTGATGAACCAATATATTAAGATTTTATGGATGATAGTGACATTGTTGATTGCTTGTTGCTCCAAGAAATTGGTCCTAATCCAAGATGAAATATATATCTTGAAGTTGATTTTTTGTCATCAATGTCAGGTGCATAATAAAAATCTGTATGCCCTACTAAAGTAGGCTATCTTCTATATTTGTATTCAATTCCAAGTTGATAAGTACCTTGAATGTAATTTAGTATTCTTTTAGCTACTTTCCAACGTCCAATATGCAATTTTTTTATGTACTAGGGACACAATGCTAATTGCATATGCAATATCTGATCTAGTTATATTAAGATACAAGAGACTTCCAACAAGTTGTATATACAATTTTCCATCCACCTTCTTTTGAGTAGAGTTAGCACTCAATTTTAATCCCACTTCACATGGTGTATTAGATGGTTTACAATCACTCATAAAATTTTCTTAATATATCAAGAGCATTTTTGATTTGAGAAAGAATGATCCTACCTTCTTGCCATACTTGCATACCCAAAAAATAGTGCATTAACTCAAGATCCGTTATTTAAAAGCTTGTTTGAATTGATCCTTGATTGTTTCAATGTATTACATGCAATCTCTTATAATGATTAAGTCATCTACATATAGTACAATAATAACAATTTTATCATCACTATGCTTTACATACACATTTTGATCAACTGTACTTCTTTTACATCTTGCTTCTATAAAATACTCCTATTTTGGAGTACCATACCCTTGGATCTTGTTTAAGACCATATAATGATTTTTTTAATCTACACATTGGATGTTCTTCCCCAGTTTTAACAAATCTTGGTGGTTGTTGCGTTACATTTCTTATTTTAAATCACCATGTAGAAATGCACTTCTTACATCCATTTGAGAAATATTCCAACCAAACTTTGTAACTAAAGCAATTATTGTAGAATGTTATTCATTTTAGCAATTGTTGCAAAGGTTTCAATATAGTTAATACCTTTTGTTTGTGAGAAACCTCCAACCACTAGCCTTGCTTTGTGTTTTTCAATAGCTTCATATGATGTGAGCTTTGTTTTGTAGGTCCACTTGCAACCAACCACGTTTTTTCCTTTTGGAAGAGTTTTGAATTCCAAGTTCCATTCTTCATCAAAGAGTTGTACTTGTCTTGCATAACTACTTCCCATTCATGTTTTCCTTTTCCTTCCTCATATGTATTCGAAGTGTCAACTTGCATCACCCTAGCCATAAGAGCATAGTTAGCAAAAATATTATTAGGGCCTTCTTGGTAGATTTCTTGAATGCGTCTAGTCTTCCTTATGTCTTCATCATCACTTTCACTTGATACTTCAACTTCATTCCTTCTCCTCCTATAGAAGATGGCAAAAACTCTATTTGAATAATTAGTTTAAGTAGATTTATCTTCTTCAATCAAGGTTGGAAAGAAAAATGATTTAGAATGATCACTTTCAATACCTTCATCAAACCATACATTCCGTTTGATATGTATTTCACTTGTTTTAAGATTATTTAATCTATATCCTTTTGATTCCTCATTATACCCAATCATTATGTACTTCTCACTCTTTATATCTATCTTGTTCCTTTTTTCATCAAGAATTTGGGCATAGGCATTACATCCAAAGACTTGGGAATGAGACACTGTAGGCTTTCTACCGTTCCATTCCTCTTTTAGTGTTATGTTCATAACTTCCTTAGTAGGTGTTCTATTAAAAAATATATACTACAACATGAATTACTTTAGCCCAAAATTTAGCTTCTATATTTTGAAAGTGTAACATGTGTCTAGACATATCTATCATAGTTCTATCCTTCCTTTTTGTTACTCCGTTTTGTTGGGGTTAGTAGGAAATAGTTGATCCCTTACTTATACCATCTTTACAAAATTCTAACAAAGCTTTATCCTCTTTTTTTGCTTATTATCTTTAGAGATCTTCCACTTTTCTTTTCAATCAAAACTTTAAATTCTTTAAACTTATCAAACACTTCATCCATCTATTGTAGAAAATATACCCAAATTCTTCTACTATAGTAGTCTATAAAAGTGAGAACATGCATTGATCCTGCAAGAGATGGTGTTCTAAAAGGGCACATTACATCACTAGAACCAAATGTAAATGAGTTTTTTCTCTCTATGATTTGCCTTGTGGGAAAATTTTCACATGTTGCTTTCCTATTGCACATTGTTCGCATACCTTATGTCTTGGTGAGATTTTTGGAAGTCTATGTACCATATGTAGTTTGTCCATAAGCTTGAGACTTTGATAGTTGACATGTCACAAATGCTCATGCTATAAACTACTTGTATCATCATATTTCGCAATAGCACACATATGCTCCTTTCAACATTTAGAAGTAAATTCTTGAAATTTATATAATCTATTTTACATTTTACCAATTGTAGTCACTTTATAGTTATTATTCACATCCTTGTTTAAACATTTGTCACTGTAAAAATCTATCTTATACCCTTGGTTTACAATTTGAGATACTGAACTTGAATATTTGTTTTGAATTCTAGAACTAGCTTCACATTTATGAACACACCATTATCAACTTGAACATTTCTCATTCCTTTAACTTCAAAAGCAATATGATTTCCAAAATATATTTTCTTTATAGTATTGTCATTTCTTAATGATTCAAATTGTTCCTTATTGTGAGAGATGTGTTGTGTAGCACCAAAATCAATAGCCTAGTCATCCTTATAAGAACTATTGTTTAAGTGCAATACACAAAGCATTATTTTTAGAATCAAAACCTTTTGTTATCTTATTTGTGTTCCTTTTTGTATCTTTATTCCTCTTATAGCATTCATTTGCTATGTGACCTAGCTTACCACAAAAATTACATTTCCATTTACTTTTATTATGATCATTAGAGTGTATCTAATTTCATACTTCCAATTTCTCTCTTGTTTTATTTTGTTGTGTCTTTTTGTGGTTGTGTTTCCCCTTCATTCTAAACGCTTGAGACTCATCACTAAATGACTCCCTTTCCTTGACTTCAATTTTTTCTTTTTGCACTAGCTTAGCACATAACTCTTCATATTTTATATTTTTTAATTTGTCAGCAATATCTAGTCCTCATATAAATAGTTGATAGGATCTTGGAAGACTTTGTAATGTTATTTGCACAAAATATTTATCATCTATATCCTTTCCAAGAGAAACAAGTTCATTTTTCTTTTCTTTTATTTATTTTTAGATGAGAGACTAGTTCTTGTGAATTTGATAATCTCATATTGTACAATTATGTGGTGAGAGTTAGGATCCATACATCACTCGAATTTTCACATGTACTTTTCAAAATACCCCATACTTTGACTCCACTTCTCTCATTGCAAACTTCTAAAAAAACTTTCTCAAAAAGTGTAAACTTGATCAATGGTGTTGCCTTTATCTCTCTTATCCCAATCTTCTTGATCTTTTCCAAGGTTTGTTGGTCTTTGTTCACTATCATTAACAATTTTATAGCAATTTTGAAGTGTTAGATTAATCTCCATACAAGATACCCAATCATAATAGTTTTTTCCATTTAATTTAATTGTAGGTAAGGGAATACCAATGTAATCCATTGTGCTAAATTCCCTCTTTTTATGATGATAATGAAATTAAAAGTAATCTTCAAATTCCTTAAATGCAATTTTTTTTAAACAAAAATCTCTCACCAACTTTTTATACTAATATTGTTTTCTTTGTTGCAATATCACTCACTTCCTTTGCTACAAAAGAAATTGCTTGTGCTACTCACAATGAATCACAATTTGCATAGTTCACAGTCCACACTACAAAACCCACATATCACTCTCTAAAATTTAAGAGGGCTTTGATACCGTATTGAACAAATAAATAATTTGAAATAGAAAGGACAAGAGAGTGCAACAAATAAAAACATTTGAATACATTGATATTATCAAAAATCAAATTACAAAATAATTTGTTGATTTTTTGTTACTTGTATAGTAGTATTGTTGACACTTTGTTGTCTTTAGAGAGGTAATTTTAAAGAAGATATTATTAAAATTATAGAGTGTTTTAAAAAGAAAGGGTGAAAACCAAAAGACATGGAAAATACAAAGATGAAAATTTGACCAAGTCTTTGGGTTCCAAGTTTGGAGGATGTTTTTTCATAGTCCATGTATGAGGAGAGTTTAGGGTTTTCTGTTGTTGTATGGCGCAAGACCAGCATTGAATCAATGAAATTCCTCTGCATTTAATGAGGTTTGTTGCATTTTTTCCAAGAGCCAAGACACCACGTTGCAGACTGAAGAGCAGCTGTGAAAGTGAGATTAATGGCACGTTATAGAGATTCAAGGTTTTAAAGCCACGTTGCTACAGGTTGGAGACTTTTCCTAGGATCCCATTTACACTCTACCCACATTGCAAACTACAACTTTATCTTCATATTTTTCCAAGTATGCTTCTTTTTCTCAAATTTTTACTCTTCAGAAGTGCTCAGGTTAAGAGGAGTCTAGGTTTTGTAAGCTATTTTAAACCATAGAAAATAAATGTACAAGTTTGAAATGCATATATCTTGATGTATGGTTGTAATTATTCCAAAAATAAAAAGTTGAATAGAGGTGTAGGTTTGTAAAAATACCTTACAAAAGTCATGAAGAAAAGAGGGAAAAATATAAAGGGCACATCTATGATGAGGAGAGTGACAGGCTTGCATTGGTAGTAGTCTACATACATGCAATCTAAGCGTAAGCTTGTGTTCTCCAATGGATGGCCCAAGTTTTATTCTGATCACAATACAAAAGATGAGGATATCATATCTCCATTTTTTCAAGAGGTATCAAAGGTATGAGAAGAGGTATTCAAACATATTAGTACATATTTCACCTTGTTTCCGTGTGAAGGAGGGGAATCATGTTATAAATGGGCAATGCAGATTTTTGTTAGAGATTGTTAGATTCAATGCCTTGAAGGTGATATTGGCGGGTTCTAGCAATGGGTTGGCGAAGAAAGGCTTCACAATGATCTGATTATACCTATATTAAATCATGGAACACTCCATGATTCTGTTAAGCAACGAACATAAAAAAAAAAGATCAAATATAACAAATGCAAAGGATAATTTACAAGGTTGGAAAATCCTGTATATAAGCATGTTGAGATGATAGTGATAAAGACCATGAAAGGGGCAAATGAATATGACAACCATGGAGAATGTGACAAAGTTTGGTCCATAGAGGTTTAATGAAGAGTAAAAAATCTGTGCAAAGGACAATGGCATTGTCATGCTACCTTTATGACAATCATCTGGAGGAGGATAGTTTATAATCAAAGGAGATGGTGCAGTCCTCTTATCCTCATTGTATGCAGATATGGTTGAAATACACTATGAAAAAAATGACTGGAGGTTATTCTAAATATATGGATTCCTTATTTGAAGGTTTTGGATACATGCTTAACCAAAGGTCATAAAGAGAAAAGAACAGGTGTTATGGATTTAACCTTAGAAGGCAGATTCATGGAGTTGATCCACTATCAAGAAAAGGAAAGAGAAATGTTGCTTTAGGTTGGAAGGATTCTTCTTCCATTAGATGTTGGACAATTGTAGTCTGATTATGCAACAATGTAACACTTGTTATGCTTTCCCATGTTGCGGGAGTAAAGATGGTTTTGATTGTTGACAGTCCATAAATTGACAAATCTTGAGAATAACATTTCAATAGACTGCCAAATGGGTTTAGGTCAGTCATGCACATAATAGTCTTAAGGGCATTGTCATGATAAGTAGGTCACGTGGAAGGAAAAAATCATCCACTAGGATGGAACTGTAGATGGAAAAATTTGAGGGTTAAATGGAGACATAATTGGTAAAGGAAAACTCTAGGCATGTTGATGCATAGTTTACACTCTAATATACTACAAAAATGTGGTATTGTTTACATTGTTGGAAGTATGTTGTCATTGATGTCAAAAGGTATTGTCAAAAGGTGTTAGCAATATGTTGTCATTGATGTCAAAAGGATACCTGTGTGTCTCTGTGATATCAGATAAGGAGATTGTTGGTTGGTGATAGAAGATCAGTCTCAAGATGAATGGTGAAGAATGATGGACAGAAGAGCATGTTTTGAATTGTTGCAATGTTACACAAAATGTTGCAATGTTGGCATGTTTCTACAAAGGTCTCTTCCAGAGGTTTGAGGAGAAAACATATGGTAGATTCAATATGGTTTTTCTGAGTACATTCCAAATATATAATTTACAGATCCAGACGATATGTTGTGAGCTTAGAAATGATTTATTTTTTCCCTCTAATCAAATTAGGGTTTAATAGGTAAAACCCTTGGTTTCAATCATTGCGTCTTCACAAGTGTTCTAATTTTTTGTTGATTGGTTACCAACAGTTGAAGGTAGCTTAAGTTACAACTTAAGCATTGACTGGCCCCCTTTACCTAGATATTATCAGCTCGATGGAGTGTCAAAGACTTAAATATTTGGCTAAGTATCGAAGTCATTGGTCTTTTTGTTAGTTATCAAAACCTTTTCGATCGCCACCTAGGTTTTCATAACCTTTCCTTTTCTCGACACATTATAACTTAAGTCATTTCAAAGTTTTGTCCAAGGTAGGGAACTTGTGTTGGTCCTCGACAATGTTATGATAACCTTCTCTTTTTTTGCTTGAAACAAGGTAGAGACGATAGTGGAATGTGATGTTAGGATAATAGGTGGCAAGCATTGATTGCATCACATGAATTCAATACATCACGTTTATCATTATCTAGAGCACAAAGCAAAAAGTGATGAGTGATGGTTAGTGGAGTATGACACCAGAAGGGACAGATGGCAACACCCTGTTCCTTGAAAGAGATGGTGGGTCCTCGGCTTAGCCCTGTAGGAATGCAGTATAATGACAAGTGTTCTCAAAGAGTAGGTGGCAAGTTTTGACTGCATTGCATAGGTAATTCACATCGTTGTTGTGAATTACACCACACTAAGAAAACTTGCGATATGCGATGGTGAGATCGGATGGTGAGCAGTGAAGGAAATGATTAGACGACTATCACAAGAGTTCTTCACATCATGGTTTGTATTCACATCGGTAGAGGCAAAAGAGTGATGTGCAATATTCAATATCAACAACTATAATGAAAAGGAATAAATATTATGGTCATCGCATAGTTGATTCACATCAGAGTTGTGAATCAAGAAGACTGAGTCATATTTGCGATAGGCCATGAAAAGCATGGTAGGTCCTCTATTTCAAATGAGTGATGGAGCGATAAGAGGATGCATTTTCAAAATGATAGATGGAGAGTGTTTATTGTGTTGTGAAGGCTATATACATCATATTTATCTTCTCTTCAGTGCAAACGAATTTGCGATGAAGTGAAAAGCAAGTGAGATAACGACACATGTCCAGTGTGACAAATGGCTCGAGTATTACATTGCACAACTCCTTTACATCGTAGAAATGGTTTTTGAGACCTAAGTAGAAAAGCAATAGGCATATATGATATGATGGAGATCAACGACTTAGGTTTAAATGTAGTTTATTTGATGATCATGTTTCAAAGGTGTTGAGGATAAAGGAGGATCATTAGTTTGTGGCGTGAAGGTTGGAGATCGATGGCCTGTATTCAAAGATTTTTTTTTGTAACGGTCAAGTAGTGGAATGCGCAGTCAAGCAATGAAAGATTGCACAAAGGACTTAATTGATTGCAGTAACCACTCCAACTACTCATTTTGATTGGTGACAAGATTTTTAGATGATGACACAGAGGAGAAGGCGGTTAGAAAATTAGATACAGATCGATTATGCAAGGAATGAAATTTAATGTGTATTTGATCTAGGGTTTGTAGGTTGCTAAATATAGAAAATACATCGAGTCTGGAAAGTGTGTGCATGGCTCAAGGTATTGAATGCTATCGGTGGTGTTTGGCTCGAGGAGCAAAATAAACTTGTTGGTGAAGGGATGTATATGATGAAAAACAAAATATGGAGATGAATGTGTAGTTGTAGTAGAATGCACATGTTGTGAAGAGAAGACCTAGACTGTAACACAAATAATATCTTCTAGGATATGCATTGAAGTGCATAGGTGCAGTGCAACAAGATAGAACAAAGAATGTTCTAAGTGTAGAGCGGTGAGAAATAGAAGAGAAAGGGGGAAGAGCAGAGAAATGAGTTGTTGAGTGAACAACAACAAAGAATGTGCAAATTGCAGAGAAGAGAAGATGTATGTGTTGTTGAGATTGCAACAACAACAAAGAGAATACTTACATAGATGCAAAGCAAAAAATAAGTAGTTATAGATTAGACTTGTAACAAAGAACTGGATTCAAGTGAATCAATTGTAATCTAGAGTTGTAGCTCTAGTATTTTCTTTGTAAATCTAATTGGTCGGTGCCATTAGATGACTGAGTCAGTGCTCAGTAAGGGAGTGGGTGCTTCCTTGGAGTTGGTGCTCCTAAATCATGGGATTGGTGTCTCCTTAGGGTTGGTGCCCTTAAACATTGTAACTAGTGAGGTTCTATTGTGATGTTGGATTTGAGTAGTAGACTCGAGTAGCTTTTCTCATCGTGGTTTTTCTCATATTGGGTTTTCCATGTATACTTGGTGTTGTGTGTGTGTAATCTCTACATGTTGTTCTTTGAATATGTTTAAGGGTTTAAATTACTAGTTTTAATTGATCTACCAATTCACCCCCCTCTCAATAGATTGTTGTGTTCCAACAATTGGTATTAGAGCCCTAGTTCCCTTGGAGAAGCTTAATCAACTCGAGTAGATCTTGGACATTGAACATAGATGGCTAGTCAAGAAGGTTGATCGTCAAATAGAGTGCCTCTATTTGATGGATCAAACTATGTAAGCTCAAGAAATCGATGGTATCAAATGCGATAAATCAAATTGAGTGAATAGAAACTAATCTAAACAAACAAAAAGTTGATTCATGCCCATTACTCATGAAATGAAACTACACAATTAATGAATTCAAGAATGTAATTGAAATAAAATAATAACAATGAAATCAAAACAAAGTAGCTTTACCATCTCGTTTCGGAGTGTGTTCACGAAGATGTTGGGTTGTTCATATCAATGCGAAGCCTCCATTGTGTGTGTGAAAGCTTGAAGAACATGCGTGTGTTGAAGCTTTGTCAAAATATCGATTAAGATTCTTGCATTACTTCCTTGTGTAAATGATATTGATTCTTCGATCCTTTTTGAGGAAGAAGATGGTTGTTATATAGAATTTTTGTTTCAAAATGAATGCTCGAGATCACATAGTAGAATATCTCGATTGACGGTTGAAAGATGTTGAGAGGATTTAGATGAGAATAATCAGTGCAAATTGATTACGTAATTGGTGTGATTGAAGAAATCATTTTGAGTGTTCAGTGGGATTGAAGAAATAGATTGAATAATCTATGGGATTGAAGAATAGATTGATCTGTCAGGAAATAGATGGACCAATCAGGCAATTAGATCGAGCAATTAGTGGTTCATAATTTGCTCAATCATGAAAGTGGGTGAGGATAATTAATTAATTGATTTAATTAATTAATCTTTTTGAGTTGAATGTGCAAATCAAATTTGACTTTTGCAAACAAAGTTGTATTTGTTTGATTTGATTGTTGATGATGTTTTGAATAGTTTATTTAATTATTCAAATTTGAGGGAAAGTGGCATAGTTAAATTATTACATTTTAATAATTTAATTGACTTAGGAGAATAAAGTAAATTAGCGACATAATTAAATAATTGATGTTATTCAATTAATTAGGAGGAATAAATTTAGATTAGGACTTTATTAAATAAATGAAATTTATTTAATTAGTCAAAAATGATGAAAAAGTGAATTAATTAAATAATGTATTATTATTCAATTAATAGAGGAAATTAGGGTTTTTGATGCTATTGATGTGAAATGTAGTAATATTATGTGATAATGATGTTGATGATGAGGAAATGCCATTTGGGATGTGTGATAAGTGTTAGGTCAATTTTACATGTCTACACAAACTATACATTTTAGAGCATTACAAAGGAGGCGTATCTATCCTCATTAGGGTTTGATGTGTGGATTTCAGTTGTAAATGGATACATAATCCCTACTACACCTCCTACTGATCAAGCTAGAAAGAGAGCATATGAGAATGATACAAAGTAAAAGAATGCTATTCTTTGTGGATTGTATAGCTTAGTGTTTGTCAAAGTGATGCATTGTCAAACAACACATGATGTCTGGGGTAAGCTAAAGAGTAGCTATGAAGGTGATGACAAGGTAAAACATGCCAAGATACAAACTTACAAAGGTAAGTTTGAAAGTCTGAAGATGAGTGGAGATGAAAAAAATACAAACTACCTCCTAAGAGTAGATGAAATAGTTAATGCCATCAGAGGCCTTGGAGAAGAAGTGAAAGAACCAGTTATTGTCAAAAAGGTTTTAAGATCATTACCATCTAGGTATGACTCTAAAAATTTTGCAATAGAGGAAGCAATAAATTTGAATACAACCACTGTCGATGAGTTGTATGGTATCTTCATTGCCTATGAGATGAGAATAGGAGATGCAAACACCTCTAAAAGAGAAGCTGCATTCAATGCATCCAGGAAAGAAAAGATAGAAGCATCTACATTTGAATCTGAGGAGATTGATGAAGAAGAGGCTAACTTCATTAGAAGATTAAGAAGAGGCTCTAGGAAATATAGAGGTAAGCTACCTCTTAAATGATTTAACTATGGTAGAATGGGTCATTTTGTTGCTAGATTCCCTTATGGAGAAAAGGATAATTGTGAGCAAGAAAAGGATAGGAAAAAGATGAAACCCTACTATTCTAAGAAGAATTTATTTAGAAACAGGAAGAGTTTGCACACACAAGAAGAAATTGGTTCATCCAATGTGCGTGATAGCTTAGATGATGAACATGATCTTGCCTATGTGGTTGAGGAAAACAAAATCCTATTCATGGAAAAAGAGTATGCAGAACAGGAAGAAAATCAAGTTGAAACCTGCAATGAAGAAGAAGGAGAAGTGAACCTAGAAGGTGATCTCATTTGTGCTCTAGATGAGATTGATAGCTTGGGGAAGGAGAAAAAAAATAGAAAAATCTTGCACAAAAGGAGATTGAAAATCTATCTAAAATTCTTGAAGAATCCAATCAGATGGTGATCAACTTGAAGACTCAAGTTGAAGAAACCAAGAGAATAGAAGATGTAGTTAAGTCTGAACTACAGTCTAGATCTAATGAATGCATGAAGTTGAAAGAAGAAATAGTGGCTCTGAGAAAAGACCTTGAAAAAGCTAAAGAACAGATTGACAAAGGTCTGAAGTTGAAAGGTGGCTCAGAAGTACTTGATGAGTTAATTAACTCATAAAATCCATCAAAAGAAAAGTCTGGTCTGGTTTTTGAGAAAGGAAAGAGTCCTACTACCAATGCATCTGCAAATTTATATGATAGATTCAAAGCAAAAGAAGAGCTTGGAGTAAATAATGAGAAAGCTTGCAAGGAGAATGCCTCTGAAAATGAAAAATCAGATAAAGGCATTGTTGGGATGAAGAAAGAAAAAGAAGAAAAGAATCCTGCAACAAAGAAGAAGAATAACATGTCAATATTTGAAGACCTGAAGAAGAAGCACAACATTAGGAGAGCTGATGCAAATGGTTTCACAAGGGTGAGAGACGTGAAGAAGAAAAATTCAAGAAGACCTCATCCTGCACAAATAAATGCTATGACTAGGTAATTCTTGTTTTTCTATGGTTACTCTATACCTGTAATCAATTTGGTCATAGGGCTAGAGAGTGTAGGGATGTGCCTAAAAGGAGCACACATTTTGTGAATAGAAATTCATTTTCTCCCTTGTTGGATATGAATGTAATGTGCTACAATTGCAATATTTTTGGTCACATAGCTAAGCAATGTAGAGTAAAATTTGTAAGACCAAAATCACAGAGTAAAAAGAACGTGTCCTCTAGTGTGAATAAAGGTTCACATGTCCCTAAAAAGAAGGCATAAAAGGCAGAAAGGAAACTCAAGAAGGTGTGGAAAGATAAAGTTCAGAAGGAAACACCCAAAGTGGTTGCTCCTTCCTCACATCACCAATCCTTAGTGATAGGGCATGAGTCTAGGGGAGCTTTACAAGAAGATTTATTTAACCTTGGAGGAGAAAGAGAGAAGTCAAGTCAAGTAAAATTGGTTTTAGAAATTTCTAATGACTTGATGGTTGTATCTATCATGGAAACACTCCTTTATTTTGATAAAGGGGGAAAAATTTTGGACAAAGGGGGAGTAAACATTGCAGAATCATTGTGCCCTGAAGAGTCCCTTTGTCATTGATGTCAAAGGGGGAGAAATTGACAAAAATGCTCTGTGTTTGCAAGATGTGGAGATATGTCAAAGGGGGAGTTGTGACTGCAAATAGTTGATTGCTAAGGGGAAGAAAGGTTGTTGTGAAAAATGGTTGCTGGCATGGCTATGCCGAGGTGTGTGCATTCAAAATGGTATAGTTGGTACAGAGCATTTAGTTTTTCTATCAATGACAAAGGGGGGATTGCTGGTAGTATGTTGTCATTGATGTCAAAAGGTATTCTCAAAAGGTGTTGGCAATATGTTGTCATTGATGTCAAAAGGATACCACTATGTCTATGTGATATCAGATGAGGAGATTGTTGGTTAGTGATAAAAGATCAATCTTAGGATGAATGGTGAAGAATGATGGAGAGGAGCATGTTTTGAAATGTTGCAATGTTACTCAAAATGCTAAAAAGTTGGCATGCAATGTTGAAATGTTTCTACCAAGGTCTCTTCCAGTGGTTTGAGGAAAAAATAGATGGTAGATTCAATATGGGTTTTTTGAGTACATTCCAGATATATAATTTGCAGATCTAGATGATATGTTGTGAGCTTAGAAATGATTTATTTCTTCCCTCTAATGAAATTAGGGTTTAATAAGTAAAACCCTTGGTGCCTTCGCAAGTGTTCTAATTTGTTATTGACTGGTTAGTGATAGTTGAAAGTAGCTTAAGTTACAACTTAAGCATTGCAAGTCATTGTGGTGATCAAACCCCTTTACCTAGTGATTACTGACTCGACGAAGTATCAGACTTAAATATTTGGTTGTCTCGAAGTTGTTGGTCTTTTTGTTAGTTATTGAAACCTTGTCGGTTTCTGCCTAGGTTTTCATAACCTTTCCTTTTCCTGACACATTATAACTTAAGTCATTTCAGAGTTTTTTCCAAGCTTGGGAACTTCCGTCGGTCCCCAACAATGTTATGATAACTTTCTCTTTTTCTACTTGAAACAAGGTAGCGACGGTAGTGGAATGTGACTTCAGGATAACAGGTGGCAAGCACTGGTTACATTGCATGACTTCAATACATCATGTTTATCATTCTCTCGAGCACAAATCAAAAAGTGATGAGTGATGGTTAGTGGAGTATGACGCCAGAAGGGACGGATGGCAGCGTACTATTGTTCCTTGAAAGAGATGGTGGGTCCTCGACTTGGCCCTACAGGAGTGCAATATAATGACAAGTGTCCTCAAAGAGCAGGTGGTGATTTTTAACTGCATCGCATAGGTAATTCACATTGTTGTTGTGAATTACATCGTGCTAAGCAAACTTGTGATGCGATGGTGAGATCGGACGGTGAGAAGTGAAGGAAATGATCGAACGACTATTATAAGAGTTCTTCACATCATGGTTTGTGCTTACACCAGTAGAGGCAAAAGAGCGATGTCCGATATCCAAGATCAATGGTTGTAATAAAAAGGAAGAAATTTAACAGCCATCACGTAGTTGATTCACATTGCAGTTGTGAATCAAGAAGATTGAGTCATATTTGCGATATGTGATGAAAAGTATGGTGGGTCCTCTATTTCAAATGAGTGATGGAGCGATAAGAGGACATGTGTTTGAAATGATAGATGTCAAGTGTTTATTGTGTCACAAATGCTATATACATCACATTTATCTTCTCTTTAGCATAAATGAAGTTGTGATGAAGCAAAAGATGAGTGAGATAATGACACATTTCTAGGGTAAAAATGGTGATTGGGTATTGCATCGCACAAATCCTTTACATTGCAAAAATAGTTTTTGAGCCCTAAGCAGAAAAGCAATAGGTATATATGATGTGATGGAGATCAACGGCTCGATTTTAAACATAGTTTATTCGATGGCCATGTTTTAAAGGTGCCAAGGATAAAGGAGGATTGTTACTTTGTGGCATGAAGGTTGGACATCAACGACCTATATTCAAAGATTTGTTTTTGCGACGATTAGGTAGTGGAATGCATGGTCAAGTGGTGAAAGATTACACAAAGGACATAATTGATTGTAGTAATCGCTCCAACTACTTATTTTGATTGGTGACAAGATGTGTAGATGACGACATAGAGGAGAAGGCAATTAGAAAATTAGATACAAATTGATTATGCAAGGAATGGAATTTAATGCGTATCTGATCTAGGGTTTACAAGTTGCTAAAAATAGTAAATACATCGAATCTGGAAAGTGTGTGAATGGCATGAGGTATTGAATGATGTTGGTGGTGTTTGTCTTGAGGAGTAGAAGAAACATGTTGGTGAAGGTAATTATGTGATGATAAACAAAAGAGGGAGATGAAGGTGTAGTTTTAGTAGAATGCACATGCTCTGAAGAGAAGACCTAGACTGTAACACAGAGAATATCTTCTAGGATATGCATTGAAGTGCATAGGTGTAGTGCAACAAGATAGAACAAATAATTTTCTAAGTGCAGAGCAGTGAGATAGAGAAGAGAAAGGGGGAAGAGCAAAGAAATGAGTTATTGAGTGAACAACAACAAAGAATGTGTTGATTGCAAAGAAGAGAAGAGAAGAGTAGAGGTATGTGTTGCTGAGATTGTAGCAACAATAGAGAGAATTCTTGCATAGATGCAAAAAAATAATGAGTAGTTATAGATCAGACTTGTAACAGAGAATTGGATTGAATCAATTGTAATATGGAGTTGTAGCTCCAACATTTTATTTATAAATCTGATTGGTTGGTTCCATCAGATAACTGAGTTGGTGCTTAGTAAGGGAGTGGGTGATTTCTTGGATTTGGTGCTCCTAAATCAGGGGATTTGTCTCCTTAGGGTTGGTGCCTTTAAACGTTGTAACTAGCGAGGTTCTAATGTGAGACCGGATTTTGAGTAGTAGACTCAAGCAACTTTTCTCACTGTGGTTTTTCCTATATTGGGTATTCCACATATATTTGATGTTATGTGTGTATGTGTGTGTAATCTCTACATGTTCTTTGAATATGCTTAAGGGTGTAAAGAACTAGTTTTACTTGATCTACTGATTCACCCCCCCTCAGTAGATTATTGTGTTCCAACATACACCTCCATATACTTCATTTTGAGGTTTACTTATCTTCATTACCATTGAAGTTTTCCTTTCTATCAATATAATAATATTATGAATTTTGCTCTAAACTCGGTGTTGTTCAAATGGATGATGTTATAGATCTTTTCATTTCAAGGGGCAACAATAAACTATTTTCACAAAATCAAGGATCTTGAAATTTCTTGTAGTCACTTGAACTATTCAAAGATAATGAAAGAAATAAGTCAGTTATTTTCACTGCACTCACTTTCTCTCAAAAACTGTATGAGCTACCGCCAAAAATTGGTTTTCAACCTCTTCTCAAAGACAATCTTGTGGCCAAAGGCATTTTTCTTTCATTCATTACAAACTTTTAAGGACTACTTGGTGGATTACAAGCTAGATGATCTCATAATCCTACTGGAGAGAGGGAAGATACAAGATATGGAAAGGAAAATACCTCACACATAACAGTCACTGTATTACAGTTAATATTGGACAATGGCCTAAATGACAATGTTTGGGATAATTAAAGGTGCAGTTAGGATCATGAAGAGATAGTCCAAGGGTAAACAACAATTGCATTAGAGAGATTGTGTATAGCTCCAAAGTTCCTAAGGATTAGTCACCAAGAAGGAGGCAGTTAATGTCTTTAACCCTAGATGGAAGCTCATTAAAACCAAAGGGATAATCATCTATCTGAGGATAGTTAATGTTGTTATGAATGAGCAAGGATAGAAGTCACCTAAAGTTAGAAATGAGATCAAATGAAGGTAAGAAGATGACATCGACATCAAGAAGGATGTTAGAGGTAATCACATGTAAGACATTCTATCATGGACCACCATTAAAAAGGACAATGCTTCATAACATGTTCATGTGTAACATGAGAATCATTAGACAGTGTTGGAGTGTTTAGAAGGACTATGAACTTTGTGTCATACAATTACTATCACTTCATGATAGTAATTTGTAATGTATGACAGTTAAAGGGACAATGACCATCAATCGAAAACACTCTTTTAGGAGGTAGAGACTAAGTGTTAATGGAAAGTCAAGCAAGTTTTCAAGGGACAATCCTGGTCAGTAGTGCAAATAGCAAGTGGTTTACAGTTACAACTCTAATGGAAATGGACAGTCATGTCTTGAAAACTCAAAAGCAAAAGGACAGTTCAAATGCAACATATAGGTGTAGTCAAAGACATAGACATAGGACAACCATTAAAACGGTCATATTGGTAGTCTACACATTCGAGACTCCAAATGAGGCATAACAGTCATAAAGATGAGAAAACCTTAGGGGCATATGTTTACCATGAAGATGACAACCCTATAAAAGTAATAGTGACAATGAGGGATTCTTGGAAGCTTATATTGAACCATTATAAGTAAGCTCATTGTAAGAGTTTTCATAGGTCTGTCGATAACCATCACAAAAGATACAAAGGACAATCTCTAAGACAATATCACAAAGATGATGGAATCATTCAAAGATATATTTCAAGGACTAGGTAGATTTATAGTCATGGAATTTTGTTGACTCCAGGATTAGTGAAGCAGTTTGAGTTTATAAATATTGTTAGTTTCTTGAGAGTTAGAGGGATGACAAGCCATATATAGTAACCAAGTAATGGATTCATTTGATGACATCAAAATTCATTCGGAGTCATATGAATTGGCCAAGAAATGTATAAGATCCTTGGCAAATCAGAAATATGTCAAAAATGTTGAAGGTTAATGATTTAAAGGAAACAAATAGGCATCTACACTTTAGCCAATATTGCAATTGTTGGTCTCAGAGGACACAAGGTTTGTTGTGGCATCTAAATTGAAAGTGGGTCTGAGCACAGGTGTTGTAAAACTTGTAGACACTCAAAAGTTGTCCTCACAATTGTCCTATTTTCGTCTATTAATTAAATGGATGTTATTATTTGTTTAATTAATTCATTTAAATAGTTTCTTCTATTTATTCATCGATGCATTTATAAGCATTTATCCATCCGTATAATCAATCATTTATCTATTTATCCATTTGCATAATCAGTCACTTATCCATTTCATATTACTCCATTTTGCATTAATCATCAAAATATTCATACATGAACCTTTTTCCATTTACATATTTCATTAATTAATTTAAATATGTAAAATAATTTAATCCTTTTAATTCATCCATTAATTCACAAATTCACTTTTAATTCTAAGCTTCTAAACATATATTATGTGATAAATCAACCCACTTATTTATCTCTCATCTCAATCAGTTTCAATTAATTTCAATATGCATTTCCCCATTTCAGTATTTTTTATCCCACATCTCTCCCAACTTGAATTCATAGGGTGAATTCATCTATGAAAGCCCTTCTTCTCACCAAAAAGCATAGACATAGACATTCGATTTTGATACTTTCGATTTCAATCATCCAATTCTCTCTTTTGTTCAAAACTGAGAGCATCAAATGCATAAATCAAGAATCATGGTGAAATAGGAAAACAATGGAATTGATTTTCTCTTTGAATGCATTTGTTTTAGTTTTTGCATAGTTTAGTTTGTATTTTGCATCTGTATTCATTTGGAAAGGCTTTATTGATGATATGCTGGAATTTTGATTTGAATTTATAGATTAAATCAATTAATTTTTTCAGTTTTCAACATACACATAATGGTGAACTTGACATGAACTTAGTTTATGGTTGCATGCTTATAGTTTTCTCATTTTCAATTAGTCTATGGCTGCATGCTTTTGCAACAATATTGCAAACAAAATTTGGTTGAATCCAAACATTTTGCAGTAATCATACGTTTTCCCATTATGGTTTAATTGATTTTGAAGCTAACATTTTATCATATTTTCCTTCTTTTCCATGCATTGTTGTGCAACGGTTGTAAGAAATCTGGATGAGTATTTCCTCATAGTTTCTTCTACTGGTAAATGTGAAGTGTGATCTTTCATTCATTTGGGGAGTCTACCATTGAGCTTCTTGTGGTTTGACATCATGCATGCATGCCTATTGGAATGATTTGAATATTATCCCATGTTCTAGAGCTCTTACACAACGTTAATATCATGATGCCAACATTGTTTACAATTCCACAATTTGCATGAATTTTTAGTTGTTAATTTCTTATTGCTAAATTCTAGTTTCTAATTTCCAGTTGCTAATTTCTAGTTTCTAATTTCTAGTTGCTAATTACTAGTTGCTAATTTCTAGTTGCTAATTTCTAGTTTCTAATTCCTATTTGCTAATTCCTAGTTGCTAATTCCTAGTTGCTAATTTCTAGTAGCTCATTTCTAGTAACTATTTTAGATTAATCTTAGCAATTAATTTAGTTTAGATTAATTCTAGTTTTGATTAATTTAGACTAATTTTAGTTTGATTAATTTAGATTAATCTTAGCAATTAATTTAGTTTAGATTAATTATAATTTTGATTAATTTTGATTAATTTTAATTTCCAGTAATTTAGATTAACTTTAATTTGGATTAATTTAGATTAATTTTAGTAATTAACTTTGTTAATTTAGGATTAATTTAGTTTAGAATTAATTATAATTTAGATTTAATCTAATTTAGTTTAGATTTAAACTTTTAATTTAGATTCTAGATTAAGTGTTAATTTTCTTCGTAGTGTTTTTTTTTTTTTTTTAAATTAATTTTATTTTAGGGCTAATTTTGTTGATTGGGTTTTTGTGCAAGTTCGCATGTCAAAGACTTAGAGTGAAAACTTAAACACATGTTTGTCGAAGAATGGAGGCCTGAAACTACTAATGACATTTGGTGCACGACGTTTTTTGAAAACTGGATTTTTAAAACCGATTGTCTTTTAGTATAGAAAACACTCCAATTGGTGCTTAAAAAAGAACAACTATCTTCTTTCACATAGATTTAACTAGGGGGTTAATAAACCATTGTTTGTCATGCTTGTAAGATTGTAGGTGTATGCTCTCACCTTGTGCAAACTCGGTGATCAAAAGCTAGACCCATCTATTTTTGTGTTTGCCCCTTAGAGGGCCTGCCTCGAAAGAGGGAACGACCCAAGCGATAACAAGCTAAAGCTAAGATCTTTCGAACCACTATATAAGAAAAGTACTTTTTGACGAAAGTCATTAAGCAACAGGTGCAGATGTGTCATACCGACAAGTGCCACCCTCAATAGCCCTGTGAGCTATGTCAAAATCCTTTCCTAGGAAGGGACTGGGAGGCCTCTTGATTGACCACAATCTTGAGCTAATCTTGTCATGTGTATGGCCACCTTGAACAGATGCTCTTACTAGAAACCAATTTGTGTTAGTGGCCAAAAGCCTTTTTATATGCTCGTTGATTACAGGAGGCCGGACCTATGAAGTCGTCCCACATTCTCGCAGTTCAAAGTTGAGATAGCAAATTCCTTGAGATCTTTGGGTCTTTGGGAATTCAAATTTTGGTGCACCCAAGAAGTGAGTACCGTGGAGGGCAGCCAGTGCTACCAAACTTCTAAGCTATCCGCTCTAAATAAGTGTGATTGAAGCAATCAAAGTGGGAATATCAACCAGGGGTTTCCTTGCCAACCCTAGGATTGTGCATGATTGTTTTCATCTTGAAATCCAACTTTTTCACAATAAAAAAATAAACTCAAAAACATCTTGTCTTCCTGTGTTTTATGCGTGTGTCTTTCAAAAAAAATCTCAAACAAACACCACACCTGAAACTTACGACATTCAAACCTTGACACAAACTAGGCCAACACATCCAAAACAAGCTCGACATTTAAATCTATTTAGACCAAGGACTTGTTCACTTCATTTATGCCATCATTCATTCATCCATCACTTCATATTTTTGCATTAGACATTCCCAATAGATTAAACTTTAAGTCATCCTTTTAGCTTGCATAAACCTCTTCATTAGGAAGTTCATCAAACTTAGACTTGACCATAGGTTCAAATCTATATTCTCTTGACCTTATCTTTCAGACAATAGTCATCCTAGTCCTCATCATTTAGTTTGGTTCCTCAAATCATCAGTCCAGTTTGAGACCACCTTGTCAACATATCCTATCAGTCTTTAGTATACCCAAGGTCATTGATAATTATATTAGTTGCTATACCTATCTTAGTTTGATTAACAACTATATCTTAGGTTTTCTAGAGGTTTTAGCCTTCATACTAGGTCATACTATTCCATCCCGTCATTCCATACTTTGCATACCATAGACTATCGTCACCTTGACACTTAATCTAGGCATCGTTATTAGGCATCCCTATATATTCAAAAATCCAAAAAAAATAGTTGCATTATCTTTAGGCATACCTTATATTCAAAAATCCAAAATCATAGCTTAGGTTGCATACCTTAGACTTAAGTCACCCTCTTTGCATTTTCATACCTTAGACATCATATCACATACCTTACATACTCCACCTTTTGTCATAACATCACATTTGCATCTTAGTGACATTACCATCCACTACCATGTCTTCCATTCACCTTGATATGCTTGCTAATCAAGTTGAATACCAATTAATCCGCAATGGTCAATCCCAACAAGCCATATAATTCAAGAGACAATGGATTAATTCTCTATTCCAATCACCCTCAACCCATGGTCAACTACCCATCTATCCCTCTTATCAACAATCCATAAAATCTAGTCCTCCATCCATCTACCCTCATTATCAAGAGTCCCTTAGCACGATCCATGCCATTAATCCACAACAAACGTCCATTAATCACCCTTACCCTAACCTTGACAAGGGAAATTAACCTTCCAGTAGTCCATTCCAAGCCTCTACATCCTATCCTAGTCCATCATCCCTCAACCCATTCCAAGCCTCCACATCCTATCCTAGTCCATCCACTAATCCATTCCAACCCACTCCATCCCAATACACATTTTAGTCATGAAAATACATTTAGTCATGCAAATTCTATCATTGTCCAAAAACACATCCCATTACCTACACTTGAGAATATATGTCAAGAGGAAAACCCAAGGCAGGACATCAGAAATTCACCTTCATGTCAAGATCGAAGTAGTCCATCTCATGACCCCATCCTTAAATCCATTCAAGAAGTCCTAGATAATCATGGTATCCAAAATACACCTATCCTTGATTGAGATCCCATTCCCAATCATGTCGTCTAAGACAAAACCATATTTGACCAAGACACTACCATTGATCAAGAAATCCAAAATGATCCGCTCATCAACCTTTATGCCATTCATGATCAAACATTTGAGGTTGATCCTACCCAAACTCTGAACATCACCATTTCCAAAAATGAGACACTTGCCTCCATTGGAAACATAGGTTATCTTCCTCTAGAACAAGAGTCTTCTACTTTAGACATATTTGCAAATGATCAAGCTATAGCTGAATTCACTGGACTCTATGATAATGACCATAAGGAAGGTTTCTACATTGACTTGGAAGCACTAATCTTTTGAAGATCTGTTAGAATCCAATGTTTCACAAAATCAGACCAAAGATATCAATCAAAAATATATCCAAAATGTCAATGAAGCTATGACATCTTACCAACTAGGATCATCTATCTTTGTCAGAGCAGGATTTCTTATAAATGAGAATATTCTGAGCAACAGTTTCCACAATGATGGGTGTGCATCCTGTTTTCAAAACAAAAAATACCCCATCACAAACAGAATCTATCAGAGCATGCAGTATCAAGGAAGAGGACTATGCATACATGAGCAAGGAATTCTAGAACCAATACAGTTTCATCAAAATCCTAGACGTCAGGGTCTTGGTTGTTCTTCAATCGACAAATCAAATGATTTTAGTGGTACCTCCTCAATATTTGGGACAACTTTATCTGATACAAACATCAAAATGGAGGCCATGAGTAGTCCTTGTCATAAGGTTGTTGCCAACACTCCTTCCACCCACACCATAAACCATCATTTCCAATATTTTAAACCTTCCATTTAGAACCAACAAAAATAAAAGTCTTACAAGTTCAAAGTTCAAAATCAAATTTCAAAGGCCATTGAATCAAACATAAATTCGAGTAGACAAATGAAATTAAAATGGATCCCAAAGAAAAATGGATCAAGCAAAGAAAATAGTTCAAAAGTAAAAGTCAATCAAAATGTGGAGCCACAAGAAAAGAGGACCCCCACATATAATAAATGTCTACCTCCTTAAAAATGGTCATCAAGCAAGGTATATAAAAGTGTTGGTTCCAAATGCTATCCCAATCAAAATTCCAAACTTTGCCATCCAACATCCCAAGTTTGGAAAATAAAAAGTGATTCATCCAAACATCCAAACAATCCTCCCACATCTACCATCATCCATCATTCCAAAAAGCATACCTCACAAATCTGTCACATCTTGGTATCAACTCTTTATTGTAAGGACTCTATGGAACTTTATCGCGATGTGTGTATTTTGATAATGCCAACTCTAACATCAACAAGGATCACAATGACATCAATCAATTGTATGCAAGTGTTATGATCCTAAGAAGTAAACTACTTCATAAAGGTCATTATTGGCATATCATGACGCCAATCTCTACATCAACACCATTGAAGGATTCAAAACAATTAGTGATCATCTAAAGCATCAAAGCCATTCTAAAATATCAAAAATACAAAAAAATGAGAAAAAGTCTTGAAAAAATACCAAAAAAATGAGAAAAAGTCCTGAAAAAATACAAAAAAAAGAGTCTTTAAAAAATACAAAAAAAACCCAAAAACCCCCCAAAAAAAATCGTTACCTTGATGAAAACCTAGCAAACAAACATCGTGGTGACACCAAACAAATCAAAAATCAAACAAACAAACAAAAAAATTGTAAAAAGAAAAATTCCATCCAATAGTAAAAACCATTTTTATGGCGCTTTGGATAAGTACCATGATGAAAACCTAGCAAGCAGATGTCATGTGTAAAATAAATTATCTATGTGGACCATTACACTTGGGGGCATGAATTTTTCATGACATTTCCATCTATCCATCTAATCCATATAATTCTCATCCATTTTCCCACCTACTTTGATCTTGATAAGGACTGGTGTACAAACATAAACCATGCTTTGGGAAAAATCTTGACATGTTTATCCTTTGGTCATACACTATCCATGAAATATCATGTCATTTCCTTCATAGCATTATCCAAGTTCATACCTCAGAGAAAACAAATTATCCATATATGACAGTCCTTGGAGACCATACGATAATTCTTCTAGCCAATAATCCTCATGTCTCCTATATTTTACCAAAACCACCCATCATCCTTTCATACCTATCGCCTGTCTAGGTTTTCCCTTGTCAATGGTCTAAGGATCCTCCATCATCCCATCTAGTCCTAAAGAAGATTCCAAATGAAACAAGCCTAATCCATGCAATCTAGCGCATCATCCAAAACATTCCTTGGATTTGTTCCTAGCCTTGCTGCAAACCTTGATCCTTTAGTCACATTATCATTATCCTCACGTTGTTTCAAAATGTGTCCTTCCTACATCAAATAACGTTGTCATCATCATCATCATCACCTATCAAATGGTATTCATCTTGACTAGGGGCAAGATCATGTTTGTCCTTGGATTATTGTGCATGCTTGCTCGCTTACTTGTAGGAATCATTCATATGCATTTGTCACGATCCTCATAAAATGAAAAAAAGACAAAAAAATCATAGGGCCTGATTAAAATGTGCTAGTAACGATCCTCCAATTGATTGTAGCATGCATGCAATGGATATTGCTACAAGTACACTAAGCATAAGGCCCGATTAAAATGTGCTAGTTAGGTCTTGTCTGAATAGGTCCCGAGAAAACAAAAATACAAATCCCTCTGGAGGTAGAACATTGCCATTACACATTTTGTGTTGTGTGTGCATGTGATTAAAACATGGAAAATTAGGCCTAGGTAATCTCAGAGGTAGAGTTGTGTAACTCAACCTTTGTATTACCAGACATGTTGGGTAAGTTGCTTCTTGTTGGAACATCTACCTATGGAACATCATCCTGTGGAACATCATCCTGTGTCCTAGATCCTGAATCAGTAGAACCATGTACAACATACTAATCCATTAGAGATATGATGAAATCATTGTGTTCAAGTGGTTTCTTGTACAACTCGAGTCTATGACCATTAACCAGGAGTGAAAATTTGACCTCATCAATAGTTTGTAGTTGTATTGCACCATTAGGAAAGACTTGTTGTATTTCATAGGGTCCCAACCATCATGATTGCAATTTCCCTGGAAAATCTTTGTATCTAGAATCATACAAAAGTGCCCAGTCCCCTATAGTAAATTTTTTAGTCTTGATAAACTTGTCATGCCATTTAATCTATTATTTCTGAACAACCTATGTGTGGTGAAATGCCTACAATTTGATTTCATCTAGGGAATTTAAATGTTGCAACTTTTCTTTATGATATTATGTTAAGTTCATCCCTAAATCAACTATTGTACGTAGGGTTTTGTATTCAAACTCTATAAGTAACACTGTTGTTTTGCCATAAATTAACTCATACGGGGTAAACCCTATAGTTGTCTTCCAAGTAGTTTTGTATGCCCAAATAGCTTATGGCAATTTGAATACACAATCTCTTCTACGAAGTTGCACAATTTTTGTCAATATGTTCTCAATCTCCTTGTTAGTAACTTGAACTTGTCCATTTTCCTGAGGATGATATGGGGTAGATTTCTTGTGCCTGATATGATATTCTTTAACCAGCTAAGCTATTTGGTCTGATGTGAATTGTGGTCCTTGATCAGTCACAATCTCCTTAGGAACACCATACCTAGTGAAGATTTCCTAATATAAAATTTTTGCAACATTGCCATCTCTGGCAAACTGCAATGCTTTCACTTCTACCCACTTGGTTAAGTAGTTAGTACATACCAGGATATATTCTTTTTTATTTGAAGTGGGAGATATAGGTCCAACAAAATCTAGCTCCTATTTTTCAAAAGGAGCTAGTGCTAGTTGGGGTTGCAATGGCATCTCATCACTTCTTGTAGGCCTCCCCATTCTCTAACATCTATCACAACTTTTAGTATACTTAACAGAGTCCTTGTGAAGGGTTGGCCAATAATATCCTATTGTTAAGATTTTAAAAGACGTCCTCTTGGCTACAAAATGTCCACCACAAGGTTCATCATGGAAAGCTTTCAATATGTCAAACACTTCATCCTCCCTAATGCATCTTCTCATAATGTTATCTGGGCCATTGTAGAATAAGAATCCAAAATCCAAGAATAGGGGAAGCACTTGCGAACTAACTGTCTTTTCTCCCTAGGAGAGAAGTAAGCTAGAATCTGCCTTGTAACCAAGTAGTTAGCTATATCAACATACCATGTATTATGTATAGTTAGACCAAATAAATGTTCATTAGGGAAAGAATCATCAACCATTCCTTCTTTAGATGTTGTGGGAAATCTGGATAGGAAATCAACAACCACATTAGCTTTTCCTGGTTTATCAACTATGGTTATGTCAAATTCTTGTAGTAACAACAACCACCTTACAAGTCTTCCACCTACTATTGGATTATTCATCAAGTATCTAATTGTTGTATGGTTTCTGTGTATGAATACTTGATAACCAACAATGTAGTGTCTAAACTTGTTAATGGCGTAGAAAACTACAAGCATTTCTTTCTGAGTAACAGTGTAGTTTAATTCTGCTCTTTGTAGGTTTTTGTTGATATAATATATGACATACTCCTTATTTCCCTCTTTATGTCCCAGGACAACTCCAATTGCAAAGTCTGATGCATCCGTGTGAATGTGAAATGGTAATGTCCAATTTGGACCTCTTAAAACTGGTGCATTGGTAAGAGTTGCTTTTAACTTCTCAAAGGACTGCTGACAGTTTGGAGTCCACTGAAATTCAATATCCTTTGTCAACAAAGTAAACAAAGGTGCAACTATTTTACTATAATCTTGAATGAATCTCTTGTAATAACTTGCATGTCCAAGAAATCTTCTCACATCCTTTTGTTTCTGAGGGACAGGTAGTCTAGATATAATCTCAATCTTCTTAGGGTCAACTTGTATCCCTGCACTAGAAAGAAAATGTCCCAAGACAATTCCTTTTGTCATCATCATAAACTTTTTTCATTGCTCAATGATAAATTGTGTTCAATGCATCTTTTCAAAATTGTTTCTAAATTTTGCAAAGCCTCATCAAATGTTTCACCATATGTGGTGAAATCATCAATGTAAATCTCCATCTTATCATCTGCAAGATCAGAAAATATACTAAGCATTGCTCTTTGAAATGTGGCTGGAGCATTGCACAAACCAAAAGGTAAAAACAAATATGCATAGGTACCCCAAGGATAGGTAAATGTGGTTTTATCTTTATCTTCAGGTGCAATCTTAATTTGGTTGTAACCACTAAAACCATCAAGAAAGGAGAAACAATTCTTTCCTGCAAAAGAATCTAGAACTTGGTCAATGAATGGAAATGGAAAATGGTCTTTCTTGGTGGCATCATTGAGTTCCCTGTAGTCAACAAAGAATCTCCATTTACCACCCTTTTTAGGTACTATGACTAATGGTGAAACCCATTCACTGTCTGAGATAGGATATATAAATCTTGCATTCAAAAGCTTTTGCATTTCAACTTTCACAATTTCTCTGAGGGCTGGATTCATGCACCTCTATGGTTGCCTTATGGGTATGTATCCATCATTGATGTAAATATTGTGCATGCATAAGGTAGGATCAATGCCTTTCATATCACTATAATCCCATGCAAAAGCTGCTACATGTGCCTGCAACACAGCGTGCAAGGATTTATGTTGTTCATCAATCAATGCATTATTAACATTCAACATCTTTCTAGGCTTGACCTCTAATTACATATACATGTCTTGTACAAAGGATAGATCAAGGCTAGGTATTATTGGCAAGCATTGTTGGGGTAACAAAGTATGGATTATCTGGGATACCTCTTGTGAGGAACTGGTAGGTATTATGCTTTCCAAAGGATCTTGTAAACATGATAGACAACCCTGCTGTTGTGGGTGCCTTCCACAGTCATTTTGTATGATATGAACTATCAACTTATCCTCATCTTGAATGTCTAGTAGAGGGCTACGCTCTATGGTCATTAAGGTTTGTAATGAATAGTTGTCCTCATCATCCAGGTGTGGCCAAATGGTTTGCTTAAGGTCTTAATGTGGTTGAGCTGGTAAGTACTAGATTCTTGGTTATAGTTCCATTGGATATGATCATTTTTCCTAACCTATAGCCTATGAATGCATCGACTGTGGCTAACCAAGGTCGACCTAAGATTAATGGATAACCAACAAGATTAAATTTGGGCTGAAGTACTATAAAGTCAGCAGGGTAATCCCAAGAATCAAATGCAATGACTAGGTCCTCAATAACTCCTTCAGGCTTAACTGTAGACCTATCAGCTAATTGTAAAATTGTCTGAGTAGGCCTAAGGTTGGGTAACTGTAGTAGTTACATGGTTTCCTTGGTCATCACATTAATTGTAGCACCTAGATCTATTAAAGTATTTTTAATAAGAGTCCCATTGATTTTAGCATCCACTATTGGACTACCAGGATCTATAGATTTGGGAACAGTTATATTTCCCAACATTATATCAATAAGATTACCCAAAACATGGACTGTCTGTGGGTCCTTTCTTTTCCTTCCTAGCTTCTTAAGGTAGAGATCCTTAACAATCTTAGTATAGATGGGAATATCGTTGATAGCTTGGATTAAAGGGCTTTTAATGCTGACATCTTTTAACTGTCCTAGAAGGTCTAATTCAGCCTGTGTATGTTGCTGCTGGATAGCCAAATGTTCAGGGAATGGAGGCTTCGGATGTGATGTGGGTTGGAGTCCTTGATTGGATTGGGATTCGAAAGGTGGGTTATCTAAGGCTTCCTTTGTGGGTTCTTCATTGTCTAATTCTGTAATTTTGGGAGATGAAGGTCCTGCAAGCTGCTTCCCTAATTTGAGGTGAAGGTCACTCACCTCTAACCCATAAGTGGGGTATTGGAGAGCTTCATTAGTATAAGCTTGTGGAATAGGATTAGTGATAGGGTTAGGTGCAGGTTGGGAAGGTATTTGGGATGGTTTAGGTGGCTGAGACTGATGATTTGATGGAGGCATTAGAGCTTGTTACTGAGGTGGAAGAGGTGGTAGGATAGGCTGCTGGTAATTCATATTTTGTTGTCATTTCTAGCCTTTTTTCCATTGAGGCTGCCATTGATTTCGCTAGATTGGCCATTGTGGATTGTAGTTGGAACCATGAAAGTTTCACTGTGGCCATGGGTTTGGTTGCTGGTTCAAATTTGGCTGGGATTGTGGCCATTGTTGAGGATTCTACCATTGGTTCTGATTTGTTTTCTAGGGATGAGTGTTCCAAGCAAATTTTTTTGGATTGCTCAAAGGAAAAGATGGATTAAAACTAAGGGGGTCTGGTGGCATACCTTGTCTTTGCTGCCAAGGCCTCCTTTGTGCTATGTAGAAATTTTTTCCATCATCTCCTTCCATTGTTTGGAAATTTGGTTTCTCAACCTTTTCTTGCTGGATATTGGCCACTCTCTTTCACTTACAATTGGCTTTCCTCTTCCTACAATTAGGATATTACTCAATGAACATGGCTTATGCTTCCTCTTGCTTCTTCTTGATGTGGAGGGTGTCCAACTGTGTTGCTAGATAACTAATTATATCCTGCTTCATGTTGGACAATAAATTACTAATTTCAACCTTAGAAACCCCATTAGAGGACTTACTTGTGATGGAAGACCTCTCCCCTCTTGGCTTTTTGGAAAGAGTCCTAGAATAATTTCTGCAGACTTTACAAATGTATTCAAATGGACCAGTAGAAATGTCTTCTCCCCCAATAAGGTTTGGGGAATCTATACTATCTTCATTAATTCCCCTTAAAAATACCAATTTAAGGGATTCCTCTAATAGTTAGCTGTGGGTTCTTCTTCAAAACAAATTGAAATCTTTCCACATAGTCTTCTAGTGGCTCATCCTCTTTTTGAGACATTACGAAAATGTCACTCTTCTTCAGTATAATCGTCTACAATAGTCCTTGTATTTTTCCAAGAACTTAGTCTTCATGGTGTCCCAATTTGGGACAACATCCTTGCCAAGCCCCATAAACCATCTAAGGGAAACATCTTTAAGAGTAGCTAGGAAGATCTTGAGTTGATGGGCATCGGTAGTGTAATCATAACTTTTGCACAAGACATAAAACTCAAAGAGGAAGGTATCTAGGTCCTTAGTGACCAAGCCATAAAATACTAGTAATGCTGATGGTGGAATATTTTTCAACACAGTAGCTCTAGCTTGGTCAATAATGGGGAACTCAAAGGTACCCTACTTTGGGTCATGTACTGTTGCATCTCCCATTGTTAGGAAGGTCCCTTCAGTAGGTGTGGAAGATGACGATGATGATGAAGATGATGAAGATGGAAAGGTAGTGTCTACTCTTTCAACAATCTTTGTAGTATACTCAGAAAAACCACCAGTATCTTCTCTATCTTGATTTTATGAAGGGATGAATCTTCCTTGGTTATCTCTCTGCCTCTGCATACGGTAGCTTTTTCTTTATATGGCAACGACCCTGCACAATGTTAGTATAACTCCAGGTTTTTGAAGATGAAATCTATCAGTCCTAATGCAAAATAGAAAATTTTAAGTATGAAAGCTTTGTAAAAAAAGCCTATGAAGATAGCACCATCCCTGACAATGGTGCCAAAAATGTAGAGGAAAACTAATGTGTTATGGACTTGGTAAATTTTACACAATTCAGGGGTATGCCAAGCTGAATAGTCCTCTTGACATCGCAAGCCTACATTAAATTATCAACCAAGGTGCATAAAATTATGATGATACTCCACTATAGTGTCTTCACAAGCTCGTGCTAACCTAAATTACTCTAAAAAAACTTATTCAAACTATTCTACCTTGCTGGAAATTGATAGAATTGTAAAAAAATGAAAATAGTTACAGAACCTAGTGGCTACGGGTTCCTGCATCATAAGCTGTAGGTGGCTGCTAGAGATCTATGAATGCATAATTAATCTGAAACTATTTTAAATGACATAATAACCAATCCTAATCTTTGGAGAACTATGATCTATCTCTGTTCATGAACAATCACAACTTTAACTAACCATAAACCATTTTACTTGCAATGCATGTGTAGAACAATGAAAACAAAATTAATAGAAATGCATAAATAAATGGATAGATAAATGAAGTGAAGAGCAATACCTGAGTGGCCAACTCAGAAGATTGCCTCACTTAACTAAAAACCAAATCTAACTTAGATTCTCACACATCCATGCATCATACAACTCCATTCATTGCATAACACCAGATATTTAGATAGAATCCTTCTTGCAGATTTTATTCCATAATATCATTGTAACAACATGTTAAACAATCTAAGCGGGAATAGGAGCGGGGATATGAGTGGGAATAGGAGAGGGGGCGGGGTTTCAAACTCCGCGGATGATGTAGGCGAAGATTCTGAAGATTCCAATGATGATGCCGATGAATCTTGCTTATCAGTGGTTTCTCCTCCTCTTCTGGCACGGGGCTTTCTCTCACTTGTGTCTGGGGAGGTTTTTGGGCCTGTTTTTGGCATCTTGGTTTGGTGGCATCAGCTTGCAGGGGAGGGCGTGTTTGCTCCGCCTGGTGTTGCAGTTTGGTGCTTTTCGCGGGGTGCTCTGGAGAGTGCGTTTTGTCCTTTGGTGGCATTTTCTTCAATTGATCATTACTCTGCTGCCTGCGGGTGTATTTTTGGTAGATGTGTTTTGAGAGCATCGGCTAACGTTCTTCTGCGGATTCTTGGTCCTTCTTCCATCCTGCTATGCTTGGCTGGGGTTGGGTGTTGGTTGCCCCACTTGTTTCTCTTGAGGGCCACGTATCTTCGGTGGGTTTGTTGTGGTGACTTCCTTGAAGAAGTGTGGTTGAAGTTCAAATCTATCTTTGCTCCTACTCAGCGTAGTAGGAGAGCTTGGGGTTTCTTCTTGTTGGTTTGTTCTTCTTCCTGCTTCTTCTTGGCTGTTCCTAGCTCCTGCTTGTGGTATGTTCGGTGCTATTTTTTTGGGGTTTCTCTTTTTCAATTTTCTCTGGTTCTTTCTTTTACCCTCTTTGTGGTACGATGGTTTTTCCCAATAGCGGTGTGTGTGGAGTTTTGGCCCCTCTTTGGCTCTGACCGGTGTGTTAGGGTTGCTTGGCGTGCTCTCTTGTTGGGCCTTCTCCTTACTGCTTTACTGTTTGGGAACCCCTATTCCTCCTGGGGTTTGTTTGTTCCTGAGCACTTTGAGATTGAGTTTCTACTCTTGGTGGTCTTTAGGCCTTTGATTAGGCTTTTTCTTTTGGTGGTTGATAGGAATTTGTATTCTGAGATGGATTTTCTGTTTAAGATATGCCTGAATCCTATTGTGTTTCTTTGGGTTATGCTGGCCTTTCCTATAGAGGTGGTCCTATCTTCTATTGAGGGGGAGATGGATGTGGCTGGCTGTGACCTTTCTCCTATAGAGGTGGAGTGGGATGCATTTGATTACTCTTGGATGAACTATTGGGGGGCTGATGATGCCCTGTTTTGTGGCTGCATAAGAGCTGATGTTGGCCTACACGTTGTTTTCTTTTCTTTATCTTCTATAGAGGTGATGATTTTGAAAAGAGAGCTGATCTTTATGGTGTTCTCTCCCAAGGGTAAGGGGTGTTGGAGTCACCACGATATGGTTGAGCTTGGGTTTCTATATTTTTATTGTGGAGAGTTCAGATGGTTTTTGAAGGCCACTTTTGTTGTCCTATGCACTTATGGTTCTACTATTGGAGCTTTGGTCCAGATCGATGTTATGCAAGTTTTATTACTGGGTTCAAAGTCCCTGTTAAAATCTAGATGTACAGGGTTGTGGATCCCTTCAAAATCTTTAGGTGGGTTGTTGGTCCCGTCAAAACCAATGAGTGTTATTCATGTAATGGCTTGATTCTTGCTTGGGCTGCCTGCTGGCTTTTGGCCGGGTGTTGGCTTGCTTTCCCTGTGGTGCTGCTGGTTGTTTTTGTCTTTCCTTTCGTGCAGCTTAATCTCCTTGGTGTGGGTTTTGGGTCCCCTTAAAACCTGAATGTTTCAGGTCCTTTCAAAACCTGTTGTATATGGTTTCGGGTCCATTCAAAACCTGTTTTTCCTCTTATCAAAAACATGTTTTTGAATAACTAGGAAACTGGAAAACTACCAACTGCTAGTAACTTGTATCAAAATCAACTAACTGATCTATGAACTCATCCCTTGACTTTATACAAAATGGGGAGAGTCTTATTCAAACTGCCAACTAACTAACTACAATCATAAATCTCACTCCTAGATACGAGGAGGTGGAATTTGATGATTGACTTATTCATCTAACTAAAAAAGATACCTATTCAAATAAGGATAGCTTGCATGTGAAACACATAGGAAAACATCCAACATTCAAGAACATATATCTTCTAACATTTATTCCTTCCATAATGACCGTGCTCAGCTCCACAACTTCCTGCACTTTGAATGGCTTGAATTTCATTAATCTTTTGTTCTGGTACTTTGGTCCTTGCTACAAATACTCCTTTCTTGTTACCACGTGCTGAGCTAAAAAGAGATTAATCCATACACATACATATGCAACTAACCACTATAATTAAATCACAACATTTCATTCATATATATATATATATTCATATTTAAACCATGCAATGCTACAAATATTCTCACCATATTTCATTTCCACAAAATGGGTTCAAGGTTGCAAGGTATATATGAAAGGATAACACACTATGAAAGTATTGTCTAAAAGATACTTTAAAAACATAGGTAAATTGTCTTAAAAGTATATGAAAAGCAACAAAAAAATACTAATAACCAGACCCATCAGTTTGTGCTATCCTTTAAATCTGCATTTCAAGTTTTACATCACATAATTGAGTTCATTAAGCATTTTATTTTCATCTCCCAAAAGTGCATTTCAGTCATATTTTATCATTTTCTATCATAAGGGAAACATCGAATCTTCCAATAGGGTTGACTCACCTAAAGGTTGAAAGTCAATCCTACCTTTGGGAGATCTCTTTTCCTAATAAAATTAGAAGAAAGATAGGTGTAGGCACACACACATTCTCCATGATTTCACTTTGGAACACACCCCTTCATTTTTATTCATTTCATTTTGGTGAGCTTGACATCCTTGCACTATAAGATTTCTAAAATTAGAGGTCATTCAAACCCTCGATCTAGGATTTTGCATTAGTTTGCATTGCATCTCATTTAGGATTGTCAAAATTGCATTAGTTTGCATTCCATTTAGGGTTTCAAAGTTACATTTTGCATTGTTTAAAACTTCAAAAATCTAAAATTTTGTATACATATTGCATTCATTTTACATAATAATCCACATACTAGTGTTTTTCAATCATTTGCATTATAAAATTCAAACAAAATTGCATCTAGAAAGTTGTCATTTTGCTTGTTGTTTGTTATCAAACTATATTTGCATTTCATCTTAAATTTCTAGAAATTTGTAATTGAAAGTGTTTGTCTGCAACCTGAACTTGAGACCTTAAATATCAACTTAGAAACCTAGATTTTACCTTTTTCAACCCCTGTACAAAGACCTATTCACCCTAGGGAGAATTTGTCCTTGTACATGCCTGTTTTCAAAATTTTGAGCATAAATTTGTCTTTGTCTACTTTCTACTTTTAGATCTTTGCTTCAGTTTCTGGAATTACAATTCTTTGAGATTGTTTACATTCAAGTTAATTGGTCAAAACAAATACATTTTTCAAAATAAAATTTGCATTAAAAATACATCATTTTCAGGTTCTTGCATTTTAAATCAATCAATTATCACTTCAGATTTAAAATTTGCAAATGAGTTTTCTTTTCAAGCATTTGATTTCCGTAAGGTGCCTTATAGCTTGCATGATGAAGTAATTACCCTACTTATGAGCATAATCTAAGAAAAAAAAAAAAACTATGTACAAATATGTTAGCTACCCTCCTAAAATCTCTTCCACCTGTTAGAATGCCATAATGCAAGAGAAAACAACCATGGATTATAATATTGACAATCATAATGATTCTTCTCCCAATGTTTCTCCTCCTTGTGAAGAAGGTGTTGTGGTGTTATATGAACCAATCATTGAATGTCACATGTATTCTATTTGTGACTCTTCTAATACCTCCTCTTGGAAAAATATCTTGGCCCAAGGAGATGAGATCATTGACACATTCCTTAACATCACTTTGCCCTTTCTTCATTCATCTCTAGATATCCCTCTCATTTGTGGGAGAGATTTGGTAAAAGAAGATACAATCATTGATAACCTTAAAAATTCCCATCCTTGTAAAGGAAAGGGCTCGATGTTAGAAGATTCAATTGTTGACTATCATCTCCCTCCCACTACCTCTCCTAGTAGGAAAGGTGTCCTCTTTTATAAAATTATATAAAAAAAGCAATGATGAATTGTGAAGGTGATAAGATTGCCTTAGACCCTCCACCTTTAAAGCAACCAATTATCAAACCTAATAAAAAAGTGCATAAGCATTACAAATCCAAGAAACATAAGGCACAATCACGTGCCACTAATTTCAAATCTAAAAATGAGCAAGTTTCCTATGGATTTTGTCTCATGCGATCTTGATCGTTCATTCCTCTCTCGATCTCATCCATTCATTTCACCACCACTTCATCTATAAATTTGAGCTTTGATCTCTATTTTTTTGGAACCATCGTCTTCAAATCTTTGCTACTGCCATTATCGTCATGTCTTTCAATAGTGCACTCCAAAAATCTAAGAGCAACATTTAAAAAAAATTCAAAGCAAAGAGGAGAAGGGCAATAGAAGTGATTCTGTTATGCCATAAGAGGTATACTTGGTTTGATTTGTTTTCATTTCAGTTCTTTTTATGCTCATTTGTTTTCTATTGTTTGGATTGGGAATTTTGGCTTGATACTAGTATTTTGGTGGTTGATGTGCAAATTTCAAGCTTTAAACATGTTTTTCCCATCTACAATAAAAACATATAACTTACTATTAAAAGAAATCAAAATTAAATAAAATAACTTTAAAATTAAAATGATTTGAATGATAAATCATGTGATCCTCCATGTGAAGAAAGTTTAGTTCTAAAATTAAAGAGATACTCAAACTATATTTGAACACTTTATGGAAATATGAAAACCATGATGAAAGAGAGCAGGAGACCAAAACAAAGGGATCATTCACCATATAGAGGAGATTGCAGGGATAGTTCATGGCTTTTGGAAAGTCGATCTGCTAGACTATCTACAAGCCTAGGCATGGAAATTCGTGGTCCTTCGTCCCTCCCTATTGAAATATGTTGTCATGGCTCGATGTATTTTTATTGTCATACTGGAATGTTCTTGAAGCTTAGTGCAGGCCAATTTCATTTTTCTTAGCTAATAATCAAAACCTTAACGTATTCTTTTTGAATATATTGCATCATTGATAACGGTTTATGTTTTGTTTTGAACTTCTATGGTACAATGTAAAGGCTGCTAGCTAAGTAGTTGTGCACTTACACATAAGAATAATAGAAAATCATTTATTTCTCAACTTTAGACTTGCATCAACATATAAAGATTGCTTGTTATTTGACACAAATATGTATTATCAGAAAGAATTAGAGCATCTTTATTTCTTTTCCTTGGTGTCTCCTCTAGTAGCTACAATCTTTCTCTTTCTAAAGTTTAAACATTTAAAATCAAGGCTGCTTTTCCCAATCACACATTGCACACAAACAATTTGAATCAAAACCAAACACTTAATCATTTTAAGACTATAAACAGTAAATAGTTCACATAGGTAGGGCGCTCATGGTAGCATTCCTATGTTGGATGGATTTAAGGAGTAAGGTGCTTATTGACCATTCTATTGCGGTGGTTAATCTGATATCTTTCATGTTGGTAAATAGACTTTGGATGATCTGTAAGTTTGTGTTCCATGTTTTCCAAGCTAAGATTTATAGTTGTAGCTGAATGTGTGTTGATTCTTGGATTTTGTAACTGCTGGTTGTTGGCTATAATGCCTATGACTGATTAATGTTATTGTACTACATGCCTGATCGTAGTTAAAACTTATGAATATTTTGTAATATTTGTTCCTTGGGCTAAGCACCTTTAATAGGACACTAGAGATTTTGGATTAGGATACATTACATTATTAGTTGATGTCATTATCTCTGACCCACTATAAAACCTTGTTGTTGCTAATGATAACAAGCATTAATTGTTTGAGATAGGAGATTTGTATAAGGTTCACTAGCATCATCAAAATATTACTATAAATAAATCTTGGGGTGATCAATAATGTGACATTATACATGAGTTCTTTGTTGTTATTACAAAACCACTATGTTATTTCGTAAACTCATCAAATTTAAATAGTAGTAAACATTTTGCATCATATGTTATGAACTGGGTTCTTATGGATTTAATCTGCATGACATCAAATATTAGTTAGCATTGCATATACAAACATATCATTAGTTAGAAGTCAAGTTGCATGTCAATAATCAAGTTGCATAATTAAATTGCATGCGATTTATACATTTAACCATCATTGTGCATGAAAGGATTGAAATAACAAAAGACCTCCATATAATCGTTTTACATGAAAAGTAAAGGGTTATTTATTTTTATGATCATTGGATATATGCATGTTATATTGTGTTCACGAGGAAATTAGTTTTCTTCTATATGTGATTTGGCTTTACCTTTCGAGACGGGTGTTGAATATGGACTAATAGATGGGAGTAGATTTGCTTTTCCAAATCTACCTACCATATACAATTTAATTGCTTTGACCAAAGCTATGTGTACCATTAAGAGAGATGAATGTTATTTTATTCTCTATGCTATATCCTTCTTGTAGGGAATAACATGTTCATATGTGAAATGCATGTAGATATAATGTTGCACCAAATTCCATCCTACTAGTTTTTTCCAAGTTGCTAGGCTTCTTGTGTAGGGTCAAGTACTCTACATGTTAGGAAGAATTTTGGGGAAGTGTAAGCTTCATGGTTGGGCGAAAAAGTACCAGAGCCATGTTCTCATCTCTTGGTTTATGAAGGACCTTGGAGTTAGTGGCAGTCAAAGACTCCAATGATTATATTTCTTTTATATCTTTACTTGTAATGTTATGACCAAATAGGCATGAGATTCTAGTCATATTCTTGTATAAATTATATCTTGTACTCTATATTACTTGAAGAGATAGTACTTCATGTGATGATGTACCTTATTTCTTGTACTTAATATTTTGGATTAGAAGCTTTAACATGTGAGGTGTTGTAAATGGGTTTAATGGAAAATCAATTAAGAACACAATTGAAGCAATTAGGATTAAAAATTTGAAACACCCACAAAGAAAAGATTAATAAGACCCACTAACCCATGAAATTGAATGCTCCTACTTTAGAAAAAGACTAAAATTAGAATTAACATTTAAAATCCAAATCCAAAGAAGTGCAAACCTAATATTCCATTGTGAATTGTGTTGATTTGATGTTGGATTGCTCAAACCTTAGAACCCACTTGTTGCAAAAGCTTGAATTGACCTAAGATATGCTCAAAACGCTTAGATTGCATGCTCAAATAATGATATGAATGCTCAAAATACTTCTAGGTGATTTGAAATGGAGGCAAATGGCTTTGTTTTATAGATTTTCAAAAATTAGATCAACGATGGAGATCAGATATTGAGATCAAATCTAGAAGATCAAGGGTTTAGATTAATTGAGAGCTTTAGTTAACTCAAACTATCTCCTTGATTTTAGGGAATCGGTTGAGAGATTTTTGAATGAAAATATTTCTTAGAATATGTTTTTGAGAGGGAAACTAGATAATTAAATAATTCAAAATTATTTAATTATGTGAGGAAGAGAATATTCTTTTAAAAAAAGAACATTCCATGTGCAAGTAGCGGGAAGAAATTAAATAATTACAAATTATTTAGTTATGTGAGATAGAATAAATTTAGATTTTTCTACTTAAATAATTAAGAAAATCATTTAATTAGGTAAGATAGAGGAAAATTAGTAAAAAGTGATGAATTGATTAAATAATAGAGGAAATGAGGTGATTTAGAGGAAAAATGATGAAAAATGGTGAAAAGTGATAAGAACGACGAAGAATGATGAGAAATTAGTGATGAAAATGAGAGGGAATACAAAGTTAGTGAGGAAAGTGAGGAAATGATGAGAAATAAGGAATTAGCGATGAAGAAGAAATGTGATGCTAGTGAATTTGTGATATGTTCAGGCATTTTTAGATGTCTACAAATGTGTTGTCTTTTTATATGTTGAAAATGTTTCATTTCATTCTATATTATGTGAAAATGAGTTACTATTTATTTTCATGAGATTGTTTACGGCTTTGAACCTTACATAGCCATGTAACTTGAGCCAACAACTCCTCTATAACTTCAAAGCCTATCCCTTGCATCATGACATGCCTATTGTTCCACCCTTTTGTGAAATCAATGGTCAATAGTGTGTCATGCCCATTTAGTCTCTCTAAATAGGGATTTACACCCACATTTATTAAAATACTCCAAACTCTTTGGTTTCTCTTCATAATATTACAACTTAGAGGCACAACACAATTTCTATCACATCCCATTATTTAAAATCCCTTATCAAAATTTTCTTTCCTCCACAATATCCCACCAATGCCTCTACCCCACAAAATCATACTTGTGATTTTTTTACCAAAGCTCATTGATGCGAAGAACAAATATAAGTTGCTAGAGAGAGATTTGAAGTACATCAACCATAATAAGTAAGATAGCCTTCACTCATTTGATCAATTATCCAAATCCTTGTTATCCCAACTAGATAGTGAAATTTAATAATTTATAATCTCATCACTATTAAGTTTAATGACTTCCAAGGGGAACATGTCATTCTTCACCCAATTAGTGGTACCATAATGGTGGACTCTGTGATTTGTAAAAAATAATTATTCTATTAGTTTCTCTTAAAATATTGATAATGTTAACATTTATTATATTTTCAATAATATCAATAGGGAAATTTATCAAGCCTTTAATTGTCTAACTAGGTTGATTTCATTTCTTCAAACAATTTATTATGTTCATTGAATCCCCTTCAATGATTAAGGATTAAACACCAATTTGCTAGACTAGTTTTCAAGGTATTGTAAACTCTTATAACTATAGCGAAGCGGTTGGTTTGATTTCTCAAATTAATTACAAATGTTACAATCAAATTATCTTTATAATCTCTTAACACTTCTCCACCACCCTTTAGGGTGAGATTCCTTTTTGAGACTTCATTGAAGTTTACTTTATGCCAATTAGGAGGGGAGGGGACCACACAAATTCAAGATCAATTGAAGTATTTGGAATTTAAAATCCTTCAAGGCAATTGAAGTATTAAAGTCAAGATTCCAAACTGATAAATCTCTAAGTCAACCTTAGATTTGAAGTACATCATTTTGGAATCCTAACTTTAATACTTCAATTCCCTTTTGAAATCTTGACTTTGATACTTTAATTCCCTTCAAGGATTTTAAATTCCAAATACTTCAATCTTGAATTTGTGTGGTCCCCTCCCCTCCTAATTGGCATAAAGTAAACTTCAATGAAGTCTCAAAAAGGAATCTCAAAAGGGTGGTGGAGAAGTGCTAAGAGATTATAAAGATAATTTGATTGTAACATTTGTAATTAATTTGAGAAATCAAACCAACCACTTTGCTATAGTTATAAGAGTTTACAATACCTAAAAAATGGTCTAGCAAATTGGTGTTTAATCCTTAATCATTGAAGGGGATTCAATGAAGATAATAAATTGTTTGAAGAAATGAAATCAACCTAGTTAGACAATTAAAGGCTTGATAAATTTCCTATTGATATTATTGAAAATATAATAAATGTTAACATTATCAATATTTTAAGAGAAACTAATAGAATAATTATTTTTTACAAATTGTAGAGTCCACCATTATGGTACCAATAATTGGGTGAAGAATGACATGTTCCCCTTGGAAGTCATTAAGCTTAATAATGAAGAAATTAGAAATTATTTATTTTCCACTATCCAGTTGGGATAATGAGGATTTAGGTAATTGATCACATGAGTGAAGGCTATCTTAGTTATTATGGTTGATGTACTTCAAATCTCTGTCTAGCAACTTAAGATTTTCATGTATTTGGAATTTAAAATCCTCGAAGGGAATTGAAGTATCAAAGTCAAGATTCCAAACTGATAAATCTACAAGTCAACCTTAGATACCCAATTTAAGGAATTGAAGAAAATTTTCCCTCAACAATTGTAAGAAAGTTCTCTTTCATGGGTAAACAATTTTTTTACTAACCTCCCTAATCATTAGCGACTTCATATCAAAGAAGATCCTATTTTTCTTCTCCATCCATAACCCCCAAATAGTATGAGGCAAAACAATTTGCCACAAAAGTCTTAAGGATATATTTTTAAGAGGAATGTCATTGTTCTACCATCCCTTGAGTGTCTTTAGGAAAAACTCAATTGACCGTGATCATGGAGAGTAAGAGGCTCCAAAATTCCTATAAAAAGGGACATTCCATCAATAAATGAGAAATGTTTTCTTTGCTTCTTCACATAAGAAGCATCTATCAAGTAAAGCAAATCCCCTTTGACCAACTTGTTAATTGCAAATATTTTGTTTGATCTTTCCAATCATAAAAAAAATATTCTTTAGGAATCAGTTTAGGTTGGGAGAGTTTAGCCCAAAAAGGAGAAGGGACTTATCAACCATCATAAGAAACACTAAGGCTTCATTATCTATATATATAGATATAGAACCAAATGTCTATAGACTCTTTTAATATTTTGTTGAGAAATCTCAACTACCAATTCATTTATAAAAATAGTCTAAGATTCAAGATGGTTAAAGAAGAAAGGAAATTGTACATTATAGAGTCGTCAAATTCCTAATTAAATTAGTATGAGATCAATGTGAATATCCTATTTCCTTTTATATTACCTCCCCATAAACTTTGAGAAATGTCTATCCATCTGAAAATTTTAAATGTATTTATTAATTAATTGAAAATAAAAATTCTTTCCAGTTCTTGCCTTCCGATTTTTATTGTTTTTTTCGCGGCAGGAGACAATATAATATGTTTCATTCCGAAAGAAATTCCCGCCATCAGATAGGCGTAATGCTATCAATTGCAATGGTCTGCGTTTGAGAGTCCTCAACTTCGATGCCGTTTTACAGATTATCTCATCAATCTCTTGTTCAGCATCTTATGTCACAATCATGCCTGCCCAGGATGCATTCTACATCCTTCCTGATTCTCTTATTTCTTTCATACTATCAAAAATCCCAATAAAAGATGCTGTCAAATCTTCCATTCTTTCCAAGAGGTGGAGATTTCTCTATACTCAGATGCCTGAACTCACTTTCTCTCCGGATCTTGTTTTGGGGCCTGATTGCCCTTCTCTCGACCCACTCCTCGTGTCAAGAGCTGAGAATATAATTTCCAACATCTTGCTTCTGCATTCACATAATCTGGAGGCCTTTCACCTCCTCAACACCGGGTTCGATCATAACCAACGGCGCTTCTCTCGTGAAAATGTGTGCAAATGGGTAAGATATGCATCTTCGTGTAATGTTCAACACCTCACTCTGTTCGACCACTACGTCCCGTCTTTTTACGATGAGCGTGTCGATGAGCGCCGCCGTGCCTTAAAAGAAACCCCATCCCCTGCTCTCTTTTCATGTTCGCGTCTCGTAACACTAGATCTGCGCGACTACATTCTCACCAGTATCCCAATTAATTTCATCGGATTCCCCCACCTGATTACTTGTCGCCTCGACGGAGTTCAATTGACAGATGAGTCTTTAGTCTCCTTCATTTCGCTCTGCCCCCTTCTGCAAAAACTTGAAATAATAGGAGATGATTGGCTAGGTAATGTAGTAATCAGTTCACCCACCATTGAATATTTAAACATAGAACGCGTAAAATCTCTATCTGTTAACAGCCCCAAACTTAAATTATTGTTGGGGTTCATTGAGGATTTGAGTGTAAATGGTGTAAGGTTCTATGAGCTTTCTTCTGCCATCTGGCATCTTGAAATGGACTGTGGAAGTACCCTGAGGGAATTGTCCATGGAATACAGAGGAGACATGCCAGTAGATGTCTCAACAAGTAGATTTCTTCATATATTAGGCAACTGCCAGTCCTTGAAGGGACTTGTCATATACCTGGGTTATCCCTTTGAAAGGGAAGCAGAGATGGATGTTCCTCTACTGAACCTGCTTCACCGGCTTCCAAATCTTCAGTGGCTGCATATTATGGGCTTGTTTGTACAGGTATTTATACAAAATTCCTAACCTGAAGCTCAATAGTTTTTAAGTTGACAGTTTAAGGTCATGCATTTTGATTGTCTATAAATAAAAGATGAAATGCTTAAAGGAACCCTTGGTAAAGTTACTATTTCATGGCACTGCAAAACAGGAGTTGGGGAGAGATCCTATACCTGTTTGTCTCGCCTCTCCACATGTTAACCTTAAAAAAATACGCGTAGAAGTACTTGAGTTTGACTACAAAGAGATTGCAGTAATAAGTTGCTTGCTCCAGAGTACACCCTTTCTTGAAACAATGGAAATTCGGCTACCTGATGAATATGATGAAGGCCGATGTATGGACTTCTTTAAAGACATTTTGTACCTGAGGAGAGCATCCTTACTAGCAAGGATTAGCGTACTAGACTGGTGATTTGATTCCATGCTCTATTTTTGCTTTCATTCCAAAAGTTGTTTAGCTGAAGCTCCATTTGCTTTTACTGGCAATATAGTCTGGTGATATCTTTTAAAGCGCACTAATCATCTCATCCACATAAAAATTGGTGTCATATAAAAATTAAAAATTATCACATACCCCTTCAACAAAAAAAAATTAATCTGAAGCAAACATTAACATTTGTAATGATAGTGACGCACAAATTTGAAAATTTCAGTAAAGTAGATCTGGGTACAAAATGGGAATTCTAATCCCTAATTTTTTGTAACCGCTTCGTTATGACAGGGCCCCACTCTTTTGTCAGTTTCCCATCTTTTAAATTTTGTTAAATTTTTGTGTGTAATGGGCTGTTGTGGTTTTGATTTAGGTGAATTTTCCCTTGTTAGCAGGGTGCTGGGGTTTTTGGTAGGAGTTCTTTTGTTTTTCTTACAAGTGATTTGGGAATACTGGACGGTTAGAGATACTAGAGTTGTTTATGGTGCTGAGCGGTAATGTTGTTTTCCTTGGGCTGCTCTAAGGTTGTAATGCTGGGTGTCATTTCTGTATCTGTTTTTCTTAATTCTGAATAAAAGAAACATGTCTCCTTCCTCTTTTAAATTTTGCATCTTGATTTGTTACTATTGTTATCGTGATTATGAATCTCAAAAATAGAGTTTGGTGGAGTTGATGTGTAGGTTAGAGTATATGTTTTATCGATACTAAGTTGCAGGAATGGAGGTGGTGTTTGCATCAAAATTCCACAAAATAATCACAACATTCACAACACGTCAATCACAATTTCGACATGCAGCTGAACCAAAATCAATCTATCAACTATCATGCATTTTGTACCTCAAAGCTAACACAACTATTCTTCCATCTCCTCTACTTAATTGAATCACAGCTAAGACTAGTTACCTAATGGTAACGAGTACTGAAAGATTCATCTGTAGTGAATCTGCTGGATTCCAAACTCTGGTAGGATTTTAACAACATAGAAAATTTAGCATTATTGAAATTTTAGGAAGTCTAAATCATGAAAGAAAATTGCAAGATATGTAAAATAAATTGGTTTAGTTGTAAATAGGAATTTTAGTGCTGCAATACCTTCTCTTCTCATCTCTGAAAATCTTTTTCCAAAGCAGCCACTGTTCCTAAATTCTGATGTCACCGGCCTTCTATGACAGGTCCCCCACATCCCGTCCGTTTCCTTTTGTTGAGCTATGTTTTTGTAATTTTGCGTTGTAGCTGCTGTTGGTGGCGGCTGTAGTAGTCAATTATGTGTTTGCTCGATAGTGTTTAAGGTGGTAGTTAAGGTCATGCATTTTGAATGTATATAAATAAAATATGAAAGACTTCTTTTTAAACAATGTGAGAAAGGAATCCTTGGTATAGTTACTTGTTCATGGCAGTGCAAAGCAGGAGTTGGCAAGTTATCCTATACCTGTTTGCCTCACCTCTCGACATCTTTGTTGAGAACTTGAGATTATGGATGCACAGGGTCCCTGAAGCTGCAGTCTTCAATGAAGGACCTTTTCCAGGAAAAATAATCAACCACAAAGGAAAGTGTTGCAACAATGGAATGCTGAATAGAGATTCAATATTGATATGATATGATATGATGATATGATTGATTACAAATGTACAAGATGCCTTGAATATATAGGCATGAGAGAAAACCTAAAATGCATAAGATGTTGCCATGTGTCCTAATCTAACAACATGTGACAACATGTGAACCCTATCTAGGAAATTATTAAATGTTGAGATAAGTTCTAGAAGGACAACTCATCTTCTAGAAGGAATCTTATCCCTACAAACAAGGAAGGGGGAATTACCCTATTATTAAATGATTTATTAAAATGCAACCTAGGACTAAATGATATATGACCTGAGTTAACTTATGCTAGTGTAATAATTAATTAATTACACTAAAAATCTTAACCTCGAGAAAATACGCATAGAAGTACTTGAGTTTGACTCCAACGAAATTGAAGTAATAAGTTGCATGCTTCAAAGCACGCCCTTTCTTGAAAGAATGGAAATTCAGCTGCCTGACGAATATGTTAAAGGTCAATGTATGTACTTCTTTAAAGATATTTTGTACTTGAGGAGAGCATTCTTACTTGCAAGGATAATTGTAATGGATGGTTTGCATGAAATGTAGGCTAAACAAACTATGACCTTTGAACTTCATACTGTGTCCTCTATAATAGCTTGATGCTGTTTTTTGCTTTTATTCCAAAAGTTGTTTATGTTGTTGAAGCTCCATTTGCTTTTACTGGCAATGTAGTCTGGTTATTTATTTTAAAGCATACAGCATGATTTCGGAGATACTCAGTGTGTGGAAGGACCGATGCCTTCTTGGAATGGAGAATAATGAAGATGCTAATATCTCATGACTTCATTGAAGCTGTTAAAAACTTCCAAGTTTTTATTGCTGAAGGTATTAGTATCTGTTTCTTTGGCTTTTTTTTATTAGGTATTTCAAGTTCTGCTTTCAATGTTTTAATTTCATTGAAATTTCCTCCACTTTTTAAAAAAATCTGTGGTTGACAACTGCCTACATGCTTCACACCTGTTTGTTTGTCTATTGTGAGCTGTTTAATAATTTAATTCTCAATTTTGGCATGTGGCGAGGGATGCTCTGCTTAAACACTAATCGATTCTAAGTTTTTTAACTACTTAAATGGTAAGATTTAAAATCTGAATCGGTTCTAAGTTTTCAAGTAACAGGGTTTTTCATTCTACTAATCATCTCATTCACATAAAAAATGGTGTCATATAGAAATAAAAATGATCTCATATCCCCTACAACCAAAAAAAAAGAAAGCATAAACATTTATATCATGATAGTGAAACACAAATTTCAGTACAGTAAACCTGGGTACAAAATAGGAATTGTAATCCTAAATTTGATGTAACCGCCTTATTTATGGCAGGGTCCCCATTCTTTTTTCAGATCCCATCCTTTTCGTTGTGTTAAATTTTGGTGTGTAATGGACTGTTTGATTTTTATTTAGGGGAATTTTCCCTGGTAGCATGGTGCTGGGGTTTTTGGTAGGAGTTCTTTCTTTTACAAGATATGGGAATACTGGAAGGTTAGAATATTAGAGTAGTTGATGATGCTGACTGGCAGTGTTGTTTTCGTTGGGCTGTTCTAAGGCTTGTAGTGCTAGGTGTTATTTCTGTATCTGTTTTTTATCTTGAATAAAAGAAACAGTGCTGTATTTTTTTATTGGTATGACCTGAACATGTCTCCTCTTCTACTTTTAAGTCCTGCAACTTGACTAGTTACCATTATATTCCCGAGTATGATTCTCAAGAACAGATTCCTCTGCTGGAGTTGATGTGTAGGGTAGAGTATATGTTTTCTCAATAGTAACTTGCAGGAACAGAGGTGTTAGCATCAAAATTCCACTATTATTACTCTCACAAAATAATCACAATATTCACACCACATCAATCACAATATTGGCATGTAGCTGAAACAAAATCACTCTATCAACTATCTTGCATTCTGTTCCTCAAATCTTACACAACTATTCTTCCAACTCCTCTCCTTGGATTGAATCACAACTAAGATTAGTTACCTAATGGTAACAAGTACTGAAAGATTATTCTGTATTGAATCTGATGGATTTTAAATTCTGGTAGGATTTTATTTTTAACAACATAGAAAATTTAGCACTGTCGAAATTTTAGGAAGCATAAATCATGAAAGAATATTGAAAGATATATGTAAATAAATTTGTTTAGTTGTAAATAGGAATTTTATTGCTGCAATTTTATCTTGCAAAGCTCTACACATCCCCTTCTCATCTCTGAAAATCTTTTTCCAAAGCAGTCACTGTTCCTAATTTTTTATATAATTGCCCTTCTATGATGGCTCCCGCACAACCCATCCGTTTCCTTTTGCTGAGCTGTTTTTGTAATTTTGGGTTATAGCTGCTGTTGGTAGAGGCTGTAGTAGTCAATTATGTGTTCTTTTTTTTGTTCAGTTTTTGTGTTTTTAAGGGTTGGTGTGCTAGGTAGAAGTTTTTTTTTTTCAATGTTGGGAATGGGCCAAGGAAGCCATGAGAAGACCTGTGTGTTAGTATTCAAGTTTATACTGAGCAATTTATGAGGCTTCAAATTCGGGCTGATATGCAACAGAATGAAGGGCAAGCAGTAGCTAGGTATGTCAAGGGCTTTAAGTTTCAACTTCACGATGACCTTGCCTTGGTGAAGGTATCTACTTTGGATGAGGCATATGAATATGCTTTAAAGGCGGAGGGGAAATTGAATTGGAAAAGCAAGATGGTGACTAGAAGGGATAATATCAGCCATAATAGAGGAAAATAAGTTTCCTCAGAACCTGCCATGAGTGAAAAGCCAAAAGAAGGCAAGAATGTGAAGGCTGTTTTTAGAGGAAAGGGAGGCTTTTGAGGTAGGGATGAAGAATACAATCTTCTAAAGATTGGAAGCCATTGAGGTGTTTTATTTGTAATGAAGCCCTTAAGGTCTTAGATTGTTGTTAGATCCCCAAAGGGCCAAAAGGGTAATGGTAGTCCTTGAAGAAGAACCTTTGATAGAAGAAGTTGAAGTAGAGACAAGAGAGAACTTGATGTCGCGAAGAACCTTATTGTTTGGGAATAAGGAAACCCCAAAAGCTGATTGGAAGAAGAGGGTATTTTGAACAAAATGCAAGCATAAGGACAAAGTGTGCAAGGTGATCATAGATGGTAGATTTACCAACGAACTAGTGACACATAAATTTTTAACAAATTTGCATTCCTAAATTTAACCCTTACAATATTTCTTGGTTGAAGAAGGATTACTATGTACTTGTGGATAAATCTTGTTTTGTTGCTTTTAAAATTAGTCCTTATGTGGGCAAAGTGCTATGCGATGGGTGCCGATGGATGCTTGTCATTAGATATCAAGTAGCCTTGGCAACATGACTGAAAATTAATTCATGGTTTAGATAATACTTATGAGATACAACATGAGGGAAGGAGACATAAAAAATTGTGGAAAGAGAAACAAGCATTTGAAATGTTAGTTTTGTCTCTTCTAGCAAAAGCTAGACTTGAGCTTAAAGACAAACAAAATTCTAGATAAGCCAAGAAGTAAGCTAGAAGAATGTTTGGTTATCAAAGTGCAAACGAATTGAAGATTGTAGTACAAAAGAGAATTGATGAAAAAGAAGTGTTGCAACAAGACTTAACTAGCAAGGTGTTAGGTGCATTTTCGGTGATAGTTGTTGATGTTGCAGTGGTTGTGATCTTCATTTGAAAAATTGAAGGAAACATTAAAAGATCCTACAAGTACTTTTCATTGGATGGAGAAGGATGGTGAATTATGGGAGTATAAACAAGATCATAGAAATACTCCAAGAATGTTATCGAGAGATTGGTCAAAGGTGATTGCCTAACTCAGTCTCAAAGGAGTGATGTGAATCATAATTCGGACAAGGGAAGAAGTTTCAGGTCTATTGGTGGTAAGAGAAGTAATTATTTGGTCAACTCTGCGTTAATCTTTCACTTGGCTTTGCCTGTCCAACTGGATGGTAGAATTGACATTGGACTCCCCTCGACCTTGGAATACCAAGAGAATACCTTGAAGGCAAGACTATTTGAAAACTATTTTGGTAGCTACGAAATTCAACGTGATGTAACTGCCCTTTTATGAGGGTTCCCTCGCTACAAGTTATTTGTTTCTTTCGCTGAGCTATTTTGTTAATTTTGGGTTGTCTTTGCTGTTGGTGGTGGCTGTAGTGGTCATTCAATTTTTAGTTTTGGTGTTTTCTTAGGGGAGGTGTCCAGGTAGACGTTAGTTTTTGGGAACAGGCTGAGGAATCCATTAGAAGGCCCATGTACTTTCTTCAAGCTGGGAAATAAAATGTTTCTTTTTCTGCTATAATCTTGGAGGTTTGCCTCATTCGCTATTGTATTTGTTCTTTATTGGCTAGAACAGAGCATGTAATTTACACCTACAGAGGCAGTCTGCATCAGTTTCAGAGCATGTGATTTGCAGCCACATAGGTGGTCTGTATCAGTTGCCCATTCAAAATATTTATATTTGCAATTTTATTGTTTTCTAATTACCTGGGACAAGCTGATGCAGATTAATAGGAGCAACAACTCTCTCCATAGTAAACCCGTCTAAGTTTGGAGTCTGTACTTCAAACTAAAGGTACAAATATTGGTTTTTATTCTTTATAAAATGACAATTAATAAACTTAAGCACCTAAGAACTTAAGAACAGAAAGTTTTATGGAGAATGGTTGGAGGTATGTCTTTAAAATTTCTCAGTCACCCATTTTTCCCACAAGTTCTTGTGAATAAAGAAAGAGGTGCTGAGCTACAAGAATTCCAATAACCACGAATCCCCCTATCAAAGATCACTTTTATATTCTTGTGATCCCCCTCTACACAAGTTTGCTTCTTGATTCCTTGCCTCAATCAAACATTTGTACTATCTCACATGTCATTTTTTTACACCTCATTTTCATGTTGATGACCCAAGTTCTTATGTTTTCCTTCATCTTTCCTCTCCTTCAATAGTTTCTTGCATCAAAAAAATGCAAAATTGTAGTTAAGAACAATAAGCTCACAAAGCTTCTTTCCCAACGATATCACATGCAATTCCTTCCTTTGAAAAGGTCTTTTCTCTTACTTTGTGTTTGGGAAGGTATTGTGATGCAGAAAACCTCTGTTGCTGCCAGTTAAAATAAACCTCTTGTAGGTAGAGCAACGAACACAGCAGAATATAAGGGAAATATGGTGAAGATATGTGTTACCAAACAAAAATCAGCCAAAGAAAAAAACAACACTCTAACAAATGCAGATTAATCTCTATTCTCAAATCTGCAAGTCATTAACTCGCTCTTGATAAGAATCCATCGCAGCAGACAAAGAGAAGAGCACAGCAGCGCACAACAGAGCATGCAGTAAATAATTAACCTTTTAACGCCAAACAAAAAACATAGCAAATATGCTTCTCATTTGGAAAAGTAAACATTTATATATTATGAACTCCACTGTTCATTCAAACTCAGTCAATGCGCCAGCAAGGAATTCCTATTCTAATCCAACTGTCCAAAGTTCTAACCCAGCTATTATATTTGCCAATTTATATTTGTTCCCTTTTTCCTCCAAAACACATGCAACTCTAACTATTGCTATTGATAGAAAAACAACCCTAAATATTAACAGTACTTTGAATAAGCAAACTTCTATTAACTATCCCTACCTAGCACACCAAAATAGGGCTGTTATAACAACTTCTATTTCAAGGAGAACAACACTCCTGAAACCTCTCAACTATTCCGTTGACAATCGTACATCACAATGTTTTGCCAGGGGTCCATACGGTATCTCGTAATGAAACCAGAGGATCTTTGTAGGAAAGTGTATATCGTTATAAGGCATAGTTCAAATTGAAGCAACATTCGCTCTGAGCTTGAAGAAAGACAGTGAAAGCAAATGTAAAATGGTATTATTAAGTAGATGGAACAAACCAAGTAGAACTCAATAATGGTGCTATCCATAATAGAGCCAACAAGCCTGAAATTAGACGGAGGCTTCTACGAGAAAATTAAATTATGATGAAGTAACAATGAGAAATCTTCTTAGATCATCAAGCTTAGGAATGATGCAAAGTTTGAAATTATTCCCTAAAACCTCCTAGTGACTTGGGTCCAAGGGTATCCTTCACCTAAAGATTGTCTATATATCTATTGCCAAACAAAATCGAAGTCATATGTAATTCTCTTAATCTTAATCTTTCAAGGAACTATTGGTAAACAAATTTATCGTTGCTATATTTAACTACAAATAGCTTTAGACTCGACCAACAAGCAACAACACATATTTTAACAATTGGAGACATCACTATTGGATCAACTATCTTCCTCTACATTTGAGAGGGACAACTCCTTCATTTGATAAAATTCAGGATTTTTAGGGGTATGCTTTTGATCGGAAAGTAGGAAAGGCAGACAAACTAAAATTGAGATGTAACAAAAAATTATAGAAAAGGAGGAATAAATACATAGGTTCATTCCTCAAAGAATATTATTGTTACCCGATTTTCACCTGCGGGCTCAATCAGGCAGGGTGATCCATGCTTTCAGGCGTTCTCGAAGACCAAATGGAGGAACATTTGCATCAAGGTTACATATTTTCTAACTTGTTTGCTTCTTGTGCAGCTGCAGGGGAAAATCATGTTTTTAATTCGGCACGTGGTTTTAATGAGGCTCCCATAAGGGTTGAGCCCAGCGTGCAAGTGTTCGGTTTTTCATTGAGGGTCTTCATCTTATGTCTTTACCTTGTTTTCCCCTTTTCTGTTTTGTTTTCTTTGTGCCCTTTTTCTTTTGTTCTGTCGGGGGCGAAACCAGAATCAAAACTGAACTCTGGAACTTTTCTGAAGTTCCAGGTTCCGGTCCCATCTCGGTCTCGGTTCCGCCGGGCTGTTTGCTGATCTTGCCTTTGTTCTTTGGTCAGGGGGTGTTTCCTCCCCTTCTTTTTCTTCCTTTTTCGTCCCTTTTTTCGTCGTCTTTGTATGGTGTCGGGGGCGGGTTCGAGACGGAATCCGAACTTGAAACTTGATAAAAGTTTCAGTGTCGAATTTGTTTCCGCCCCCGCCCCCGCTGTGTTTTGCCCGGGATCGGTTTTGGTTCCGATCTCGCCTTGTTTTCGTTTTTTGTTTGGGCATTTCCTTTGTTTTGTCAGACTCGGGGTGCGGACCGAAACCGAGCGACGAAACTTTTCAAGTTCCAGTTCCTATTTCTGATCCGGCCCCGGCCTCAGTTCCGCCCGTTCTTCTCTTCTTTTCTGCATGGCCTGTGATCGAGGGATGTCTCCTCCTCTTTGATCTTCCTTGTGTTTTTCTTTCTGCCTTCTTGCTTTGAGTTGTCGGGGGCGGGATCAGAACGAAATCCGAACTTGAAACTTCGGAAAAGTTTTAGGTCCAGATTTGGTTCCGGTTCCGATTCCGCGAACTATTTGGTTTTGCCCCCGTTCCGACTTCGGTCCCGTTTTGGTTCTCATCCCGACTCCAAGTCCACCGGAGGGTCCAAGCTCAGGAAACATTGAAGAGCTCACGATGATGTCTTGCCGACCCGATAAAGTCTTGCTGAAATGAAGGGAGCTCGGGGAGAGTGGAGGAGTTCGCTATGAAGTCTCACCAATAGGGTGGTGTCTTGCCGATAGTGATGGATCTGTTATTGGTTTCGGTGAGACCTCTGGCCGACAGCGTTAGTCTGGGCGACAATTTTTGATATCAAAATTGAGGAAGTCTCGGCGAAAGGAAGTAGTACGTCGTAATGTCTCGGCGACAAATAAAGTCTCGCCGAAGGGTTTTGCTTTCGGCGTGATGTGTTGCCGATAGCTGCTGAAGGGCATGATCGCATCGGGGAGACACGGTTAGTGTCTCACCGACATGCGATTCTAAGCAACCTTTGACTGCCTGGAAATCTACGTGGCACAAATTCAACCAATCAGAAGGAGCTAAAGACGGTCATGGGCCGTTTGACTGTTTGACTTCCCCCTGTGAACGAGAACAACAGAGCTTAACGACATCGATCTACTATGAGATCGAAGGTGATCAGTCAGCTCGGTGAAGCAATGGCACTTGAATCTAACAGGTAAATCTGATGCTGCTTCTCGAAGGGGGTCAACTTGTTGAAAGATCTGGAGCAAGAAGAAAGCCGAAGAGGAGGAAACCGTGAGTCACAATGACAGCTGGGACCACTACTGATAAGGGGCATCAGCATTAATGATAATGCTTTAGAGCATTTAAAGCGAGCAGGAATGGGAGGCTCAATCATGGACAGCGGGGATATGCATTCAATGCAGAAGTAACTCCATTTGAAAAGATCTAGGGGCAAATCTTTTGGAAGACTGATATTTTTGTAAGCCCTAAGGGGGTAGGGGCCGACGTGTCCAGACGCCGACTCATATTTGTAAAAACCCTAGGGCAGGGGTCGACACTCTTTGGTATAAATGGCATTTTTGCCTCTTTGTAGAGTAGTTCTTAGTGGAGAGACTGCCCAAGAAAGCATTATCTAGACTTTGTAACTCATTTTTTGTATGAATACTACAGGTTTGTAATACAAAGACTCCTTATTTTTTCAATAGAAAGTCATTTCTTTCACAGATTTTCTTTGTTATCTTTAAGTATTGCTTGTGAGTTGCATGATAAAATTCTGTCTAAATCCTCCATTTTATCAGATTCCTTTAGTATTGGATGCAAATAATATTATGTCATAGTGCAGGTTTATGTTAGTGATCTCTTTCTATTGCGTTTATATCTGTGAAAACATCTTTGTTTTCCTTGTGTTAAGCATTAGAACAGTCGGAACCTTACATAGACTCGCTTTTATGAACATAAATCTCTGTGTTGTGAGATTGTTTAGCTCTATTGAGATTTTCTGTGAGTTTTTACAGTATTGTCATATTTTTTACCTTTGGGTGTATCACCTGTTAGTGATAGGTTTCAAATTTCAAGTATATCCTTCTTACTCTTTTCCTTATCATTTCTTTAGTTTTTCTTAAGTTATCTTAAGGGGAACCAACCCATAATCTGGAGGTTCACTTCATTCCCAGGTCACCCACAACCTCGAAGTGTTCCCATGTGTCAATAGGTTGCTATAGTTAATAGCTTAGCAAGGGTGCAACTTTATTTGACAACAATTATCAAAATGAAAAGGATGCAACTAGGGTTTTATAAATGGAATGTAGTTTGACATAAGAAAAATGCATCCATATAAGGTTTCATGACTCATAGATAAGAAGACAACCTATATTATCATCCAAGTTGCACAACACATATATGAAGGAGAAACATCTGTATTCACCACATGATAGAAAATATTTGAAAGAAAGATTGTAAATTTAACATATGAAGAGAATACATTATGAAGACAACATAATAGTTCATAGACTAGTCATACTATCTTTTATTTAATCCAAAATGAAGAGCTCCACAAACTTTTTTGTTGTTGTACAATGTGAAAGAACCCAAAAGTTTTCTATCCCAGAATTCCATCCTCTTACAAAAAAGAGAATATATAGCTTTTCAATCTGTAATTGATTTATAATTGATTCTTGAAAATACAATAATAAGTAAAATTAGACTTTATTTGGTTCAATTTTGTCTCCCTTTTTGGAAACCAAATCCATTTTCTAGCCTTAGTTGCAAAAAAAGGACTTGTATGGTCACCAACATAGTCATTAACCCAAGTGTGTTACCAATTCATTTATGAGGCTCAACAACATCCTATAGTGTACCTAGTAAGTTAGTCTTGTTGAATCCATCTACTATGATAAACATACTTGAGAAGAATGCTAAAAGAGAATAAGAAACCTTCTCAAGGAAGGGATGAGCATCTATGAAATCAAAGACTACAAGGGTGATAAATTGTAGTAATAATAGACCATGACATGTTGAGGTCATATATTAGGGTAGTCAGCATTCCAGTGGTCACTAAATAAATAGATCTTCCATGTAATGCTTTCCCACTTCAATTCCTTCTCAACCTTCTCTATAAATGCATACAGAGTTTCAAAATCTTTAAGTTGATGATCAACAAATTTTAGAGGAAATTTCTTCCCTAATGCCTTCTCAAATACAACCACCATTATTATTATCATTTGGAACCCTTGTGTAGTAACTTTGAAACTTGGTATTTTTATTGTTATTTTATTTTGAAGTACACATGCAAAATAGTTGTTTGTGCACATAGGAGATAACAAAAGTAACCACATGTCAATTGCATACAAATTGATGGGGAGAAGATAAACACCCAAAGTTATTGAAACATCATTAGCATCTTGCTATATTTGTGTGAACTTTATAGTTTTTCTGCAAAAACTATTTTCTTGAAAGTTTATAAAACTTTTCTAACAAACCCATTTTGTGTTTAACTAGCAATCATTTCAACCCATAATGTGAAATATCTTTGATGAATTTTGTCAAATTAGTTTACATGTCTGTGCTTCCATATTTTGTAGATATGTCGTCCTAAACATTTACAACTATATTGATTAAATAAATTATTTGAACTATAAAAGACAAAAGAGTGCAACAAATAAAAACACTTGAATATATTGATATTATCATAAATCAAATTACATAATAGCTTCTTGATTTCTTGTTATGTGTTTAGTGCTAGAATTGTTGTTGTATTTATAGATTTCATACAATTATTAAAAATCTCCTAGAATGATTAATAAAAGCTTGCAATGTGAAAAATCTAAAAAAAGATTGGAGTTTTCAAATAGATAGATATAATCTCTTGTAGTGCAATTTTTTCAAGACACATTCTATAATTATTCAAAAGATAAGCATTATCTTCAACACCCCTCAATTTTTATTTGGAGAAGATGATTACAACAATTATTATATTATACAACTTCCTTGAGATGTAACAAGTCTTGAAGCTTGACAAATTTCACTATAGGCAATGCTTTTGTAAATATGTTGGCAATTTGATCTTTTGTTCCATAAAACTTGAACTCCACCTTGGATTTCAATCAAGTCACTAACAAAGTAATGATGTAGTTCTATATGTTCGGATCTAGCATGATATATATGATCTTTTGCTAGCTTGATTGTGCTTTGATTATCACAAAATATAATAATTGGACAATCTTGTGGTTGTTGTGTTTCTTCAAGTAGTCTTCTAAGCCATAATACTTATTGAGATGCCTTTGATGAACCAACATATTAAGCTTTTGTGGATGATAGTGACATTGTTGATTGCTTCTTGTTGCTCCAAGAAATTGGCCCCTAGCCAAGATGAAATACATATCTTGAAGTTGGTTTCTTGTCATCAATGTCACGTGCATAATCAAAATTTGTATACCCTACTACAGTAGGCTATCCTTTATATTTGTATTCAATTCCAAGTTGATAAGTATCTTGAATGTAGTTTAGTATTATTTTAGCTATTTTCCAACGTTCAATGTGCAAATTTTTCATGTACTAGGGACACAATGCCAATTGCATATGCAATATCTGATCTAGTTATATTAAGATACAAGAGACTTTCGACAAGTTGTATATACAATTTTCCATCCACCTTCTTTTGAGTAGAGTTAGCACTCAATTTTAATCCTTCACATGGTGTATTAGATGTTTACAATCACTCATATTAATTTTTCTTAATATATCAAGAGCATATTTGATTTAAGAAAGAATGATCCTACCTTCTTGCCATACTTGCATACCCAAAAAATAGTGCATTAACTCAACATTCGTTATTTCAAAAGCTTGTTTGAGTTGATCCTTGGTTGTTTCAATGTATTGTGTGTGATCTCTTGTAATAACTAGCTCTTGCACCAGAAGGGGTGCAAGGGTTACGCCGATAGAAAAATATAAGATAGGTATATGCACACTATGTGACCCTTGATTATGGTTGCATAACTATATAAAAAAGACATCAATTGTATCTAGAAATTAAAATAGACTTAATATTACTTAAGGTTAAATTACAACTTGGCCCCACCAACATCCATCCCCAAAAATATTTTCCCATTTCGATTTAGCACTAATATCACAAGAAAAATGAGTTTTAAAGAGCATGGTGGTTGCTTTTGGCACAAAAAAAATTACTTTAATTATGATCCTTTTTCCTCCTATAGGTAGTTTAAATGTGAATTTTATTTAATGTGAGAAGGTAGTTTATAGATTTATAGCCATGCTCATAGTGAAGCCCTAAATTACTATCTTAACCCTATTAAAAAATACTCAACCTATTCTCTTCAGTGAAGGGGAGAATGCGAGTGAAGGTTGTGGTTAGGTGGGTGTGTTTGACTACCATGTGGGACTCCCCGTGATGAATCTTGATATGTAGGAGAGAAGAATAGAAAACATTAGAAATGATATTCTGGCCACTGTGACTTTAGTAAAAAGAAAAGAATATATAATTAAGGAGAAAAAAAGGGCAGAAATACCCATCACCTCCATATTACTTCTTTTGCTTGGCAATGGTGTTATTAAGAGTTCCCATGTATTGCCACCACCACATCAGTCTCGCACAACCCTGCTAAACATTTCAAAGGAGTTTTAAACAAGATTTTTGCAACCTTTTAAACTTTCTAGAGAACCATGGTTGCATTTAATAGATAACAACATAATTGTTTTAGAATGCAATAAAACAAAACAAATAAACAATCATTGTGACATATAGATTTGAAAAATAAGACTCACTGAGACCATGTCAAGTGACTTACCTCAAGATTCTGCTCAAATTGTGTTGTCTGTGAACAATGCCGACGAGGAAAAATGGGTAGAGTTTGTAGGAAAAATTGAAGAAGCCCTATCAGAGCAAATTTTTGTTTTAAATTAGAAGAAACAAAACCAATCTCCCTACAACTACTGATTCAATGTATAAATGAAAAGTTGATTAAATCCGATCCAAAGATCTACATTAAGAGTCAAGGAAATCCAATTAGATTTGGAGATCCAAAAATTAAATGCAAACGGTAAACGATAATGGGAAAATTGTTTTACGGCTAGCTTTTTTATGGCGTGACACAAGTTTCAACTCAAAGTTCCTACAATATATAACCTATCGGCTAATGATGAACAAAATGCAATTTATTTGATTTTCCTATATGATATAGTGAAAAAATGAAATGTTGTGTCCCATAATAGATGCTACTATGATTAGAATAGACTTGAAGAAACTTGTCCACATCAAACTTCTTTTAAAAGAGCTCGAAAATATATGTGGTTGCTCTGTCTGAAGTGAAACTATAAACCTTCAAAATAATAGGAAGTTGATGCTCTAAAGAAAGTAAGTTTTGAATCTTAACTGAAGGTATGAAAAATACAAGGACTTCAAAATCAATTATATGTTTATTACTACAACTGTGGATTTGTTACTGTCAGAATTAATTTGATGTTTCCAAAAAGCAATATGTAGCTTTTAAGAATCCAGGCAACTAATCAATTAACAATGACGACCAGTCATGAGGTGGCACTTACAGGAGCCATCAGTTGAGAAATTGTGAAATGGTAATTTTGACCACGTGTAGTTCAGAGAAGAATTCCCACAGCCGTTTCGAAAAGTAGCATAGTTTACATCCTTTATTAGACGAAATGGTTTTCATTATGTATGATGTTAATCTTAAAATGTTTGCAAAGGTCGCAAAAGAAAGTTGAAACTCAAGCCAAAAAGAATTCACACTTATCAACCAAAAAAGAAATAAAAAAGTCAAATGTAATCTAAAGTAGACATAATACTGCTACAACTATCTTCTAACTTCCTTGGATAATAAATAGAAGCCACACAAATTGAAGTGTGTGACATCCAATCCTCTCAAATAATGTGCATTCATTCTTCCAAAGTTTGATATTAGAGCAAGGAAGCCCAAGGAAGGTTATGGTCATCCAGAATGAGAAATCCCTTGGAAGGGTATGCTAATTGAGAAGAAAATTGGAGAGTAAAGAATAATGGATGTCTGTTCAAGCTCCATCAAATTGTTATTTAAAGGAGAAGAAATCTGTTATTAAACTCGTTCTCCAAGGAGAAAAATTGTGGTATGGGTGAACAACACTATACAAATGATCAGTGACAGAAGGTATGGATGAACAATGATTTGGTACATTTTTCAAAAAATAAATTCTTTTCTGTTTTGATATGTTTCCCTAGTTGAAGGTCAACTGTAATTTGTTGTCAATATCTACTATTAACTGTTTTTTGTCAAAGGTCAATTGAAGAAAAATAAAATGCCATCTAGAGGTGATTTTCACAAGGGCGGGCATGGTTTTTGACTTTTTTGAAACCTTTTGTAATTGTTTGCTGAAAACGAATAAATTTTCTATTATTTTTTGTGAAAAAGAATACTACATACTCTGAAATATTTTAGCATAGAATTTTTCCTATAAACCCTGGGTTGCAATTGTGGTCAATACACAAAATCTTGTTTAATCCAATACCTACCTTTGAAAAAAACAGTTCATATGCATTGCAAAAAGAAGGGAGAAATATGTAAATGGATAAATCTACTTTTGAACAATTGAAAAGTGCACTTCTGCACAATATAAAATTAAAGTGAAGAAAATATCGACTTTTTATTCACAATCGAAACATAAAATGAAGTGCTTTATTGTCATAAATTTGGGCATATAAAAAATGAATTGCCATAAACAACAATATGATCTATCCCATAAGAAGTTTCAATTTAGAATAATGTAGTAGTTTAGGCAGAGCAAGACTCCAAGGAAGACAATGCTTTTATGGTGTCTTCCCAGTTCCCAAGATAAGAGTAATGTAACAAGTTGTTGGTTCTTTGATTTTGTTGTATCTCGACACTAAACATGCACAAAAAAGTCTCCCAAATGAAATTCTCATCTATGCATATCCACAAATAGGATTTGTGCCCCTAAAAGATAAGGTTCCACTTCCACTACCAAAACAAATTTTGCTTATAAAATTTAGTAACATTCCTATCTTGAACTGATTGTTATCTTCATGGATAAAAAAAAAGGAGCAAAAATTGCTCGAGAAGAAAACACGGCTTCCCATACTCTTTCACATTTCGATAAAAGAGGAGAGATCTTTAAGAGAAAATATATTGTTGCATAAATCAGGCTCTCTACTTGTAGTCAGGAGGTGTTGAAAACCTAAAAAATCCCCAACTTCCACGTTGCTACTTGCCCAACACTTGTATACATCACATCAAGACATGACTTAGGATTGCTTCCATTCTTCTCAGTACAACAATGCAAATCAATCGCCATGCGTCCAACGAAACATCTCTTCCTTCTTTCAAATATAGCCACGCTGCCTGATTCTTTACTAACTTGTCATCACTAAACGTGCCTGCAACATCAAGATAAATGTAAAAGAAAGTCTAGAAGCCTCTTCTTCCCTGGTTGAAGTACTTTGAATACTTTAGCTGGTTTACAATACTCCGGGCACCATATTCATGGGATTCAAGCAACAGTTTATTGTGGGTAAGTTGTATTGCAGCTCTCAGATTGTTGTTGTTATATTTTGCTGTGTTGTATGATTTTATCATTTATTTTTGTGGCTACTATGATTGAAGCGTAACTCTGTTGTAGGCATTGTGAAAGGTGCGTGTATATACATCTAGTAAGAGAGTATCATGGCTCAAACTATAGGTAGGACTTTGGGAGGACCACTGCTAATATTGAACTTTATAATGTATGTCATAGTGCTTGCCCTTGCTGGGTGGGCACTCAACAAGTTCATCAATCACGAAGCTCGTCCTTCTAAGTCCAGTCAAGCATTTTTATTGAGCATATTAGTTTTGAAAATTTACTTTGTTCTTGGGTTATGTTCAAGGCTTCTGTTGTCTTTTGGAGAACACACTGTGGTAACAAAAACATTTCCTCTACTGACAATCCCACTCCGGAAAGTTGAGTTCTGAGCTTCTCCTAGTGCGTGCTTCATGCAGTAAATGCTTGTTGTGCCAAAGTGTCTATAACCCACATATAGAGAAGAAAGAAGAAAATTATAGATGATCATAATAGGTTAATTGGACTGCTAAGTACATCACTCGTAGAACAGAGCAAAGGAGGCTAATACCCCATCTGTAGTGAATTTTGGAAAATTTACAGAAGTAAAAACACCTTCACCCATAATTTTGTAGAGTAAATATTGAAAACTTCACCCGCAACATAGAATAATTAAAGAAGTAACAAAATCTCCACACAAAACATAGAGTAATATTAAAATAGAGTAGAGGATAGCCTCATTTCCAGACATCCATAATTGGTAGAAATGATGAAACTAGATTAGAACAGGTAATTATGCATTTTGTAGAGTAAAAATTGAAATAGGTACCCAGAGACTGCTTTAACCTCCTCCTCATTCAGATTACTAGTTGCAGTCCCCAACCCAATGAGTGGAATTAGGGCTCTTGTATTAAGTCGAACACTTCCCTCTGCAATTCCCATTATGAGCAGATGCTGGAGCTGTATGGAACAAGAGACGTGATTTTTGTAGCCTTGTAAATAAAAATATCGGTTGGGAGTTAATATCTCCTTTCATTTTGACAAGGAAATCCGATATTATTTGAGAAGATCCGATCTCATCAAAACCTGTAAATCATTTGCTGATTAACAGTAACCCAACAGTTGTTTTACGACGTGAGATAGGTTTCAGGTGAAACTTCACTCTATATATAGCCTATCGGCTAATAAAATCATTTACATATAGGTATAAAAATAACAATTTTATCATCACTATGCTTTACATACACATTTGGATCAACTTTACTTCTTTTACATCTTACTTCTATAAAATACTCATATTTTGGAGTACCATACCCTTGGACCTTGTTCAAGACCATATAGTGATTTTTTTTTAATCTACACATTAGATGTTCTTCCCCAATATTAACATATCTTGGTGGTTGTTGCATGCAATTTTTTTATTTTAAATCACCATGTAGAAACACACTTCCTGCATCCATTTGAGAAATATTCCAACCAAACTTTGTAACTAAAACAATTATTGTAGAATGGAATTTATTTTAGCAATTGAAGCAAAGGTTTCAATATAGTTAATACCTTTTGTTTGTGAGAAACCTCTAGCCACTAGCCTTACTTTGTGTTTTTCAATAGCTTCATTCGATGTGAGATTTGGTTTGTAGGTCCACTTGCAACCAACCACATTTTTGCCTTTTGGAAGAGTTGTGAATTCCCAAGTTCCATTTTTCATCAAAGAGTTATACTCATCTTGCATAGCTGCTTCGCATTCATCTTTTCCTTGTGCTTCCTCATATGTATTTGGAGTGTCAACCTGCATCACCTTGGCCATAAGAGCATAGTTAGCAAGAATATTCTTAGGGCCTTCTTGGTAGATTTCTTGAATGCTTCTAGTTTTCCTTGTGTCTTCATCATCACTTTCACTTGACACTTCAACTTACATTCCTTCTCCTCCTGTAGAAAATGGCAACAACTCTATTTGAATAATTAGTATAAGTAGATTTATCTTCTTCAAGGTTGGAAAGAAAAATGATGTAGAATGATCACTTTCAATACCTTCATCAAACCATACATTCCTTTTGATATGTATTTGACTTGCTTTAAGATTATATAACCTATATCCTTTTGATTCCTCAATATACCTGTTGTGCCCTCAACACACACGCCCCATTTGGAATGGGGACCCTCTTTTCTTTCGCCTTGTAGGGTCGTTTCGTTGCCGCCTCATTTTGTGTGCCTCGTTTTGGTGTCCTAAGTGGTCAACGTTTTTTTCAAAGTCTCATCTTGAATTGACCGTGTTTCATCCCCTCCATTTTGGCTAAGTCCTAGAGCCTTCTGGGTCTTGCCTGGCAGTTTGCTTCTGCCGACGACCTTGGGGCTTGGTGGGCCCGCCTTGCCGGGTTTCCTCTGGGCATTTTCCGTTCCAAACGGCGGAAGGCTCCCGCCTTCCCGAACCCTAGGCCATGGTTCCTTGTTTTCTGCCAGTTTAAACATGCAAGTGTTTTAGACTGCCTTTGCCCTCTCCAGGCACGGTCCACCAGACTTCTGTCCTCGGAATTCCGTTCAGTTTTTGCCATTTTCGATGGCCAACCTATGACATTTTTCCGAACCTCGGGCCCCGGTCATCCCGTCACCGTCTGGGGTTTAAACTCACCAACCTACCTGCCGCCTATATGAGCATTAAATGAGGCCATTAAATGCATGTCTAGGTATAAATATAGGGGGCGATCTGTCATTTTCATTTGTCAGGTTTACCAGAAGAGATCAGAGTGCTTGCCAGAAGAGATCAGTGCATCTGTTGCCTGATGCCCTCGCGTCCGTGATCATCATTCGGCCACCCTTAGTGGATTTCACGTCTTCTCCCATTGGATTTTCGAGGTAGGTTTTCTGTCCATTCCACCGAGGGGTTATTTTTATGATTTTGCGCTTAAAATAACGAATAAACATGGGCTAAAATGCATTTAATTGATAAAACATGACAAAACCCACAAAACCCATGTCTTCAAATTCCAAAAAACCCTCCAAATCGTCTCCTAATATCAAACCGGAACTAAACCTCGTCGCCGCCGTTCTTCGCGCAGGGTGTTCGTGCCCTTCGGGCCCGTGCCCTTCGGGCCCGTGCCCTCCTGCCGTTTAGAACTTGGAAAATGAAAAAACCTTTTCAAATGACGAGATACCCTCGCGGGCCCACCATTCCGGACATCTGTCGGCTGATCGCTGTCAAACTTAACAAACCCTCGAAATTCGGCCTCCATCTTAGCCTCGCGGGCCCGTCTAGCCGGGCCTCCCTTGTCGGGTTTCCCCGAGGTGTTCGCCGTTCCGAATGGCGGAAGGCTCCTGCCGTCCTGAACCCTGTGCCCCGACTCCTCATTTTCCGCCCGTTTAGAATTGCAATATTTTAGATTGCTTTTGTTTGCTCTGGGTTCAGTTTAGCGGACTTCTGTCCTTGGGACTCTGCATCACCCTCGCCATTCCCAAGCGGTGAAGAGAATGCGCCCTTCCGCCCTTCAGGGTTCGTATTGCTTTTTGCCATCCAAGGATTTAAGCTTAAGTGACTTTGTCGTCCTATCACTAGGTCCTGGTTTGCGGACTCCTGTCCGTGGACTTCTGTGGCAACTTCGCCCCGGCGGAGCGGCCACCTATCGGCGACCTTCCACCTCCCGGGCTTCACCCACTAGGGCGCTGTCCCCTTCCATCCGATGCAAAAGGGCGAGGCGAGCCTGTTTACCTGAGTTCCGGGTTCCGCCCCCTTGATCGCCTAGAGAAACTTCACAGAGAAAACCTAGCGGTCGAATGCTATGTTGGGTCCAGTTCGCCAGGCCGCTCCCACTGGGTTTCCATGCCACGATCGCCATCCCAAACAGCGAAACTATGGCAGCCTTCCACTCCTCCGGGCCCGGGTACCTTGAATTCCAAAGTAAACCATCAACCGTCTTTTGACCTTCTAGTTCCCGGATCCTGGAGTTCCGACCCCGAAACTTCGTTTCATCCAGGCCGTTTCAAATAGCAAAGTCCTGACAGCTTCTCGGCCCTGAACCTTTGGGAGCTCCAAAATTGATCAAGATAACCTCAAATTTGAAAACCAATCTTGACCCATGTACTCAAATTCGACTCCCTTCGACAAAAGCCTTTCAAACCATCAAAATGTGAAGACGAGAGAAATCATTCAGATTGCCCTACCCTGTTCGCTCTTTCAAAACATTCCTGCCAGGGAAGTCCGACGCCTTAGGCCCAGATTGTCCAAAATCCCTCCAGTAAATGACTAAAGGCATCTAGAAGTAAAAAGTATGATTTCATGAATGATGTATTGTCTAATTGGATTTCACCTGCGGGATTTCAACTAATGTTAGCGCTTTCATGATTGGTTGCACTCATTATGCCTTTGTTTGTAGGATATATGAAATCGGGTGCAGGACCCATGGGGGCGGCTACAGAAAAGGACAAAGGAAAGAAAGTAGGCAAGACTCCTCGTAGAAAAGAGGACAAAGACCAGATGAAGTACCAGTTTTAGGGTGAGCCTCTACATTCAAAAATCGTCACTAACTGGAAGGAAATCACAGACACTAACATCTGCCATGTACCCAAACTAATAATGCCAGGTCAATCAGACAAAGTGGGATTGCAAAAGCTGCAGGCTTCCCCTCGTCTCTCATAGCCCCTGAATTGGTCATGGCTTGCCGACAAGCCTACCAACCACAGACAAGAACCATCGTTGATAGGGATGGGAACATCCTTGCTGATATGTCGGCTGAGGCCATCACTAAAACTTTCCACATTCCCACCTTTGAAGAGATGGAGATGCCCACCATGGAGGAAGGTAGGGCAACATGGGATGAGGACCCTATGGGTTGCAAAAAGGTAATAAACCAGTACTGCCTCAAGGAGAAAAGGGGCAGCGTTGCAAAAATGCCTCAAAAACTCTTTCGTAGCGATTTCTATGAAGACTATCACGACTTGGTAACCATGTTGAACAGGGTGATGGGCCTCCCTACTGCTGCATTTTTTCAAGAGTGGATGGTGTATTTCGTTGAACAAATCCTCCGTGGGGACGAGGATGTCACCACAAAAGCCTCATTCTACTGGGGAGGCATCATAAGCGACTGCTTCCACGAGCAGTTTATGAATGTGAAGAAGAGCTCCAAATTCTACATGACCTCCTATCTGGTCTACTCACTGGTTGAGACGAGGCAATACAACAGATTATTTGTGGCACCCGATGAGGAGTCGGGCCGAAGATTGAAGGTCTACGATAGGTATCCCCAGCTACAGTTCAGGAACTTCAAGGAGTACTACAGAGTGAATGACGCCTTCATCGGCCACATCATCAGGCTGCTAGGAGGAGATTTTGAGAGGAGGGTCTCACACAGTGCTCGGGTGTTCTTGAAGCAATACACCTTCTTATTTTTACAGTACCCAAAATTCACATATATTTGTGCCCAGGGTTTCATAGAAAGGCCGAATAAGCTGCCCCAGTACCGTAATGACCAGATTATACTATTATAACTCTCTCGTCAGCTGCAACATGTGCATTAAGTCCTTGGTAGTGGACATTTGGTAGGGATCCCCTATCCCTTAGCCTTCGGTCAAGGAATGTACAAATTACAAACTTCCCAGTGTGCTGGGAATTTTGAGAAGGAATTGGCAGAGTACCATTTCCGCATACACACTACTCGCCCATGGGTGGACCCATATGGGTATGTAAGAAAGGCACTGGGACCAGGGTATGCCCACCTACATCACGTTGAATATTTCTGGGCGGATTGCCAAGATGACAAAGAGGTGCGCGCGAGGCATTACTTGCGAATGACCGCGTACTTCATAAGAAGGGTGCAGTTGTTCCCCATACCAGATCAGGTTGAGGAGGATGAAGACACCATCATGGATCCCAGATATAACACAGTCGCTAACTTGCCGCTGCCTGTAATAGATTGGGATGAGCAGGAGGTCGATGACCTCGATATTGTATCTAAACCAATTGTGGCTCATACTGAAGAATGGGTTAGGGGACAAGTAGCCCGATTAAAGCAACAGGGGGTTGTCCTGACCTATGAAGGGCTCAAGAGTGAGCCTAGTGCCATGGAAGATGTCGCTGCTACAACTTCAATAGGAGGGACATCCAAGTCTCTGCTTACAAGATCAAAGAAGAGGAAGGGGACTGAGGCAGAGCAGTCGCCAAATCCCAAGGTCTACTCACGAAAGGATTCAGGAGGTTCACCCTCTAAGAGGCCCAAACGGACGGGAAGCGTCATGGAGTAACCACCAATTCAAGAAGGTCCTCTTCAAGAGGGTGAGGCAGGAAAGGCAGATCAGCCAAAGCCTCCTCCAACTCTCCCTGTCTCTGCCACCCTTCTAGCTGTTTCCCAGGCCATGGTCACCACATCCCCACCTGTAGTGGACATCTCAGTCCATCTCGCCTCCTCTCCCCCGGTCGGGCCCATAATAATGGTTGACTCTTCCTTCGCTGCAACTACTCCGCTTTCCTCCGTTGCCATGTCACCTACTACATCACTCCCATTAGCAGTAGTGACAACACCAATGCCTGCACTAGCATTACCAGAGGCTTTCTCGCGGCACATGCAGAATGTCCCCTTCGAAATTTCTCAGATCTTTCTGGATCCCACCATTCAAGCTGCCTTAGCGCAGGTCCTCGCCAGTGCTACACCTTTGCAACCTCCAATGAGACTGCTAGCAATGGAGGCCACAATGTTAATTTCCAAAGAATGGGAGAGGTGGGAGAAAGAAGCCTCAAAGGCAATGGAGGAGGAAGCCAATGAGTACCACAAACACCCAGAGTATGAACACCGACAAATTGACAGGGTAGTTCGTGAAGAAGAAGAAACAAGATCTTTTGAGAGTGGAGACGAAGAGGAGGGTGCAGGTGGTAGAACCATTATACAAACCTTTGATGATGATCTCGAAGAGGAAATGGCCAGACAACTGAAGCATGATGAAGAAGAGGAAGGAAAGTCACTCCCTAGAGGAGAAGGGCAAGAAGGTGGCAGGACACGCAAAACGTAGAACTCCCTACGGGGAACAACAGGGGGATGTGCCACCTCCTTATGAAGAAGGAAATGGAGAAGAAGACAAGCCTGAGGGTGAGGCTCAAGCTGACAAAGGCCTTGAAATTAGACAGCCTAAGGAGCATGTGCACAAGGATGAACAAACTGAAGAAAGAAAGGGGAAAGAAATTGAGAAAGAAGAAAGTCCCCGGGAATGATTGCCTACTAAGCCTCCCGTCAAGCGCTACATGTTCATCCAAGACTCCGATGAGGAAGAAGGAAACAACGCTAAAATGGAAGAAAGGGCTCCCACGGGTGAACAAACGAAATCCAAACAAAGGAGGGCGAGGGTGATCGAGAATCGCCCAAGGGAAAATCTACTATGCTTGAATGGCTGGAGAGGCAGCTTGAAAAGAAGACTCCTGCCCCAGAGGATCCTAGAGCAAGGCTAGAGGCTATCCTGGCCCAAGTGCATATCACAACCAAAAAGGAGAAGAAGCCCAAAGTCAGGTCCAGGGTGACGATGGATGCTTCTAGGTCTCGAACTGTGCAAGTGGCAACGCTGGTGGTAGGCCAAGAGGGAGTAAGCTATAATATCGCCACCATTAACTTGGGAACTGCTACTAGAGAGTAGAAGGTGGAACACCTCAAGGATTCAGTGGCTACGGTGGTGCACCTAATACAACAGGATAAAGTATCAAAGGATGAGCTTAAAGCACATGTAGCCGCCTTGACAGATTACATCCAACAATGGTCCTCAGTTGAAGACATGCCCACCACATATGTGGCTCCACCCCAACTGCTGTCCAAGGAACAAATTGACAAGCTGGAAAAAAGAAAGAACTTGGACAAAACTACAGAGAGCTGGTTTTGACAGGTTCTATACGTCAGGAACATGGGTATCAGTCTGGCTGTTCGAACAGCCAACAAGTTCTTGGATTTACAACAATCTCTGGAAGGCACAAAGAGGCTTTGCGTCGACTTCCCTGCAACGTATAAGTCCACCTATCCAAAGATCGAGGCTATCCTCCAGCTGCCAAGCACGACATGGGAAAATGAGCTCGTGTTCAAAAGGGACAACCATTGGCTAGTGGATGTGTGGAAGCGGGACTTTGATAACCAGAAAGAAGGGTTGGAGCAGGTAATTGATAAAGTGGATCCAGATATTGAATGGGTCAAGGAAATTAGGGCGGATTGCGCCCGATATCTGAGGTTGATGACAGAATATGACATGCCCACGGTGCAAATTGATCCAGAAAGGATAAAGCCCCATTTCCAAAAAAAGATGGAGGACGGGATGGCAACAGAGATAACCATGGATTTCATGAGTTTCACCGCCCGCGCCTTCGCTTAGTTGGAGCTGTTCAAAGATCACGCCACCAAGTATGATGAGGATTGGAAGAGGCTTGATGACAACTCCAAAGAATGGAGTTATCAAGTGTTGCGGTCCGAGATCATAGAAGTTGACAAACTCCAACCGGTAATCTTGAAGTTTATGGAGTATGCAGCCTTGAAGAGGCAGGAAGGCAACCCTATTGTTAGTGAAGAACTTTTAAAGGAATAGCTACAACAAAAAGAGCAATCAACAAAAGACAAAGTGCTACAGTGCTGTCACTAGAAGACGAAATAGGGATGAGGACAAAATTGTATTTTAAATTGTAATATATTGGGGGGGTAGGTAGAACCCTAGTTTGTAGTGAATCTTGGCCACACAATGAGATTAAATCTTGGCCATTAGTTCTAATCTTTGGGCACTATAAATAGGGGGTATCGTCTCATTTTTAGAGAGAGTTGAGTTGTTGTAAAGACATGCTGCTCAAATTTATAATGGAAATACATTGACTTGGTGCATTTTCTAAGTTTTTCACATGTTTCATGATTCAATCTCCTTTGTTCGATGCTTATTTAGATTTACATTGTTGTTCTAGTTAGCTTTGAATCACTTAGATAGACTTTGTTAGATGATGTTTCATGATTACAAAAATTTCTGCTGTGTTGATGCCTTCTAGTCCATACTTTTTACTATTTGCTGCTGGTAAATGGTCTTGTAAAGTTAGTCTAGGCTGAAATTTGAAGCTGCTTTAAAATTTTATCTTTATTCATGCATAAAAATGGTGGATGAATGGTAAAATATCTGCAAACCTTTGAAGATAGCACAAATTTCATGATACTGTAGTTTTCTTGGTTAAGTGGAATCCTATTTCAAGGAAGTTGTCCATAACAGAACCTCCATGATCACTGTTCACAATTAGTTGCAGATCCAAGAACCTTCCCTCTTCCCTGCTCTTTTTCCTTCTTTTTTTTTTTAAGAAACAACTTGTGCTAAGGTTCATTGCACATTGTAAAGCCAAAACTTAAAGAAAACATTGAAGTTTTAGATTGATGTTTGAATCTACAGCAAAGTGCATGTTAACTCCCATCTCAAAAACTTCAGATCTTAAGATCCACTTTGCATCCAGCTACGTAAGTCTGCCTTGTGATTACCAGCAAAATCACATCAAATATCAACTGAGGAGTTCCATGCAAGTCATGACCTGACACTCGAGAGACCTTGGGGAGATTTTCAGCAATTTGCCTGTTGAAGATTTCCTTTCAAGAGAGGTAGTGCACATACCCACTTCCTGTGTTGAGAAAGTGTACAAAACACCCATCAACAATACCCAATCATTATGTAACTCTCACTCTTTATATCTATCTTGTTCCTTTTTCCACCAGGAGTTTGGGCATAGGCATTACATCCAAAGACTTTATCTACTGTTCCATTCCTATTTGTTGGAAGTTTGGAAGTCTGTCACTTATGATGCAGATTGGAAACACGAGCATGAAGTGTACATACATGGGTTGATCTAGTGTTGTCATTGATGCCAACATTGTGACGATCATCCTATCTTAACAAGGAAGTATTTTTGGTGACCTTTGTACAATACCAATTGATCCAGAAAGCATGGTTTATTAGGAATTTGGCTAAGTATTTCCTTTGTCAGTTTTGTGGTTTAGTGCGTCGGTTTTTGGGTCTGCACTTCATCACACGTTGGTGTAATCTTCTACAATCATAACTACAATTTTGAATCCATCAGATGAAGCAACATTCAATTTTTTGTGACATTTTGTACAGTTTCTAGAAAGATATGAATAATAGTATGTGACTTTGTATATCATAGTTATCTTTTGAACAAGTGTATCTGTGTGGGAGATTTTTCACTTCTTCGCGAATAACTATTCTGTCTTGCAATGATGAAGATAACTTAATGAATGTTAGTTGAATAAGAATTCGATGGGAGATTGAGTTTTCAGGTAGCACGATTGATAAAATTGCATTAGCTTGTGAAGACTTTGTGTTTAGGTCTATTTTGGGACGACCTAACATGGTTGATATTTTATGGGAATAGTTGAGCAACTCTATCTTATGTGGGATTTATATTTAGGTCCATGCTGACCTATCTTGATGTAAATTGAGTGTTGAATTTAGGCGTGAAGCGTGGATGAAATACTTTGAGGACGCCATACTTAGTTTTTGTGTGTTACTTCTAATTAGGCCGACCTAATTGAAGTTTCACCTAATGTGGGTATATATATGTCTTTACTACCGAGTCCTTGGAGGGGAGGTGATGTGGTGTGATGTGATGAGAAGGAGAAAAGAGAGAGTGTGGTAAGTGAGAAGAATGGTGCAGAAAAGTGCGAAAGGAATATGATATGTGAATGTGGTAGAGTAGAGCAAATTTATGTCATGTATGGTGAGTCACTTGTTGCAAGTATGAAGGTGTTGTCATTGATTTCAACTAGTCAACTAGTTGCTACTATCATTGATGTCATGTATGATGGTTATTGGTTGTATATGTCGAGGATATTGGGAAAATTGTAATAAAGAAAGGTTCTAGGTATTCAATATTTTCTCTAGGATTTGTTACTATACTTGTGAGGATATGAGGTATTGTTCATGATTTTTGGAAGCTACTATATCTGAATTTTGGGTTTTTGGATTGTTGGAAAATGCAAGTTATGTTCATCAGTTGTGAACTGTGCTTTTCTGTGTATCTGGCTGAGGTCTGGGAGAAATGTACTTGCTCCAGATTTCTTCTTGTTCAAGTTTTATAATTTGCAGTTCTCGGGATAAGTTTATGAGGTTGTGTTCAAGTTAATTTTGTTATTCGGAAAGATTGGATCGTGTTAAGGTTGCATGTGCTTAATTGTTTTATGTGTTTTGCATGGGTATTGGCCAACCTTGTGTTAAATACTAATCGCGAAGTTCATGAAAGCGTGTGTTTGGGCCGCCCTCATTCTAATTCCACCGTAAAATGTTTTGGTGCTAACCTAATTTAAATTTGTAAATGCAAGTGGTGTGTGGTCGACTTTGGATGAGTTTCAAAGTTTGAAGAAAGTATAAATATAAGTTGAGATGCTTGAAAGAGGTGAATGAATGCAAGCAAGATAGATGCGAGATAGATGCAAAATAGTGTATTTGATGTGAGTTTGAGCATATCAGTGCAAAATATAATTGCAAGTTTTCAGAGGCAGTGAGCTGAAGGTGTACTCTATCATTCAAGCATGCCTGTGAGTGTGTGAGTGAATTGTGGTGGAAATCTCTATTGCATTGAGATTTTTTTCTTTGTATAACAAATCTCTTCTATCTCCTTTGTAATTCTATTACAGTGAGTCATGTTCTGGAAAGTCTTGTTTTGGCAGTGAGCCTTCTCTGGCAGTGAGCCTTCATATTCGGTTTTGATATTGTATCTATTGTGAGCTAATCCTCATTGTGGTTTTTCCCTTATTCGGTTTTCCGTGTAAATTTGGTGTTATTGTGTGTGTGATGCTTTTTAGTTTATGATTTTGTACTTAATGATTAATCACATTAGCAGAGTAAAGGATTTGTGAATGATAACTGATCTAATCTATGGTGGAAGTTCTTAAAGGTTAAAATTTGTTACAACTGATTCACCCCCCCTCTCAGTTGTCTTGTTCAACATCACCTACATGTGTGTAATTCAATGATAAGCAGACTGTGTGAAGATATTTTTGTACCTCAATGGAGCTATAATCTGGCATATGATAGATGCTATTGTATCAATTCAAATAGGTAGTGTTGCCAACCCTTCTTTGTTCTTTCTCAGTGAGTTGTGAGCTCTTTTTTGGACAATGCGTCCTGGCAGTGAGACTTTGTAATATCTTATATCCGGATATAATATATAGTGAGCAAACCCTCACCGTGGTTTTTCCATTTTTGGGTTTTCCATGTAAAAATACTGGTGTTCATGTGTCATGTGATTTTGTGGTTGTATTCATGCTTTCATTCTTCATTGCATCTATTTCTATTCAGTTAATTGGATGGGTCGTGTTTAATTGGTTTAGAGGAATACTGATTCACCCCCCTCTCAGTATTCCAGGTGTTCAACAATTGGTATCCGAGCTTGGTTCCATGGAAGGAGCTTGACCGCTTTGGGAAGATCTTGTAGTTTGAACATATGGCTGATAGGAAGTACCCTACTCCTCTAGAAGAAATTTATGCAATTGAATTTACAGAAGAAGACTGTATGCTGGACAAGGATGAAGAACTCAAAATTGCACTTGAAGATCTTAACAAAACTAAAGATGAGAATGGGAATTTGAAGGAAATTCTAAAAGAGGCAAACAAATGCATCAAGAACTTGAGAGAGCAGATCAAGAAATTCAGAGAGGGACATAGAGAAGTTAATGAACAACTGAAGAGATCACCAAACTGAAAACACAAGTGGAAGAAAAAAATAAAATTGAGGATTGTTCGAATTCAGTGATACAAAGCAAGACCAATGAATGCACTAGACTTGAATAGGAAGTGGTAAATCTGAGAGTAGATTTGGAGAAAGCAAGAATACATGAAATCAAATTCAAGGCAAGTTCTACAATGCTTGATGAGTTAATTGCTGGACAAAAAAATCTAAAAATAAAGGTGGTTTGCGACTTAAAAGAGGAGAAAGCTCTAAACCAGAACAAACATCTAGCACAAAGAAGATCAGTGAATTTGGAAAGGTTTAAGGAAAAAGGAACTATGGCAAGTTCCAGAATCATAGAAGCAATAGTGGAAGACTCCCTATTAGACATCCAAATGCTCAAAGGTACCCATATTTTAATGGTGTTTTCTTTTCATGCAATAAATCTAGACATAAGGCTATAGAATATAGAGGTAGAATGAACCAAAACGCTGGATTTTTTTTGGACAATGTTTTGTATGCAAGAAATTTGGACATAGAGTCGTTGAGTGCATAAATCAGATGATGAATGGATTTTTAATACTACTAGATATTTCAATGGTTACTATTATACATGTAATGTACTTAGGCATAAGGCTAACAAGTGCAAAACAAGATTGAATGGAGGTCAGAGTGGTCAGAGAAAAAATGTATGCTACAATTCTAACAAACCTAGACACACTTCAAAATTTTGTAGAAGTAAGAATGGAAGGTAGACTAATCAGAGACAGAGGAATGAGACTGTAAAGAAAGTTGATCCAAATGAAGTAAAAAAGGAAATGAAAAGAGTATGGAGAAAGAAAGAAGAAATTGAGGACATGGGATAATCTGTGCATATCTTTGGTATAGATGTTTCCTCTAGTAACTAATCCAGAGCTATGACTTAGGGGGAGATTTGCTAAAAATCATATAGCCCCTTTGCCGATATGTTGTGTCATGGCTTGACATGAAGAGACAAGATGAAGAACATTGTGGAGTTGGTGAAAACTACAAGAGAAAATATTTCAATGCAGAAGTTTGCAAAGCTTTTGAAAGTTGATTGTATATAGAAGATTTCGAAGTTTACCAACTTTTTATCTGAAGCATTTATTGCTGAGATGAGTCAAATTAAGGGATTAAAATCATGTTCAAGAAGACAAAGAAATTCATTATACACATATGAAGGAGAAGTAAAGTGAGGAAGAAGAAGTGGAAGAATTTGATGCATCTCCTGATAGAAAATGATCAAAATCCTAATTTTTGCTGAGCAAGTTTAAGAGGTATTTTGTGTGCTCCTAGTTTTCTAAAAAAATTATTTAGCATTTTTAGATGTAATGGAAGGACCAAAGGTTATAAATGTATCTGAGAGACCACAACTTGAATTGAAGATGTTGGCAACTCAAGGGCAAACAACTGAGAGGGGGGGCGAATCGATTGTCACCAAATTTCAAACTTATTCAACTTATTAACCTTATTCTCATATCTGATCATTAATCATGAAACCATAAATGAACAACACATCAGAAGCACACAAAACACCAATATTTTTATGTGGAAACCCTGTTAGGGGAAAAACCACGGTGGAGATCAGTCCACAAGATTATACCCTGTTAAAAGTATAAGGAAAAATAAATGGGGAATGCACATGCACTCAGGCACACTACTTAGAGCTCACTGCTCAATTACAAAGGAAGACATTGTCTTACAAAAAGGTTATGATTAAATCCATCAAACTTTGAACTGATAAAATAACATCTGCTAATGACTGGTTACAGTTCCGGTTAAGCACATGAACACTTCTTCACTCTTCTTCAGTCTTTGATCTGCCTTCAAATGATCTAAACAATATTCGCACATAGGACTTGCACACTTCACATACTCGCACTCATGCACACTTCCAAACGATAAAAAAATCGCTCTTATATATCTACAACAAGAGATTACATCGCTATAAGTCAGCTCCAACAAAATAATAAAATGAATACAAACAGTCGACTTAGATCAAATAAAGATTATTCATGAGAATCAACCAAGGTCGGTCACAACATAGTGAGGACCTAAAACAACATATCCAAACATGAACCACTTCAATTAATTACTCCTCGAAGATCCACAACACACTTCAACACCTTGTTGGCCAAGAACACGAAAAACATGAACACGCAAGAAAAAATCTTGGATCACAAGCACAATGATCAATGCAGACGTGCAACAGAGATAGAGCACAAACTAGAAACATCCACAAGCATCATGAAACACTAGAAAAGCATCCACAACAACTGAACTTATTGAAATCACATGATCTTCATCCAGGAACACAAACTGAAGTAACAAAAAAACTATCAGAATACAAATCTTCATAACTTGATCAAATTTTCACGTGGATCTTTGAAACTTGATGTGGATAAACTAGATATACTCAATAAGAAACCCTTTAGTCCAAAACCTCAGAACAACAACATACTGAACACATCGACAGAAAGAACTTCACTTCACCACTGACAACTTGTAGCACTTCTTATTACAATTTTCTCAATATCCTCGACATATACAACTTCTAATGCAACAATGCTAATAGTGTTGACATCAATGACAACCACATATCAACAATACACCACAACATCCAACAATATCCCCCTTTGGCATTGATGGAAACACATGATGTGAAAAATACCATCAACACAACTACACTTACTCCTCCTTGGGTTCCGACTCTTCTCTCCTCAACTCTTCTCCCCACAAAGATTTTTCACATTACACTTCTCCCCCTTTGACATCAATGACAAAGATCTCTTCTATGCAAGCTATGAACCACATATCTGAACACTTGAACATTTAAACATCTGACTACTCCCCTTGAGTAGCAACCATCACAACATTAATCCAGATCAAAATATGATCATGAAATGCACAGATTGATGCAAATCAATGCATCCTTAGTTCTAATTAGGAGGGGTAATCACCCCTAACTTCCCTCTGAGATACTCAAAAATATCCTTAGGCAACGACTTGGTAAATATGTCTGCAATCTGCTCCTTAGTAGGCACATACTCCAATCTGACTTCCTTTTCACTTACCTTCTCTCTCAAAAAGTGAAACTTGATAGATATATGCTTGGTCTTGGAATGCAACATTGGATTCTTAGAAATGTTAATAGCACTTGAGTTATCACAGAATATAACAATAGGCTCATTATAAACAACTTTGATATCCTTCAACATCTGCTTCATCCACAGTACTTGAGTACAATTATCAGTAGCAACAATGTATTCTGCCTCTATAGTAGATAAAGAAATGGCATTCTTCTTTTTGCTTAACCATGAAATCAACTTCTTTCCCAAGAAAAATGCTCCACCACTAGTAATTTTCCTGTCATTCACATCTCCTACCCAATCAACATTAGTAAAGGCACTCAAAGTAAGATCATCATCTTTAGGATACCATAGACCAAAATCAATTGTCCCCTTCAAGTATCTGAAAATCCTCTTCATAGCAGTCACATGAGATTCTTTAGGATCAGCTTGAAATCTTGCAACAATACATACAACATTCATGATATTAGGTATAGTTTGAGTCAAATAAAGCAATCCACCAATCATTAATCTGTATCTAGTTTGATTTTCCTTCGGAGAATCATCAACAATTGTCAACTTTCATCCAATCACCATGGGTGTACCAACTGGCTTTGAATCTTCCATACCGAATTTCTTCAGCAATTCTTTCACATACTTGGACTGAGATATAAAGGTCCCTTTATTTAACTGAGTAATTTACAATCCCAAGAAAAATTTCATCTTTCCAATCATTGACATTTCAAATTCATTCTGCATCTCATTAACAAACTTCATGCACAAGGTATCATCTCCTCCAAATATGATATCATCAACAAAAACTTCCACAATCAAATATTTATCATCATTCTTGAAATACAGATTACTATCAGTAGTACCTTTGTTAAATCCAAGCTTCACCAAGTACTTATCCAATCTGGTATACCATGCTCTAGGGGCTTGTTTGAGTCCATACAATGATTTCTTCAATCGGAAAACCATATCTCCATGATTAGTCAACTGGAATCCATCAGGTTCCTCAACATACACCTCTTCTTCCAATTTGCCATTTAGAAAAGCTAACTTGATATCCATTTGATAGCCTTTGTAGTCTTTGTAAGCAGCATAAGCAAGAAACAATCTCATAACTTCGATTCTAGCAACAGGGGAAAAGGTTTCTTTAAAATCAATACCTTCCATCTGTGAACATCCCTTACATACCAGTCTTGCTTTGTTTCTAACCACTTCACCCTGTTCATTCAGTTTGTTTCTAAAGACCCATTTAGTTCTAATTACATTCTTATCCTTAGGTCTGAGAACAAGAATCCATGTATCATTCTTTTCAATTTGTTGTAGTTCCTCTTTCATTGCTTCAACCCAATGTTCATCTTTGCATGCTTCATTCACATTGTTAGGCTTAGTCTTTGAAATCAAACAATATTCTTTTGCAATCTTTCTCCTAGTCTGGACACCTTTGTTCTTATCACCTATGATCTGATTCTCCGAATGATTCAATCTTACATACCTCAGAGTCTTCTTGGAATGTTCTTCAACTTCAATCTCTTCTAATCTCTCTTCTATTCTTCCATCAGTTTCTCCTTCCTCTTGATTCACCAGAATGATTTGAACTTGACTTGAAGTCTGACTTTGCTTTCCTTTGTTTGTACTATCATTCTGATCATCAGAATCATATCCACAGGTTTTGGATAGTGCAACTATGTCTTCACCAACCTTAACATTTGCACATTCAACCATTTTCTTCAATCTCTTATTGCAACACTGGCAGGCCTTACTTTTAGTAGCATATCCCAAAAAAATTTCTTCATCACTCCTAGCATTAAAATTTCCTATATCTTCATCTCTTTTGATATAACACTTGCTTCCAAAGATCTTGAAATATCTAACAATAGGTTTTTGACCAATCCATAGCTCAAAAGGAGTCTTACCAGTATCACCTTTGATTTGTACCCAGTTAAGTGTGTACACAACAATAATCACAACTTCTCTCCAGTAGATATGAGGTACATTTCCTTCCAACATCATGGTTCTAGCAACATCTAGAACTATTTTGTTCTTCCTTTCCACAACTCCATTTTGTTGAGGGGTCCGCAGTGCAGATAAATATCTCTTTATTCCATGCTCTTCACAAAATAAATTAAACTCACTAGAAGTGAATTCACCACCTCTATCTGATCTCAGACACTTAATCTTCAGGCCTGTCTCTGTCTCAACCATAGCCTTAAAGATTTTGAACTTTTCAAGAGCTTCAGATTTCTCCCTTAAGAAAGTAGCCCACATCATCATTGAATAATCATCAATAAGCAACATGAAATACTTGTAACCTTGTAAACTTCTAGTTCTAGCAGGACCACACAAATTAGTATGCACAAGATCCAACAATCCATTTGAATTTTGTTGTTTACTCCGAAATGAAATTCTTGTTTTCTTTCCTAACTGACATTCTTTGCATATGGAATTAGTAGGTTTCATCAACTTAGGAAGATCTCTCACAACCTTAGTGGAACTTATCTTGATAATATTATCAAAGTTAACATGACACATTCTCCTATGCCACAACTAGCTTTCATCAATTTGAGCAATCAGACAACTTTTACTAGCAGCACTCAGGTGGAAAATATTACCTTTTGTTTTTGTACCTAATGCAATCATATTTCCAGAATTTCCCAATATTTTTCACTTACCATCCATGAGCTGGAGATTGTATCCCTTATCAACCATCTGTCCAACACTTAAAAGATTATGATTCAAACCTTCAACATACAAGACATCATCAGTATTATGCTTACCATCAAGAGAAATGCATCCTCTTCCATGGATCACACCAGCTGTATTATCACCAAATCTCACAACACCACCATCATACTTTTCCAAATTCACAAACTTGATTTTATCTCCTGTCATATGATGAAAAAAACCACTGTCAATTACCTATTCATCTTTCTCTTCAACTCGAGCAACTAGGGATTTCTCCACATTTGTACAACTAGTAGATTCAGTAGATGCAGGATTATTTTCCTTGATAGCAATAAACACATTCATCTTCACTAGCATTTCCTTTGTCAGATTCATCATCTGTCACACCTTCATCAGCAACATAGTAACACTTCTTTTGGAACTTAGGCTTGTTAAATATTGGCTTGGAAACTCTCTCAGGACACCTTGATGCAAAATGACCTATCCTATTGCAAGAGAAACATTTAATAGGAAACTTCCCCTTATACTTACCTTGTCCTCTGGCATCTCTTTTCACAATCAATGCTTCAAGTTCTTCGAGCTCTCTATCTTCTTCATCAAGCTGTTTCATTTCATCCTCATACTTGAATGTCTTTCTTGATGAACTTTCACCCGGATCATATCTTTGTCTATCTCTTCCAGAAGTAGTGGCCTTGAATGTAGATTCAACCTTAGGAAGGGCATCACCAAATTCACTTAACTCAAAAGCAGTAAGCTTACCAATCAACATATCTCTAGTAACATTTGTCATAGTTTGGAGTTCTTCAATAGCACTAACCTTGACTTTGTAAGAATTAGGCAAGGATCTAAGCACTTTAGCAACAATCTCTGATTCGTCTATCTGTCCATCAACACATCTAATACCACTCACAAGTTCATTCATTCTTTGCATGAAAGTAGTAACATTTTCATCATCACCCATTTTCAACTTTTCATATTTCCCTTTTAGACTTTGTAGCTTAGCAATCTTCACATTAGCATCACCTTCATACAAGGTCTCCAACTTTTTCCAAATCTCATAAGCATTCTTTAGATCCATCACATTTGTCATCTCAATATCAATCAAATCACTCAACATCCCTGATCTCAACATAAGTAGTAGGAACATTATGTGGAATAACATATATATTTTTTGTAATGCTCCAGTAGGGTTCACCAATGCATCTCAGATGGCACTCCATTTGAGTCTTCAACAAAGAATAATTTGTTCCATAAAATCTAGGACTATCCTTCTTATAAGTCGCCATCCCAGATCACCTCAAGCTGTTAAAATTCTTCCAAGGAACCTGCTCTGATACCAAATGTTGGCAACTCAAGGGCAGGCAACTGAGAGTGGGGGGTGAATCAGTTGTCACTGAATTTCAAACTTATTCAACTTATTAACCTTATTCTCAGATCTGATCATTAATCATGAAAGCATAAATGAACAACACATTAGAAGCACACATAGCACCAAGATTTTTACGTGGAAACCCTTTTAGGGGAAAAACCACGGTGGAGATCAGTCCACAAGATTATACCCTGTTAAAAGTATAAGGAAAAATAAATGGGGAATGCACATGCATTCAGGCACAATACCTAGAGCTCATTGCTCAATTACAAAGGAAGACACATTGTCTCATAGAAAGGTTTTGATTAAATCCATCAGACTTTGAACTGATAAAATAACATCTGCTAATGCCTGGTTACAGTTCCAGTTAAGCACATGAACACTTCTTCACTCTCTGCTTTGTCTTCGAATGATCTAAATAATATTTTCACATAGGACTTGCACACTTCACATACTCACACTCATGCACACTTCCAAATGATAAAACAATCGCTCTTATATATCCACAACAAGAGATTACATCACTATAAGTCGACTTCAAAAAAATAATAAAATGAATACAAACAGTCGACTCAGATCAAATAAAGATTATTCATGCGAATCAACCAAGGTCGGTCACAACATAGTGAGGACCCAAAACAACATCTCCAAATACGAACCACTTCAATTAATTACTCCTCGAAGATCCACAACATGCTTCAACACCTTGTTGGCCAAGAACATGAAAAACATGAACACACAAGAAAAAATCTCAGATCACGAGCACAACGATCAATGCAGACATGCAACACATATAGAGCACGAACTAGAAACATCCACAAGCATCATGAAACACCAGAGAAGCATCTGCAACAACTGAACTTACTGAAATCACATGATTTTCATTCAGGAACAGAAACTAAAGTAATAGAAAAATTGTCACAATACAAATATTCATAACTTGATCAAATCTTCACGTGAATCTCTGAAACTTGATGTGGATAAACTAGATATACTCAATAAGAAACCCTTTAGTCCACAACCTCAGAACAACAACATACTGAACACACCGAAAAAAAGAACTTCACTTCACCACTGACAACCTGTAGCACTTCTTATTACAATTTTCTCAATATCCTCGACATATACAACTTCTAATGCAACAATGCTAATAGTGTTGGCATCAATGAAAACCACATATCAACAATACACCACAACATCCAACAAAAGATGTATTCATGGAAAGTTTTATTAGAAGATATGACAGGTGCATTTTCTTACACTCCCTTTGTAGTTTTACCAACTGAGGATATCAATGCATACATTCATGGGAAAATAGAAGAAGTTTCCAACGACAAATTAAGTGTTCTATGGAAAAATGAATTGAAAGGAGATGATGATACCCTAAAACCAGAGTACAAAACCATAAATGAAAGGAAATTGGATATGTGGTGGAAGTTCTTGTGGTTTGAAGATAAAAAGTACATCAGAATGGTATTAAACAAAATCCACATAGAATCCATTTGGATTGATGGAAAATATTCAATAACCAAGGAAGCTATTAGTGATATAACTGGTTTGTGGTCCTCCGAACCAATTCTAGGATGAAAATCTATCAAGGTCAAGGACTTAATGGATAAGAAAGGTGCTACTCTTGAAGGAAATGAATCCACCCTGAAGACAATTAAGAATCCAACCATCTGGAACGTTGCAAGGCTAATTGGACATAAAATTTGTTGACCAAATAATGACTATACAATTTCTACAGCAACCGTTCACATTGCACATAACATGGTTGAATATGGTGCTGATTATGATCTATGTGAGTTACTCCGACAACATTTGATGAACCTGAAGGAAATCATAAAGGGAAGAAAAGCACACATTCAAGTATGGTACTTGATAATCAGTCTTATCTTCTTTTCATGAAGGAACTACCAGTAATTGGGAAAGTGGAGTGGACAAGGACAAAACCGGTTGCACATCAAATAAGAAATCTCATGGGAAACCTTGGTGGTGCAGATGCTCATGGCAATGCTCTTGCGGCATTCTTTGGAATGTTTTAGATGAGAATGAATGAAATGATAAGAATACCTAAGATTGTGTTGGGAAGATTCTCTAGAGACATTAATTTCTTTGTCTCTGTTGAATTTTGCTTCATGGAAGTAATTAAGCCCAGAACTGTTTGGATAGCTAAGTTGGATTATGAAGTAGCCGAGGAAGAAGTTGTTCATTATGTAGAAGTGATTTTAAGAAGCCCTAAAGACCTTAGAAGACCAGAATTAGAAGAAAGGACTAGAACTGAAGCCTCCGACAATTCTAGGAGATTAGGAAAGAAAAGGAAGAGCTCTGTCATTCCCCTGATTAAAATTAAGCAAGAAATTGCAAAGCAAGAAGACACTAATATAGAAGGAAGGATGCATGTAGATGATGCTCAACATGAGCATGAAACCATAATCAAAACCATAAGCGCACAAGACATGAATGAGGCCATGAAAGCTTACAAGAGGTAACCCCAGGAACAAGCATCAATTCATTATTGTCTACCATAGAAAATTTCAAAAACTCAGTTGATTCATTGAAAGCATATGTCTTTGGTTTAAAAGAACAAGCTAAAAGTGGACCAAAAGCAAGGATTGCAAAGAAGAGTTTAGAGAATATCAAAAAAAAATGTGTAGATGCACATCATAGGGCTATGAAGGAATTGAAGGATACTCAAATTTTTGAAGAGGAAGCACAAAACTTACTGTCATATTGCTTGAAATGGCCGAACAAAACATGAAGTACAAAGGATGAGATGAACCCAATTGAAACTCAAATTAGCTATGAAGCATATATTATCGTTTAGCAAGAGACATGAACAATCAGAAATGGATCAACATTATATAGTTGCATGACAAATTATTTTCCTTACAGAATCAAATGGAAGAAACAATCAAACAATATATGATGTTAAGGGACTTGGTGAAGATAGAGGCATACTCTTATATCTAGTGCCCTTGTCAGTGCTGATAAACTACCAAAAATAAACCTTAACCCTAGTATTGTGGAAGAAGGAGAAGAGACTCTAGCAGAACTTGAAATACAATACAAAACTCTTATGGAAGCAAAAAGACTGTGGGAAGAAGGGAAATCCACTTGGCAGGATATTATGAAGCTCAAATGATCTACATCTTCAGGTTGATAGGCCTTACCTTTATGAGTTTTTGCATCAAAAATTTCTTTTTGGGAAAGTCAATATATATATACACACATATATATATGTATATATATGTGTGTTTGTGTATGTGTGTGTGTGTGTGTGTGTGTGTGTGTGTGTGTGTATGAAATGGAAGCATACTGAGCCCTTGCACGACCTTTTCCATTGATGTCAAAGGGGGAGAGATAGTGCAAAAACATTTTTGTCAACACACTTATAGAGAGATAGTGGAAAGATGGATGGAAAACCTTTTTGAGAGACAAGGTTATATATGTAAGGGGGAGACAAGTCTTGGATCATGTCGTCAAAAATGTTTATGATATGCATGTTTCCCTCAATGACAAAGGGGGAGATTGTTGGAAGTTTAGAAGTCTTTCACTGATAATGCAGATTGACAACATGAGCATGAATTGTACATACATGGGTTGATGTCATTGATGTCAACATTGTGATGATCATCCTAGCTTAATAGGGAAGTATTTTTGGTGACCTTTGTACAGTACTAGTTGATCCAGAAAGCATGGTTTATCAAGAATTTGGCTAAGTATTTCCTTTGTCAGTATTGTGGTTCATCGCACCAGTTTTTGGGTCCGCACTTCACTACATGTCTACAATCATAACTAGAATTTTGAATCCATCAGATGAAGAAATATTCAAGTTTTTGTGACATTTTGAAAAGTTTCCAGAAAGATATGAATAACAATATGTGAATTTGTATATCACAGTTATCTTTTGAACAAGTGTATCAGTGTGTGAGATTTTGCACTTCTTCGCGAATAACTATTTTTTCTTGTGATGATGAAGATAAGCTAATGAATGTTGGTTGAATAAGAATTCGATGGGAGATTGAGTTTTGAGGTAGCATGGTTGATGAAATTGCATAAGCTCGTGAAGACTTTATGTTTAGGTCTATTTTGGGCCAACCTAACACGGTTGATATTTTGTGGGAATATTTGAGCAACTCTATCTTATGTGGGATTTATATTTAGGTCCATGTCGATCTATCTTGATGCAAATTGAGTGTTGAATTTAGGCTCGAAGCGTGGATGAAATACTTTGAGGATGACATACTTATTTTTTGTGTGTTACTTCTAATTAGGTTGACCTAATTGAAGTTTCACCTAATGTGGATATATATGTGTTTACTACCAAGTCTTTGAAGGGGAGATGATGTGGTGTGATGTGATGAGAAGGAGAAAAGAGAGAGTGTGGTAAGTGAGAAGAATGGCGCAAAAAAGTGCAAAAGGAATATATGATATGAAAATTGTGGTAGAGCAGAGTAGATTTATGTCATGTATGGTGAGTCACCTACATGTGTGTAATTCAGTGATAAGCAGACTATATATGATTTTTGTACCTCAATGGAGCTATAATATGGCATATGATAGATGCTATTGTATCAATTCAAATAGGTATTGTTTCCAACCCTTCTTTGTTCTTTCTCAGTGAGTTGCGAGCTCTTTTTTGGACAATGCGTCTTGGCAGTGAGCCTTTGTAATATCTTATATCCAGATATAATATATTGTGAGCTAACCCTCACTGTGGTTTTTCCATTTTTGGGTTTTCCATGTAAAAATATTGGTGTTCATGTGTCATGTGATTTTGTGGTTGTATTCATGCTTTCATTCTTCATTGTAGTTATTTCTATTTAGTTAATTGGATGGGTTGTATTTAATTGGTTTAGAGGAATATTGATTCACCTCCCTCTCAGTATTCCGAGTGTTCAAAACTATTTTGGTGTTATGTTCATAACTTCCATAGTAGGTGTTCTATTCAAAATATATACTACAACATGAATTGTTTTAGCCCAAAATTTAGCTTCTATATTTCTAAAGTGTAACATGTGTCGAGACATTTCTATCATAGTTTTATCCTTTCTTTTTGCAACTCCATTTTGTTGGGGTTAGTAGGAAATAGTTGATCCCTTATACCATGTTTACAAAATTCTAAGAAATTTTCATTCATATATTTAGTACCTCTTTTTTTCCTTATTATCTTTAGAGATCTTCCACTTTTCTTTTCAATCAAAACTTTAAATTCTTTAAACTTATCAAACTCTTCATCCATGCATTGTAGAAAATTTTCCCAAATTCTTTTGGTATAGTAATCTATAAAAGTGAGAACATGCATTGATCCTGCAAGTGATGGTGTTCTAAATAGGCCCATTACATCACTGGAACCAAATGTAAATGATTTTTCTCTCTCCATGATTTTCCCTATGGGAAAATTTTGACATGCTGCTTTCCCATTGCACATCCTTTGCATACCTCATGTCTTGGTGAGATTTTTGGAAGTCCATGTACCATATATAGTTTGTCCATAAGCTTAAGACATTGATAGTTGACATGTCACATATGCTCATGTCATAACCTACTCGTATCATCATCTTTAGCAATAACACACATATGCTCCTTTCAACATTTAGAAGTAAATTCTTGAAATTTATATAATCTATTCTACACTTTACCAATTGAAATCACTTTATAGTTATTATTCACATCGTTGATTAAACATTTTTCACTGTAGATTTCTATCTTATACCCTTGGTTTACAATTTGAGATATTGAACTTAAATATTTATTTTGAATTCTAGAACTAGCTTCACATTTCTGAACACACCATTATCAACTTGAACACTTCATGTTCCTTTAAATTCTAAAGCAATATGATTTCCTAAATATATTTTATTTATAGTGTTATCATTTCTTAATGATTCAAATTATTCCTTATTGTGAGACATGTTTTGTGTAGCACCAAAATCAATAACCTAGTCATCCTTATAAGAGCTATTGTTTAAATGTGAAACAAAGAAAAAAAAAGAACCCTAGATCCTAATGTATAGAACCTAGTATTGAATTTTGTGTGTCTGTACCTTTTTCCAAGTTTCATTAAAGAGAGAGATCAACAAGGTGAGTAGATTGACTATCAACCATGAAGTTCAACCAATCAAACCCGAATCTCCTTCTTTTGAGCCTTAGGAATGGACTGGAAATGATTGAAATTTATTAACCTAATTAGACTATATGACCTAATATGTGAAATGAAAGATCCCAACAACCAACAGACTAAAAGAACAATTTTCCAATAGATCTGAGATGTATTGGAGACTAAGTACCTGCCATAAAAAGTTGGATCTAGCATGCATAAGGGGACTCAGAGGCCCAAGGGCATATGGGTCTCTAATAGGGGGTCTTGCAACTATTTTTTCAGTTCTCTAATGATAGATCCAAGCTTCTATTTTCTGTTTGCAAACTTGTCAGAAAGTTGTTGAATAGTTCTATAAGTGATTTTCTATGGCTTGACAACTTGTAGGGCTTTGAATGCAACAATGAACAAATTTTCTTCAATCCTCCTTCAAACCTAAAACCTACACATTCAAAGAGAGGGAAAATGTTGGGCCATTTAAGGGTTTGCCTCAGTCAAACCCCGTATAAGTGTTTCCACTTCCACAATGGCAATGCCAATGATAGAAATGATAATTGAAAGGAAGGAATGATGAAATCACAAAGTGCTACAACTCACCACCCTTCAATGGCTTCTTTTAAGGACTAGAGTAATACACATCACCTCTTGGATTTTGCTTGCTTGAATGCTTTGGAGACCTACAAAAGTGTTAGCCTTCACAAAACAATGACAATATGAACACACATAAAATTTGGCATGAAGTTAGATCTTGAATTGTTGCAATGAAACACTAAAATGCTACTCTTAACTTGCTCTTGAATTCTCTTGATCATAAGTTTTCCAATAAATTTCCCTTAGATTTCAAATGATAAAATAATTAGGTATTTATATGCAATTATGCTAATTTCCCAAAAAATAGATTCCAAAAGCCGACACTTGAGATTTGAATGTTAAAATGTTGCCAACAACATACTAAAAATTGGTCCTTGACAAGATAGGGGGACCCATACACCCTAGGGCGTGGGTCTTGGACCTATTTTCTAGGGTACATGATGCCGAGAGAAAAACATTAATTCTTTGCATTGTTCAATGCTTGCAATCCTTTGCAAAATTGTAAAAATAGGCCTTGGAATGCATAATTTAGGAAATTAGGAGCTTAATTAGGGCCAATTAATTAAGGGGGACAAAATATAGTTTGTGTTAAGGATGACAATTTTTGACACTACATTTAGCCCCCACTTTAGTGAGAGTATGAAATTACACTGAGATTCACACTAAAGTAAAAAAAAATATGTCAAGAGGGGTTTGATTGTCCAAATGTTGAAAGGATAGGATGACAAAGAATCTAGGGAGGTGATCAAGCCCCTAGGATCCAAGATCCCATGGAAAACCAACACAAGCAAAAAGGAACACACATGAAGTGCAACAAGACAACATACGCAACATACAAGTCAAAACACAATGCAAAAGTAGGGTATAGATAATCACGGGCTAGCAATTTATGTTATGCTAGGATCCATACCAAAGACATTCATGACACACAATAGCAAAGTCTGATATTTTCTAGGTGAGTAATAAACTGGAAGGTGCATAGGCTAGTGAGAACCATTTTTCACTAGGTGAGCCCCCATGAAAAGGATGAGTAATACACTAGGTCTACTAGGTGTACCCATAACAAGGTGGCAAAATGAGAAACACACTAGGTCTAGTGAGGACTGCTTTTCACTAGGTGTGCTTCATGTCAACCGCATCAATGGTTATACTCTCTGATAACTTTGATAAGGTGCCAAAAAATGATCAAGATTTTATTCCAATGCTACACTAAGTTCAACACTCATGAACAAAGTGAAGCACAAAAAATGCCAATGTCAACACACCACTAAGTCCAATGCTTGTGAAAAAAATGAAGCAAAAATAATGCCAATGTATGCCCCCACTTTAAAGAAATTTTAAAACACCATGTTGTGAGCAATTACTTTAAAGTAGAAAAATGATAAATGCCATAAAAATTCATGAGAGCCTATTTGGAAAGTCCTATGCCAATGCTATGTTTCCAAATAAAGCTACCTCATGAAAAGGGGTTGCCCCAAAATGCAAATTCCATAAACAAGACAAAAGATGAACACTAAAGAGATCGACAGATCTGGGGTCAGTATACATCTTTGCTACAGTGATATAATAGAGCTTAGAATTGACATCATTCCCAAAATATGTGTGGAACAATGAACACAATGAAAAAATAACAGAGAGAGAGAGAGAACAAACAAGCTTTTGGGTCAACATGGAAGAGACCTAAATGTCTCGATGCTTTGCATCATCCCCAAAAGGAAAATACAAGACAACAAAGTTCATGACATATAGAAGAATGAAGATACAAATAGAAGAATGTCATGACAGACTCGTTTCCTTTGCATCCTTGTGCAAACAGATCAACAAGGGTCATCCAAAGAAAAATCACAAACACAAAGAGACACCAATCGACACAATACATGGGATCACATTATATGCGAGCAAACATAATGATGTTCCTCACATGCAAGCTAACCTAGAGCAAGTCGTTCACATCCCAATCTTGCTCATCATATATGGAAGGAAAACAACTAGCTAAAGGGGCTACAACCAGTGTCGTACTAGGAGCATCACCGGGTTCAACATGTGGTGGGTCACTCTCATCAGGAGGATCATCACAGTTGCCCCCATCTAAACTCATGGATTTTGAAAATAACAAATTTAGCTCATTATGCACTTCCTCATCAATTTTCGCAATCTCATCATCATCATCCAGGTTAATCACAACAGGAGGTTTTATGATAATGTCCATTATATGTTCTTGTTTTTGTTTCTGTTTTGGTGGAGACATGCAAGTTTCATGTTTTTGTGAAGGTGGTGAATCATCATGCTTTGTTTGGATTGGTGTTAGTTAAGAGATGTTTTATTCTTCTCTTCCAATTGACAAGCAATAGCACGACGTCTACGCCTATGATCCTTAGCATTTTTGTTTCTTGTTGCCCAGTTTTCAATTTGTGAAGGTGTACAAATGATTTTCACAACTATCGGTCTCTTTTCTTCCCTTACAAGAGGAATTGAAGGGACCACTGGGAGTTGGGAAATCACTCTCTTTAGGTTATATACTTGCTTTTCCTTTGAAGGCACAAAGGGAATTATACGATTGTCTCTTGGTCTCTTATAGGATATGGGTGGAGGAATTGTAGCATATTTACCTTGGTTACTTGGGAGAGCTTTTGATTTAGGCATAGGTTCATCCACAACTGGTGGGGTAGGAGGAACAATCATAGGTTTATCATTTTCATTTGGGATGTTCGTAAGGGAAAATTTAGTTATGCATTTTTCCGTAAACTTTTGGTATGGTCAAAAGATGAAATTGTTGACATTTCATGCCCCCCTTTTGATGACCCATCACTGATATCTGATTTGAGAGATTCCCCATAGGCCATCTTGCATGGTTTTTCCTTGGAGGTTTCCTAAATTTTGCTAAGTCCCAAAATTTTGGATTTTCGGACTATCTCTTGCTTCCTTCATGCCCTCTCCATCGCTCCCTTCCTTCCCCTTTTTCTTCTAAGTATTTCAGGTGTTAGCCTTCAGACTTACCCTTTACCCCTTACCAACCCCTATCCTCTTCCATTTTATCCTTTCTTCTATCGGCCTTCAGGTATCGACCTTCGCCCTTACCTCTTCTCTCTTACCATTTTCACTTCGCAAGGTAGGCTTTCCTCCCAACCTCCGACCTCTAACATCTTCAAACATTTCTCTTCTTCGACCTTATCCTTCCATTTTCCTTCTCACCGATGCCTTAACCCCAAATCTAATGTTAGTGTAATTAATTAATTATTACACTAGCATAAGTTAACTTAGGTCTTACATTTATTTAGTCCTAGGTTGCATAAATTAGGAAATCATAAATAATGGGGTAATTCCCCCCTTCCATGTTTGTAGGGGATAAGATTCCTTCTAGAAGATGAGTTTTCCTTCTAGAAATTATCTCAATCTTTTATCATTTCCCAGGTAGGGTTCACATGTTGTCACATGTTAAATCATGACATATGGCAACATCATATTGCATCTTGCATCTCTCTCATGCCTATATATTCAAGGCATTTGTACATTTGTAATCATCTAATATTCTAGATCAATAGCAATCTCCATTTGCATGCCCTTAGTTGCAACACTTTATGTGTGGTTGAATTTCTCTTGGAAAAATCCTTTGAAGTGTGCATAGCTTCATTGGATGATTCAACATCCATTATTCCAACATGGTATTAGAGCCATTCTAGTGAGAGTTCATCCTAGGATCAAGAAAGTTGGGCTTGTAAGATCCATTGCAGGCTTGAAGGTTTCCATTGCAGGCTACTTGAATCCACCCGGGGACCAAGCTAATTTCTGGAGTAGATTGAGCCAAATCCGAGCTCGCCATTATCTTTAGAAGGCCTCGAAACCCTAGGATCGCCTGTTCAATAATTAAAATCAGATTCATCATCCCGGGAACCATCAAAGGTAATTTTGGGTTTGAAAAGTCAATCATACGATCCGTACAATTTTTAGTAAAAAATCACCCCGGTCAATTGTCCTCTGAGGAAAAAAATTTTTAGCTGCAAACCATTTTGCTTTTTCAAAAAAATTAGGGCTTTTTATTATTTGGAAAAAAAAAACATATTTCAGGGATTTTTCTATAGTTTGTAGAAAAAATAATTGGAGCGACCAGGCATTAAATTCATTTGTCGGCATATTGGGGGTTTAATTTTTTTTTCATCGGCATTTTATTTGGGCTTCATATTTCACTGTCGGCATAAATATTTCCTTTTTGCAGATTATATAATAATCATTGTGCATATATATTATATATTTTTCGGCATTCCAAAATTTTGAATTGCTTATAGCAACATTCAATTTTTTTTGGATTTTGGTGCTTATTTTATAGTCTGTAGATCCATTGTCGGCCACCTTTATTTATTGCAGGGAGGGTACAACCTGTTTGTCGACCGTTCCATCCCATCATTTCCGGTACCAGTGATGTATGTTGCCAGCCCCTCCTTCCAACACTGACTGTTGTTGATCTCCAACCAGACCGAAGCATCCTCCCGCTGGGCCCGTGTGTTTATCACTGTCGGTATATTTTTTGGTTACCGCCAGGCCTCCCACCCACTGACCGGGATATCACACCGATGCCAGTGGTTATCCACCATCGGCGGTGCTTCCTACCACTAGTGGAACCTCTCCAAATCTCCACTCCAACACTGCTCTAGGAGGGGTTTTTTTTGCCAGCCAAACGCCAAGGTCACATCAACGACTAGGAGCTAGCCCGAAGGGGCTAATCTTTTGCACCCCGTTAGCCTGCAGAGTGCCTAATCTAGGCATTTTTTTCATTTTCTCATAACTTTTCACCAGGGTATCAAAATTTGACAAACGAGATACTGTTGGAAAGAGGATTTGGTCTACTTTCTAGTGGTGACATCCATTCTACATAATTTTTCTGGACGAAAATTCTAAAGTCAACTTAAGTCAACCCTTCATTTTGGACTTAAAGGCTCATATCTTCTCAACCATTTATCAAATTTTGATGATTCCAGTGGCATCAGGAAGGTGATTCAAATCTTTTTTCATCAGTCCATTCACTTTGATTAGTTTCAACTCTAGGTACTCTTGCATCGGTTTTGTTCAATTTGGTGCATTTGTTCAACAACTTGGATATCTTGAAGCTTGGGAAAAGGTTTGTTGATTCGGGTGGAATCACTTTAGTTGCATATCATCTTTGGAAGTTTCTATTTGTTGTTGAAGGTCATTGTCTTTGTGTTTTTGTAGAAATTTCATAATACATTATGTGGCTTGCACATACTCCTCAGACTATGTTGCACAAAGGAAACTATAAACAATGGCAGGATGGGATCATACACCATCTCCAATCACTTGAATTATTGCCACATCTATATGGTATAGTTCCCCATCCAAGTGAAGGTATTCAAGAATTTTCTTGGAGTTGTTGCAGTTACACTGTCTTGGAGATCATTGGAATGCAAGTTGATTGTGATGTTTTGAGTTCTATTGATCATTGTGATTGTCCTCACATACTTTGGACTAAGCTTTGGGAGCTATATGAAGATTTAGATACCCCACCATTCCGCAATGGTCATGATTCAAAATGTCATTCCTTAGATCAGGTACCCCATGATGATATTGTTATGTAGGAGGTTGATTTCCTTGAATCTTTCGAAGAGGTTGACAAGGTTTCTTCAAATGCTTCTTCTCCATCAGAGACAGTTGGTATCCCTTCACATTCAATGATTCCTTATCCAGAGTCATTGATTGAGGCTTCCATCATCATTCATCCAGACACATTTAGTTTTCCAAACTTGGCATCACAAGATGGCTTTGTTTCAGGTATTGCAACCTTGGCTATCTCTACAGGTTTGGAGGACATTCTTGAGGGGATATCACTCCTCTATTTAGATCCTACTTTGGATATTTCTCTTGAGTCTCCTCATTCCTTTGTCTCAACCTTGATTGGGGATCCAAAGACTATCTTGGAGGCACTTGATTCCTCTTCAGAGATTTCATATATGAGACTTCTTCCCTCTCATTCCATTCAGGAGTTGGAGTTTCTTCAACATCCACCATTGGATTTGCTTCTTCCTAGTGGGAGACTTATGGTCTAGACACCTTTGTTGCTTCAGACTTCTTTAAGTGGTTTTGAGGACACTTCATTCTGGGGGGGCAATCTAGTCTCCATCACAATCATATTAGGGTTAGAAATGGCAGATATCTAACAATTAAATGCAAATTTAATTATTAATAAACACTTTTCATATAGCTTCGCCAAGGTTTCCATCAACTCTTGAGTTGTCTTTGTTGTTGCAATATTGAACGCCACTGATTGTGCCAGGCATAAACAAATACTGCCAAGAGCCTTTCTATCCAAAATATCCCAGTCCTCATCAGACATTGTTGCGGGTTTCTTGGTTTTCCCTTCCAATGGCCGCCATAAATCCTTCTAATAGAGGTAGTCCTCCATCTGTATCTTTCATAACTGATAGTTCTGCCCATTAAAATTCTCAACCTTCTTACCCTCGTCTGCCATTACTCCCACTCAATCGTGAGACCTTCCTACAAACAATAATCGAAACACAACCCGCTCTGATACCACTTGTTAGGGTTAGAAATGACAGATATCTAACAATTAAATGCATATTTAATTAATAAACAGAGAAACTAAAACACACATAGAATAAATTATAACACAGAGAATTTAATGTGGTTCACCCAATCTGGGCTACATCCACCAAACCGCAACCATCCAATGAATTTATTATCCAGTGCAAAAACCTATTACAATCTTGCGAATAATCACGTTTTTCATCATACTGTAACCCACATCCAAACACCTTTTTAACAAGCTTAGAAGCTTCTAGATTAGGGTTCTACAAAGTTGGTTTTTTCCTTTTTCGGTGATGACGCAAAAAAGTAGGAGGAAAAAATTTTCTCGGGGGCTGCCACCCCCGAACCCCTGCCCGAGGCTCGGCTCAACCCAGAACTCCAACAAGGATACATGTCGGGGTGTACAGTATAGCATGATTAGTCACCACATACCAACAAATCATTGTATTATTGTCTTTGGATCTTGTTCAACATCAATTTCTACATTGTCCTGGTTGGTCACCCTCTTCATTGATTGTGGAATATTCTTCATCAGGCAAGGAGACACATGAACAATTTTCAGAGACATCATCATCCACATTCATCCTATCTTCCTTCAATTCCTATCTGGAATGGGAAGCATCTCAACACTTGCACTTGGTTTTGTTTCTTTTGAAAGGGAGACAAGTTGTTTGTCGACATTGGATCCTCTTTTGTCTTCAGACACTTACCATTTTTGCAGGTGATCACATATTCTGGGGGGTCTATATAGTCTCCCTATTTCCCTCCTAGGGGGGGCTATTGATTGTATTATATCCATGTGACAGATGGTATACTTGGGGGGTATTTGGGAGTCCTCCATCCTTCCCATCCTTTCTCACTTCTCTGCATTTCATCTCCTTTTTGGAGAGGGGTTTTGTTCCCACTGGGTTTTCCCCTTTTCTCCGGTTGTGGGAGATTAGTTGCATCTTTCATTTTCATAATGTAAATGGGTACCTAACATGGCCTCATAGTCAAGACCCATCATCTTTGCATAATCATTGCATTTCCTCCCTAAGTTGCACTTATGGGGTGTGTTAGTGTAATTAATTAATTATTACACTAGCATAAGTTAACTTAGGTCTTGCATTTATTTAGTCCTAGGTTGCGTAAATTAAGAAATCATAAATAATGGGGTAATTCCCTCCTTCCATGTTTGTAGGGGATAAGATTCCTCTTAGAAGATGAGTTGTCCTTCTAGAACTTATCTCAATCTTTTATCATTTCCTAAGTAGGGTTCACATGTTGTTAGATCATGACACATGGCAACATCATATTGGATCTTGCATCTCTCTCTCATGCCTATATATTCAAGGCATTTGTACATTTATAATCATCTAATATTCTAGATCAATAACAATCTCCATTTGCATGCCCTTAGTTGCAACATTTTCTGTGTGGTTGAATTTCTCTTGGCAAGATCCTTTGAAGTGTGCGCAACTTCATTGGATGATTCAACATCCATTATTTCAACATATAAAAGTGTCTGTAACATGCCAATCGTTCATTGAATTAATATTTCCTAAGTTCTCACTTTCAAGTAAATAAACTATGTAACTTAACCATTGCCATAATTTTTTTCTAGAATTTAACAAAGAACAAATGAACATAGATGTCATAACAATAATTAAAATTGATTCCATTCCAATATAATAATCCACAAATTACAATATTCCAAAGAATGTATACAAAGTACATACATAGCTCAACTGAGCTTCAAAGCAATAGTTATAGATGGTCTAGGAATCTCCTTTCAAATCTTGGTCTTTTGTCACCTGCTAAGGAGGAAAAGCATCACTCAAGCGCTTTTCTGCCAACCATATACTCATGCAGTCCCCTACACATCTATCATATGATAGATGGCCCTATCCTTCGATGAAGAGATTGGTGGAGTAACCTCATAACGACAACCATTATGAGCTTAGTGTGAGCTTAGTGTTGTGTCCTACATGACTATAACTTATAAACCTACAATCTTGGACTAACATGCATAAATGGATCATGGTGAATTAACAATGGAGCCAAAGGCAGTCGCACTACTTTGGCCAAAGTGTTCTCACTCAGTACTTCAAGTGATAGTCATCCTACTCACATACACTACTTAAGTTCAATTTGAATTAAGGCCATTATAATCTATGTATAGGTATTTCCTTCTATGGGTAGTCTTTAACCCTAGAAACAACCTATCCCCTTTCCCATAAACTCAATGGTATTTCTACCCACAAAGCATAAATACAAGTTACCCTCCCTTCAATGGATAATCAAATCCTAGGCGTAACTTACAAGCTATCTAATACAAACAAATAACTTAGTAATGGATAACCCTTAAGCTATCCTTGTTTAATCATATCTAGTATACTTATATTAATGACAAACAATCCCTCCTATTATGGAGTAAATACAAGCACTTTCACAGAAAGCATTAAAGAACTTCTTTTTCCTTTCCAAAGAAAATGCTATGATTTCCTAATGCAAGTATTCTCAAGCAGTCCAAAAAAAGCATTCAATTCTCATTCTTTCATAAATAAAGACAAATAAAAGAAGACTAGATCCTCATGCCTGTAATACACTTGATCCAATTGACTGAGTTGATGCACAACCCTCCAACAACATCTTACTAGCTTTACTTTATCAACTCAAGCAATTATTCACTTTAGCCTCTTACACAAGATAACACTATACTCTCACAAAGTAACTCTAAGCTCTCACAAAGTATAACTCTTAGAATATTTGCAGTAGAATAGATTTGTAGAAATGTGTGTCCCAAATAAGAGAACTATCCCCTCTATTTATATAGAAAATTGAGACATTGCAGAAAAAAGAAATGGTGTGTCTATCAACGCCTCTCTACATGCAGATCGAATCATTTCATACAACAAAAATCTAAGTGTAACTCAACATTGTATTAATAGATTTACCCTTTTAGTTTGACAATTCAAGACACTTTTAAATATGCACATGCCCAAAGATGAGAATTGACTTGCAACCAAAAATAGACTTCTACAAAAAAAAAGTTTTCATATATTGGTGCCATGTTGCAGCCATCATTCATATTCTTTGGCATGGTTTATCTTATTGATATAGTCTTCTATTTTTCGGCATCACACATGGTAAGTCAACTTGGTCATAGTCTCATTGTGCAACAGAGAAAAGATGAGTCGACTCCCATTTTATAGCATTCAAATAATGATTTGACCAGGACATTATTTGTTGTTTGCTATTTCCTATTTTCACGCATTTCAAACACTTTATGAAGCAGGCTTAAATATTTCATCGCTTTATATAAAAGCATTCCAAGTTGAAGTAATTTTCTTCTATAAAACAATGATACAATTTAAGTGATATCGACTATGGTTTACTTCTGCATATTGACCTTTATCATTTGCAAATTATTTGCATAGATTGGCCTTTAATGTTTTGTATAACATATATACAAATCGGCCTCTAATAATCATATAAATAAATCGACCTTCATTAATCATATATATAAATATATATTAGTCTACTAATAGCCTCAACGCTATGTCTTATATATATATGTATATGCATATATCTATATATATACTAATATATAGATTCCATGTCGATCAAGTATATATACATTTGATATATAAATTAATATGATCAAGTTAACATTCATATAATAATAATATCGAATATATATATACACCTCTATGCACATGTATACATACGTATGCATATGTTGATATATTTATATTGACATTTCCGTTTTTCATACATACATATGCATAAAAACATGTATACATATGTATATATGTATATATCTTATATAAATACACATTCAATTGCACATTCAAGCACATATGCATTTACTATTTTATTGATAGGAGATATACATGTAATGTATTTATACATATACACATACTTGCTGTATTGTTCGTTTGATAGCTCCATGCTCATAAGCAACCCGTTCATAAGCATGCATAGGTACATCTACTTATGTAATCTCATGTATGTGTTCATGCGTATGGTCTATCGTCAAAATGCATATGCTTACATATACATATACTCCATGCCTGTTCACCTCATCAATTCAAACTTAGTAATATAAGGAAGAAATCATAAGCTCCAAATAGATAAAAATCATCCAAGAATGCACTCAACGGTAATCAAGACCCTTAGTAATGCAAAAAAATCATACTAAGAATGACTTACCAATTCCCAACATAATGAATTGACTCAACCATTCTACTATAAGTGTGTATGTAAGCTCTGTTAGGTTACATTACTAGTTACTCAACCAAGTTCTTCTCCTGAGTGACACTTCCCCCCACACTTGGAGGATTGAACATGTACTTGCATCCAACTAACACATTCCCATGGTAGTCAGTTGTTCAAAAAAATATGATTTTACATAATATTTCTCCATAGTTAGAATATCCAATTCAATAACCATCCATTTCAAATATATGAACTCCATCACATATCATTAAACGAAATAAAATTCATTCATAATTCATTGATAACAAAGTGCAAGCACATATATTCTCAATCATAATTCAAAGTACATTCACACATGCAATATTTTACTCTAGCATAGTAATAGTAAATAGGTAATTACATAACTGGGGTGTGACATACTCCCCCCTTGTGAATCATCATCCTCGATGATTTTATTTAGCAAACATAATCCAATAAAAAAGACAACATTGTTTTCAAGTACTTTCAAAAACAGGCAAAACATGTGGAAACTTTTATTGTATCTCAACATAGTCTTTCCAAGTGGCAAAGTCTTTTGCATACTGGTCCCAATGGACTTTGTACTACAAAATTCTCTATTATGCAAGCAAAGCTTACACGTTCCAAGCACTTGATAGGCTCAAGTGTTACCACTCCAGGGTCCCGTATCTGTAAAACATTCCAATCAATTACATGATTATCACATGGTATATACTTCTTTAGGTAAGACATGTGAAATATGTTATGCATCCTAGCAAGAGCTTGTGGTGATGCCATTCGATAAGCTACAAGATTCACTTCCTCAAGAATCTCAAAAGGTCCTACATAGTGTGGAGCTAATTTGGAAGACTTCCCAAATTTGATGAAACTCTTATGAGGTTTTACTCTCAACAACACCTTGTCACCTACTACAAAACTTCGGGGCACTCTCTTTGCATTAGCATAGCTTTTCTATCTATCATTAGCTTTAGCCAACCTTTGCTTAACAACCCTCACTTTCTCTTCCATTTCAGCCAACATTTCTGGCCCAAGACTCACCCTATTCTCAAGTTTATCCCAACTTATAGGGCTTCGACACTTTCAACCATATAATACTTCGAAAGGAGCCATCTTTATTGCAGAATGGTAGGAGTTGTATGCAAATTATACTAAAGGCAAGTAGTCTTCCCACTTGTATTGTTGATCCATGCAATACATTCTAAGTAGAACCTCGAGTACTTGATTCACCCTTTCCATTTGTCCATTCATTTCTAGATGATATGCTGAACTTATATTCAGTCGAGTCCCAAGGGTAGAAAATAAGGTTTTCCAAAACCTTGAGGTGACTCGTGCATCCCTATCCAAGATTATCTTCTCAAGCATTCCATGTAGCCTAAACACTTCTTGCACACATTTCCTAGCTATGACATGAGCTCCATCAGTTAGATTCTTGGGTATGAAGTGTGCTACCTTAGTAAGCTTATCCACAACCACAAGAATGACATTGTGCTTATTTCTTGACATAGGAAATCCTTGCACAAAGTCCATGCTTATGACTTGCCATTTTCTCTTTGGAATATCATGTAGGTATAAAATACCTGCCAAATGATGATGCTCTGCTTTCACTCTTTTACATTCAAGACATCTAACCACAAACCTAGCAACATCTCCTTTCATCCCTTTCCAAAAATATAATGGCTTAACATTAGCCAACATTTTTGTCACACCAGGATGTCCAAAGTATGGTGCTTCATGAACTTCTTTCCATACCATAATTCTTAACTCTTCTGAGTCAGGTACATTCATTCTCCCCTTATGCCTAAGTAATCCATTAGGTTCAAAATGAAAACCTTCATACCTTGTATCTTGTAGATTGCTAGTGAGTGCTTTCTTAACTTGCACACAGTACTCATCCTCTTTGCATTTCTACAATACTTGACCTTAAAAGTCAGTTTGAATTGTCACTATTGAAGCAATATGACGTCTTCGATTTAAGGCATCGACAACCCAAATTTCTTTTCCTTTGATGTAATTGATATTGAAGTCATAATCAAATATTAACTCCAACCATATTCTCTATCTTGCATTCAGATTAGGTTGAGTGAATAGATATTTCAACCCGTGATGATCAATTTTCATTTCAAAGGGTTTTCCTAACAAGTGATGCCTCTACATTCACAGTGCATGAACCACTGCTGCTAACTCTAAATCATGTGATGCATAATTTTTCTCATAGGGTTTCAAATTCCTTGATTCATAAGAAATTACTTGCCCTTCTTGCATTAATACACCTCATAAGCCCTCCCCTGATGCATCTGTGATAATTGTGAATTCATCCTCAGGATCCGGTACTTTCAAAATCAATGCAGTAGTCAAATTCTCTTTGAGTAGGTCAAAGGCTACTTGGCACTTCTTTGTCCACTCAAACTTCTTCCCTTTCTTTTGCAAAGAAGTATTTGGAAAGGCTATCTTGGAGAAGTTTGCAACAAACTTTCTATAATATCCTACTAAACCCATAAAACTTCTTACCTCCAAGATATTTTTGGGCACTATCCATTCTAGCATTTCCTTGATCTTAGCTGGATCTACTAAGATTCCTTCTACTAAGATCACATGTCCAAGACAATGCACTCTCTTCTGAAAGAAGGTACACTTAGAGAGTTTCCATACAACTTATATTCTCTAAGTCATTGTAGAACTATCTCTAAATGTCTACAATGATCCTCCTCATTCCTTGAGTAAATCAAAATATCATCTAAGAAAACTAAGACAAACTTACCTAGGAAATCCTTGAATACACTATTCATAAGGTTCATAAATGTTGTAGGTGCATTTGTTAGACCAAAGGGTAGAATTGTAAACTCATAATGTCCATATTTGGTTCTAAATGCAGTCTTAAAGATGTCTTCATCTTTAATTCTTAATTGGTGGTATCTAGATCACAAATCAATCTTGGAAAATACAGCTCCCCTCACTTGATCAAATAGATCATCAATGCGTGGCAATGGATACTTGTTCTTTACCGTAGCTTTGTTAAGCATGCAATAATCTATGCACAAATGCAAAGTACCATCCTTCTTTTTCATAAAGACTATTTATGCTCTCCAAGGTGATATGCTTGGTCTTATCAACCCCTTAGACAACAACTCATCCAGCTGCGCCTTAAGCTCCATTAGCTCGGTTTTTGTCATTCTGTAGAGCACCTTGGAAATAAGTTTGGACCTTGGTACTATATCAATAGAGAAGTCAAATATCCTTTTTGGTAGTAGTCTAGGTAATTCATCTAGAAACACATCTAAAAACTTTCATAGTATAGGATATCTCTCCATATCCGACATTCCAGTTTCCTCCATTTCTCCTTCTTCCATCTCTTGGAAGCTTTGTTTTCCAAAGTTATCAAGATTATCTTGAGAACTAGATCCCTTATAATCTTCAAGCTTTTCTATCTTGACTACAAAGAGCTTGCACCCTTTCTTCTTTTCCCTAAGCAAATGCATTGCAAAGATTTGGTGTATCTTGACCTCCCTAGGTATCCCTTATAGCATCACTTGGTTACCAAGATAATCTAATCATTCTACCATTTTGGAATGGAAATATACCTTGGCTCTATGTCTCCATAGCCAATTCATACCTAGGATAACATCATAGGATCCTAAAGGCGCGACATATAGGTTCACCTTTGTAGAAAAACAAGGTAGCTCAATCCCAACTTCAAACAAACATTGTTCCACCATTACTCTTGTCTGGTTTGCATATTCTACAACCCAAGAATTTTCCATGTAACCAACTTTCCTAGATATTTTCTTAGCTACTCTAGGTGAAATTAAATTTTTAGTTGCTCCAGTATCTATAAGTATAGAAATGGGTAATCCAAAAAAAATACCTGGAGTTTCTATTGGAATCACTTGATACTCCGCTTGTTAACCATCCACAACAACATGAATCTTTTGTTGGAACATTACTTGTTGGGTAGGAAGTGTATTACCATAAGATCGTGACCCAGATGCATTATTAGGACATTGGCTGGCATAGTGGTCTCCTTCACATGTGAAACATCCAGTAGTCGGTTCTTGCTTCCTTGCAGGTTCTCCAAATCTATTAGCATTTCCACCAACATTGTTGCTATTCCCACCACTATATCCATTCCTCTTACGTTCCCTTCTTGATTCTTTTCCACTATTATGAGATCCATTTTCCCCTCGTTTCTGCAAAACTTCAACCTTCTTTGGAGTTAGTTTGTCTTGAGCTCCCACAATCTTCTTACATTTTCTATTTTCTTGGTGGATGGAGATAACTTTGAGCTTCTACTCTTGTTTAACTGCTTTCTCATACATAAGATCCATAGTAGCTCGAATGTGAACATATACCTCTCCTCTGATTTGGCTATTAAGACCCATGATAAAATTTCTTATGCGAAAGTGTTCATCCTTCTAATACATAGGAACATAACGTAGCAGACGGTTAAACTTCTCCCAATACTCATTAACCGACATCTCTCCTTGTCTCATATTCTAAAAATCTGTGAGTTTCTGGTCAAAATAGACTTGGGGTAACCATCTTTTACGAAAAATTTCAACAAATTCATTCCATGTTAGTTTTAGTGAGTTAAGACCGAGTTCCATTTTCTTATTCATCCACCAGCTAGAGGCTTCTCCTCCTAACTGGTATTCTCCCCATGCTGCTTTGGTGACCTCATAATAATTTTGAATCTTGAAATATTTCTCCATTTGGACCAACCAAGTCTCAGCTTCATCCCCATTGGCACTCCCTTCAAACCTAGGTGGGGTTATTTTCTTCATATCTCTAAAAAGTTCAGAAGCCATACGCTTCCTGGGTAAAAGCACAAACCTGAGTCACACTTTACAAAGGAATTGGCCAACAACAATTTTTTTTTTGAACTTCGACCACATAAAAGTGGTCTTTATGTTTTGAATTTTAAAATGGTGTAAACTAATGAAATGTAGAACTTTTGATGAAGTTTATTACTGTAATTTAAAAAAATAAAATAAAAAATTTTTTCATTATGTTTTTATCAATTTAAGGACAGATTTTGGAATGCTGAAAATTTTAGAAAAGAGTGACTTCACGAGTCGTCAAGAAACAAATTGAAAAAAACTTCATTTCTCCCTAAATTTTTTTTCTCCAAATAGGTAACTTCAATATCTTGTGCATGGAAAAAAAAAATCAAATTTGATATATTTTTTTCTTGTAATAACGTTTTAAAGTCAAACATATCATAATTTGACAGTTTCCATGGGTCATCAACTATTTTCATTTTTTTTAATCATTTTCAAAAAACAAATTATACCCTTTTGAAAAAGAATCTCTCCTCTTGTGTCCCATATAAGATTTAATTTTTTTTAATAAGTTTTACTATCTTTTTTTAAATTTGTAATCAACCTCTTTTTTCATTTTTAAAACCTACTTGCATTATTTTAAAAATAAAATATATTAAAACTAATCAAAATATTAAAAAAATTATATATTTGGATTCTTCACTCTGAGATCTACAAAAGGGTATTTTTATTTTTTTCAGAAAAATTATTCTGACTAAAGAAATACCTAGCTAAAGTTGAAAGTCTTAGAAAATTCTGAAAAAAACTGAGTTGGCTACCAACTAGGATGCCACATAGACAGTTTCTATAGAACGAGTTTTGACCGAAACCCTTTCTATAGAAATAGTTTCTACTGAAACCCTTTCTATAGAAACCTCGTACATTAAAAAATGCAATTTCAAAGCCAATTTCAAAGTGGGAAATGAAAAAATTTAATTTTTTTGGGATTCAGACAAAAATTATTCGGTCGAAACCTGTGTGCCACATAATAGGCCATGTGGTTTCGGTCGAAACCTAGCCAGATGAAACCTTTCCAGCCAAAAATATTTCGCTTAGAACTATTTATTTGGCCGAAAGTGGGACACAACTTTGTGCTTTTACCTTCCTATTAGTTTCCTCAAATAGAGAAGGTGATTTCTCTCTCTTGATCATGAGTTTGATCATGTTTATGAGAAGAGTTTTCTCCCTCATCCTCATTATTTGGAACTTCCTTCTATACTCTATCCTTTACCCTTATTTCTTGTTCTAGGTTTCCCAACCTCGCTAAGATTTGATCCTGTCTAGCTTCAACTCCTACTGATCCTTTCCCAACTTCTTGGCTTCCATTAGGTTTGGTCCGTTTTCTCACCATTTTTGCAAGAACGGATTATACCTAAAGGTTCATCCATATTAGATTCAATCATGTTATCATTATCTTATGGAAAAAAATTAAATGAGCATTCATTCGTGCATAAGGAATTCCGCATAAGACTAAGCACAATATTTTTTGACAAACACATGTTTTCATTATTCACAAGGATCTCAATATCCTTTTGATTACATAGAGCGAATATTTAGATAGTCAAGTGGAGAGTATCCTTCAAATTCACTCTCTGACACATAACTCAATGGGGCATACCCTACAAATTTTTTGTCATCTGTCATTTATTCATATCTATCCCATAATGGAAAGTACCCTTCAAATTTATCATCCGATACACAGTTGCGAGGTACATAACCCTCAAATTTGTTACTTGAGGAAATTACTATTACTTCTGCCATCAGAAGAACTCTAGGGTCTCTAAATATAAATGTTGGGCTAACACTTCCTTCCGAGGAAATATCCTTAGAAAGTGGTAAGGAATCAGACTTTGTTGGTGAGACTGGAGGTAAATAGTTGTATTGAGCCTCCATCTTCATGTTTCTCTTTACATCACTAATTTGAGAAGGAGTGTGATTGAAGGTTTCAGTGTCGCTTAACTGAATGTAATTTTCATAGTTGGTACCCTCAATTTTTCAAACAATGGCCTCTCTTTCCTTCTTGTCCCTTAGGTAGCGCTCATTCCCTATTATTGACTTTCTTGCAGTTAACCTAAGATGCACCATCTTGGTACAAGAATTTTCAAACATTAGATAACATTAGACAAAAAGTATGATGAGCTCATAGGTTCTAAAGCTAAACTTGGTAGCTCTGATGCCACATGTAACATGCTAATCATTCATTGAAGTAATATTTCCTAAGTTTTCACTTTCAAGTAAATAAACTATGTAACTTAGCCATTTCCATAATTTTTTTCTTTCATTTAACAGAGAAGAAATGAAAATAGATGTCATAACAATAATCAACATTGATCCCATTCAAATATAATAATTCACAAATTAAAATATTTCAAATAATGTGTACAAAGTACATACATAGCTCAACTGAGTTTCAAAGCAATAGTTATAGATGGTCTAGGAATCTCCTTTCAAATCTTGGTCTTCTATCATCTGCTAAGGAGGAGAAGCATCGCTCAAGTGCTTTTCTGCCAACCATTGACTCATATGTGATCCCCACACATCTATCATATGATAGATGGCCCTATCCTTCAATGAAGAGATTGGTGGAGTAACCCATAAGAACAACCATTCTGAGCTTAGTACTATGTCCTACATGAATAGAACCTGTAAACCTACAATCTTGGACTAGCATGCATAAATGGATCATGGTGAATTCATAGTGGAGCCAAAGGTAGTCACACTACTTTGGCCAAAGTTTTCTCACTCAATACTTCAAGTGATAGTCATCCTACTCACATACACTACTTAAGCTCGATTTGACTTAAGGCCATTATAATCTATGCATAGGTATTTCATCATATGGGTAGTCTTTAACCCTAGAAACAACCTATCCCCTTTCCCATAAACTCAATGGTATTTCTACCCACAAAGCATAAATACAAGTTACCCTCCAATGGATAATCAAATCCTAGGCATAACTTACAAGCTATCTAATACAATCAAATTAATTAGTAATGGATAACCCTTAAGCTATCCTTGTTTAATCATATCTAGTATACTTATATTAATGACAAACAATCCCTCCTATTATGGAGTAAATACAAACAATTTCACAGAAAGCATAAAACAACTTTCTTTTCCTTTCCAAAGCAAATGTTGTGATTTCCTAATGCAAGTATTCTCAAGTAGTCCAAACAAAGCATTCAATTCTCATTCTTTCATAAATAAAGACAAATAAGAGAAGACTAGATCCTCATGCCTGTAATACACTTGATAAAATTGATTGAATTGATGAACAACCTTCTAACAATAGCTTACTAGCTTTACTTTATCAACTCAAGCAATTCTTCACTATAGCCTCTAACACAAGATAACACTATACTCTCACAAAGTAACTCTAAGCTCTCACAAAGTATAACTCTTAGATTATTTGCAGCAAAATAGATTTGCAGAAATGTGCATCCCAAATAAGAGAACTAGCCCCTCTATTTATATAGAAAATTGAGACATTGCAGGAAAGAGAAATGGTGTGTTAGTCAACACCTCTCTACATGCAAACCGACTCACTCCATACAACTGAAATGTAAGTGTAAACTCAACATTGTATTCTACAGGTTGATCCTTTTAGTTTGACAACAACTGAAGACTAATTCAAATATGCACATGCCTAAAGATGAGAATTGACTTGCAACCAAAAATAGTCTTCTACAAAAACAAAGTTTTCATATATTGGCGCCATGTTGTAGCCATCATTCCTATTCTTTGGCGCGGTTTATCTTATTGATACAATCTTCTATTTTTCGGCAACACACATGTTAAGTCGACTTGGTCATAGTCTCATTGTACGATAGAGAAAAGACGAGTCGACTCCCATTTTATAGCGTTCAAATAATGCTTTGACTAGCATGTTATTTACTGTTTTTTATTTCCTATTTTCATGCATTTCAAAACACTTTATGAAGTAGGCTTAAATATTTCATCGCTTTATATAAAAGCATTCCAAGCTGAAGTAATACATTGCTATAAAATAGTGATGCAATTTTAGTGATATCGACTATGGTTCACTTTTCCATATCAGAATTTATCATTTGCATAGATTGGCCTTTACTGTTTTGCATAACATATACAAATTGGCCTCTAATAATCATATAAATAAATCAGCATTCATTAATCATACATATATATAAATATATATTTATATATATACATGTACATATATATATAAGTCTACTAATAGCCTCAACACTATGTCTTATATATATGTCTATGTATATATATACTAATATATATATATATATTCCATGTCAATCAAGTATATATATACATTTGATATACAAATAAATATGATCAAGTTAACATTCATATAATAATAATAATAATGACTATATATATACCTCTATCTACATGTATATGTACGTCTACATATGTTGATATATTTGTATGGACATTTCCGTTTGTCATTCATATGTATGCATCGAAACATGTATATATATACACGCACACACATTCAATTGCACATTAAAGCACATGCACATTTACTATCTTATTGATAGGAGATATACATGTGATGTATTTATACATATACACATACATGTATTATCTGTTCGATAGCTCCATGCTCATAAGCAACCTGTTCATAAGGATGCATAGGTACGTCTACCTATGTACTCTCATGTGTGTGTTCCTTCATGCGGATGGTCTATCATCGACATGTATATGCATACATATACATACACTCCATGTGTGTTCACCTCATCAATTCAAGCATAGTAATATAAGGAAAAACACATAAGCGCCAAATAGATAAACATCATTCAAGAATGTGCTCAAGAGTAATCAAGACCCTTACTAATGCAAACACATCATACTAAGGATTACTTACAAATTCCCAACACAATGACTTGACTCAACCATTCTACTGTGAGTGTGTGTGTAAGTTCAGTTAGGTTGCATTGCTAGTTACCCAACCAAGTTCTTCTCTTGAGTGATACTTCCCCTCACACCTAGAGGATTGAACATGTACCTACATCCAACTAGACATTCCCACAGTAGTCAGTTCAACAAAATTTGCTTTCATGTAATATTTGTCCATAGTTAGAATATCCAATTCAATAACCGTCCATTTCACATATATGCATTCCATCACATATCATTAAATGAAATAACATTCATTCATAATTCATTGATAACAAAGTGCAAGCACATATATTCTCAATCGGAATTCAAAGTACATTCATACATGCAATATTTTACACTAGCACAATTAGGGTGTGACAGTGTCGGGGTTTCAGGTTTCGGCCTTCAACCTTCCCCTTTACCACTTACCTTTCTTTGGTAAGAGGTATCTCATCCTCCCGACCTCCAACCTCCGATGGTTTGAGGTATGATGCCCAATGCTTCCTTTCTCCTTTGTGCTCTGCTTCTCATTCTTCCAAGCATGTGGTAAATGATGGGCCCAACACCCAACATCTGACGACTCAATGCCTAACCCTCAAAAAATGCACATTTTCGGGGCTTTAGACCATTTTTTCATGCTTGTAAAGGCAAATTTTCAGGCCCGACACCCCGACCTTCCCGCGTTTTGACGTGTTTTCTGGGCGATGTTTTTGAGGCTTGATTTGACTTTTGAGACCCTAGATCTGATTCCTGAGCTTCAAGGACAACATTAATTGCTCCCCTCACCTTCTTCAAGTGGATTTCATGGGCGCCCATGCCCATTTATTGCTCTTGTTGACTTTACTGATGGATTTATGCCTTAATCAATATTTTCACAAGATGACTCCATTATTGCACTCACAGGATTCATTGCTAACCCTGGATAGGGTTAGGGTTCAATTTATGTTTCTCAGTTATGCTTGATATATTGATGAGAGCCACACCGCCCAAACCCGCAAAACACAACAATAGATACCAACACAAAAGATACGAGACAAAAAATAACCCACTTTCAATTATTTTCAGAAAATGAAATTATAGATTCAAATTTACATGCTACAGCCTCATGGGCTTGATTCATTACAAGAAAATCAACTCTGAAAAAAAAAAACTATTATTCAAAGCCACAATCTACACTAATGGAGCCACCTTCTACAAGCCCCTCATATCCCTTTTTATTGTTGGAAAATGTGCCTCAAACTTATTAGCATGTAAACTCCTAAAAGAGCAAAGTCGATGAGACTCTTTGGAAGTCTTTCTGACTAGCAATTTTGTTCTAAATCTTTGAAGTGTTCAAATCGCCGAGACTTTGGTTATGTCTTGCCGACGGGAGTCATTGGCAAGACATGACGATCGCTGGAAGTTTCCCATCTCTTTCCGCCTACACAGATCTCCTGCCGACGGGTTGGTTTCTAATGGTTATCAAGGAGACTCTTGGTGACATAAGTCATCAGGGAGAGGCATGAACTTTCAGAATGACTCATTCCGACAGAGTATTTCTCGCCGACGGTTATTCACAAGAATGTCATCAGAGTGACATGAAGGCTTGATAAGAGTCTAAGCGACAGTGGAGGTCTCACCGAAATTTTAGCTTTTGGTATGAACTCTTGGCGATAGCTTTTCTCTCGCTGATTGTTGTGTGATTGTTATGACCTCTTGGCGATAGCGTTCCTCTCACCGACAGAATTATTTGTGAACTACTGATGGATCTCCACGTCATGAACTTCGATGTAACCTCTTGTTGATGGTGTTGCTCTTGATGATAGATTGGTCAGATTAATATGAACTGTCGGGTATGCCTTTGGTGTGATCTCTTGTCGATGACTGTTGGTCTCACCGACAGACAGGTGTTTTCAGTGAGAACTCTTGCTGATGGATTTCCTCTCGCCAACGAGTATGAACATCAGTATGACATAAAGTTCTATAAGACTCTTAGCGATAACGAAACTCTTCCCGATAAGATTTGCACAAGATGGATTTGCATTCGGTATGACCTCTTGCCGATAGCGATGGTCTGGCTGATGGTTCTACAGAGGATATCGATGTGATATCTTAGCGATGGAGTGAGTCTGAGCGACAGGTTTGAACTCGATATGACTCTTGCCGATGGTGGTGACTCTGGCCGATAACAACAGTCAGGTATTGTTGCATCGGGGAGACACGGCTTAGTGTCTCACCGACATGCGATACTATTTGAACGCCTTGACCAAATGACTATCCTACGTGGTTTGTTTTTGACCAATCAGAAAAGCAAAATGAAAACCGTTAGCAGTTGGACTGTTGCGACCGTTCCTGTGAGGGAGATGAATAAACTGAGGAAAACGACTATGGAGTGCAATGGTGGATGACGATGGACAATTTGATGAGTAACAGTGTGTGATATCAAAGTGTTGCTCGATTGAACATGATTTTGATCAGTGTGTATGAATTCAATTCTGAGAGCATTGTAACTATGATGTTCTATACAAGTTTGATAAGGAAACTATGTTGCTGAAAATTGACATTAGAGAGTGAAGCCCGTACTTTGTATGTAATTTTTTTACTGTAATACAAAGGGGTTTTTCTTGGTGTGGTGGGTTTTTCTCCCGTAAGGGTTTTCCCACGTAAATCTGGTGTTCAACTGTGTATGTTCATTTCTTTGTTCCTGTTATTTCTTTCATGAGTATCTTAATTGAACTGTAATTGAAAATTTAAAGTCACCTCTGCATTCTTCCACGAGGTTTTGACGTTAGGAGAGTTTGTTCTGCACCTAAGCTTTCCTTACAATTGGTATCAGAGCCTGGCCAGTTGTGTTATCCTTGTGGGTAGGTTGGGTTTTTTGTGTAATTCTATTTAGTGGGAGTCTTGTAGAAGTCTGGTGATTCGAATTACAGATTAAGATGGAAAGTACATCAGGAAAGATTGGGACCTTGCAGATCGAAAATCAAAGGGGCTATTAAGGCTCTATTTGGCGACTTGTTCTTCTAAATGTTCATGAAGAAAAGACTGCATCTTCTTTGTGGAAAAGACTGGGAGCTATTTATCAAGGCAAGTCCTTGGTGAATAAGTTGTTCTTGAGGAAGAAGTTGTACTCTTTGAAAATGAAAGAAGGAGCGTCTGTTGTTGATCATTTGAATGCTTTCAACATGTTGATTGCTTAGTTAGCATCTGTGGGTGTGAAGATTGATGAAGAAGATCGTTGTATGCTACTGTTATGTTCTTTGTTAGATTCTTGGGATCACTTGGTGATGGCTATTGGGAGTACGACATCCATTTTTAAGATGGAAGATGTTGTTTCTTTGTTATTAGAAGAGATGAGAAGAAAATCTTCTAAGATGGCGAAGGAGGCTCTTGCTGTTCGAGGGAGATTGAAAGAAAAAGGAAAGAAGGACAAGAAGTCCAAATCGAAATTAGAAGGGAGATCAAAGTCTCCTGGAAAGAAGTCAAAGGTGAAGTGCTAGAATTGTGGTCAACCTAGTCATATCCGTAAGGATTGCAAAGAGGAGAAAAAGAAGAAGAAGAAGAATTGTTCTGACAATGATTCTTCTCAGAGTGATGCAAATGCCTTCATTGTAGCCTTGACAACTCAGGCATCAGATTATGTCTAGCTGATTGATTCTGGAGCATCTTTCCACATGACATCTCATAGAGATTGGCTCACTAAGTATGAAAAGTATGATGGTGGAAGGGTGTATTTGGAAAGCGATTCATCTCTAGAAATAGTTGGTCGTGGAAGAGTCAGAATTCAGTTCCCTGATGGCAGAGTAAAGGGAATCAATGATGTAATGCATATACTAGGTCTGGCTCGAAATCTACTTTATGTTAGTAAGTTGAACGATGTTAGAGTGCAGGTCATGTTCTCTAGAAATGGCTACAAGATGACTAGAGGCTTAATGGTGATAGCAAGGGGTGCTCGAATTGGTACCTTGTATAAGCTGGATGCACATGTTGTTCAATGCAATAGTGTCTCTATAAAGTCACAGAAAACTACTCGTGGAGAAAAAGAGGAAAAAGTTCCTGATTGTGCAAACTCTATGGAAGTTAAACTTCCAGCAGAAAAGACTATGCTCTGGCATCATAGGCTTGGCCACATTAGTGAAAAAGGTTTAAATTTTTTGAAGAATAAAAACCTGGTTGAAGGGTTTGATGATTGTAACCTTGAATTTGAATTTTGTGAACATTGTATATATGGTAAACAACACCGTGTTTCATTCTACTCTAGTCCTCACAAATCTTCTGGTTTACTTGATTACATTCATTCTGATGTTTTTGGTCTAGTGAATGTTCTTTCTTTGTCTAAATCAAGATATTATGTATCGTTCATTGATGATTATTCAAGAAGGGCATTTGTATATTTTTTGAAAAGTAAAGCATAAGTGTTCAGTCGTTTTAAGGAATTTAAAAACTTTGTGGAAAATCAGACTGGAAGAAAAATAAAATGTTTGAGGACTGATAATGGCGGTGATTTTTGTCCTGATGAGTTTGAAAGGTACTGTAAAGATCATGGGATTAAAAGACATAGAATTACACCCTACACTCCATAGAAAAATGGAGTTGCAGAAAGGTTCATCAGCACAGTGATGGAAAGAGCATGAAGTATGCTGAGCAGTGCTGGCTTGGAGGAGAAGTTCTAGGTTGAGGCAGTTGCAACAACATGTTACTTGATAAACTATTCTCCTAATTCCATTCTTGTTGAGAAAACACCTTTGGAATCATGGTTTGGAAAGAAGCCCTCTTTGAGACACATTTGTGTCTTTGGCTGTGAGGCATATGCATATGTTCCGAATAAAAAAAGATCTAAATTGGAAAACAAGGTTGTTAAATATATTTTTATTGGTTATAGTACTGACATAAAAGGATACAAGCTTTGGAATTCTGATACAGAGAAGGTTTTGTACAATAGAAGTGTTATTTTTTCGTGAGTTGAAGCCTTTTACTTTGGATCTGCAGTCAGAGACAAAATCAGAAGATAAAAGGGATGTAGTTGAAATTCCTCCGACACCAGATAAAGAGGAATTGAAAATTCAAAATGTACCTGAATCTGAGGAGAGCTCAAGTAGTTCTGAGAGTTCTGAAGAAGAACAACCTCAACATTAGCTGTGAGAAGGTCAACACGTGAAAGAAAGCAACCTGATAGGTATGGGTTCTCTATGTTAGATTCTACTTGTTCCTATGTTTTAATTTCTAGCACTGATGAGCCTAGGACTGTGAAAGAGGCATTTAGAATGTCTGATTCAAACTCTTGGTTGGAAGCCATGAATGAAGAAATGGAATCATTAGAAAAGAATGATACTTGGAGTTTGGTGCCCTTGCCTGAAGGCATAAAAGCTATGGGCTGCAAATGGGTATTTAAAAAGAAAATAGGTCTGGATGGTAGTGTGGAAAATTATAAGGCAAGGTTGGTTGCGAAGGGATATTCCCAGGTAGAAGGAATTGATTATAGAGAAATCTTTTCTCCTGTAGCTAAGCTGACGTCTATTAGATTTCTCTTGTCACTTGCAACAACTTATGAATTAGAGATTGAACAGATGGATGTCGAGACAACATTTCTTCATGGTGATCTTGAAGAAGAAATTTATATGTCTTAGCCTAAGCACTTTGTGGAAAAAGGTAAAAAAAAACTGGTTTGCAAGTTGAAAAAATATTTGTATGGATTACAACAATCTCCTAGAATGTGGTACCAGAAGTTTGATACTTTTGTTTTGTCATTGGGATTTGTAAGATCAAATTCTGATCACTATGTGTACTTCAAAGCTGAAAGTGATCATATTCTTATTATTGCTCTCTATGTTGATGATATGTTGTTCATAGGCAATAGTAAGTTAATGATTTTTGATCTAAAATCTCAACTTTCTGCAAAGTTTGAAATGAAAGATCTTGGTGCAGCCAAGTATATTCTGGGAATGGAAATAACTAGGGACAGGAAGAGAAGAAAACTTTGGCTCAGTCAGAGTAAGTATATTAATACTATTCTGGAGAGATTTTGCATGACTGATTGCAAGCAGCTAGTTGTTCCAGTTTTGTAGGGAACGAAGCTATCTATTGAAGACTATCCAAAATCTCCTACTGAGATGGAAGACATGACCAAAGTGCCTTATGCTAGTGCAGTTGGCAGTTTAATGTATGCAATGGTATGTACAAGGCTAGACATTGCAAGCAGTGGGAGTACTTAGTCGCTTTATGGAAAATCCTAGAAGGACACATTGGGATGCTATGAAAAGGGTGTTTAGATATTTGAAGGGCACTTCAGAATATGCTTTGTGTTACCATGGAAATTTGGTTGAATCACAGAGGACTCTCAACATTCGAGGCTATGTGGATTTTGATTGGGAAGGGGACATTGACAAAAGAAGATCCACCAATGGATATATTTTCATGATGAATGGTGGTGCAGTTAGTTGGATGAGTAAGCGGCAGGCTGTAGTCACTTTTTCCACTATAGAGGGAGAATACATGGCAGCAACACACGCCTGTAAAGAAGCAATCTAGTTAAAACGTTTGTGTTCTAACATTGGGTTCGATGTAGGGAAAATTACAATTTATTGTGACAGTCAGAGTGCTATTTGTTTGGAAAAAAATCCTACTTTCCATGCCAGGATGAAACATATTGATGTGCAATATCATTTTGTACGAGATATGGTGGAGGATGGAAAGGTCTCCTTAGAAAAAGTGGATACTTTGGAAAATGTTGTAGATGCATTGACAAAACTAGTGAGCACAGACAAGTTCAAGTGGTGTGCCAGTGTGATGGGCCTCAATGCCCATGAATTCCAGTAGTTTTGTTATGCTTTGGAGGTGTCAGTAAGATCTTCGTCAAGTGGGAGATTGTTGGAAAATGTGCCTCAAACTTACTAGCATGTAAACTCCTGAAAGAGCAAAGTCGATGAGACTCTCTGGAAGTCTTACCGACTAGCAGCTGTGTTCTAAATCTTTGAAGTGTTCAGATCACCAAGACTTTGGTTTTGTCTTGCTGATAGGAGTCATCGGCAAGACATGACGATCGCTAGGAGTTTCCCATCTCTTTCCTCCTACATAGATCTCTTGCCGATGGGTTGGTTTCTAATGGTTATTGGGGAGACTCGTGGCAACAAAAGTCATCGAGGAGAGGCATGAACATTCAGAATGACTCATTCTGATAGAGTATGTCTCACCGACGGTTATTCACAAGAATGTCATCAGAGTGACATGAAGGCTCGATAAGAGTCTAAGCGATAGTGGAGGTCTCGTCAACAGTTTAGCTTTTGGTATGAACTCTTGGCGATAGATTTTCTCTCTCCGACTATTCTGTGATTGTTATGACCTCTTGGCGATAGCGTTCCTCTTTCCGATCAAATTGTTTGTGAACTGCTGATGGATCTCCACGCGATGAACTTCGATGTAACCTCTTTTTGATGGTGTTGCTCTTGCCGATAGACTGGTCGAAGTAATATGAACTGTTGGGTATGCCTTCGGTGTGATCTCCTGTCGATGACTGTTGGTCTCACCGATAGACAGGTGTTTTTGGTGAGAACTCTTGCCGATGGTTTTCCTCTCGCCAACGAGTATGAACATCGGTATGACATAAAGTTCTATAAGACTCTTAGCGATAGCAGAACTCTTGTCGATAAGATCTCCACAAGATGAATTTGCGTTCGGTATGACCTCTTGCCGATAGCGATGGTCTGGCCAATGGTTTTGCAGTGGATATTGATGTGATGTCTTAGCGATGGAGTGAGTTTGAGCGACAAGTTTGAACTCGATATGACTCTTGCCGATGGTGGTGACTCTGGCCGATAAAAATAGTTGGGTATTGTGGCATCGGGGAGACACGACTTAGTGTCTCACCGACATGTGATACTGTTTGAACACCTTGACTGAATGACTATCCTACGTGGTCTGTTTTCGACCAATCAGAGAAGCAGAATGAAAACCGTTAGTAGTTGGACTGTTGCGACTGTTCCTATGAGGGAGATGAATAAACTGTGAGGAAAACGACTATGGAGTGCAATGGTGGATGAAGATGGATAGTTCGATGAGTAATAGTGTGTGATATCAAAGTGTTGCTTGATTGAACATGATTTTGATCAGTGTGTATGAATTCAATTCTGAGAGCATTGTAACTATGATGTTCTGTACAAGTTTGATTAGGAAATTATGTTGCTAAAAATTGACATTGGAGAGTGAATCCCGTACTCTGTATGTAATTTGTTTACTGTAATACAAAGGGGTTTTTCTTGGTGTGGTGGGTTTTTCTCCCATAAGGGTTTTCCCACATAAATCTGGTGTTCAACTGTGTATGTTCATTTCTATGTTCCTATTATTTCTTTCATGAGTATCTTAATTGAACTGTAATTGAAAATTTTAAGTCACCTTTGCATTCTTCCCTGAGGTTTTGACGTTAGGAGAGTTTGTTCCGCACCTAAGCTTTCCTTACATTTATTTTACCCAACAACCGCCCTAGAATGTTCTAGAAATTGCAACTTTCCCTTTTATTTTTGTGCCAAAAGTCTCGCTATTTGATTTCTGGCCTAAGAATAAATTTTAATGAAATTCACTTTTTAGAGGTTCAACTTCGCGGGGACATAACTTTTGATCGAGGTGTCCAATTTTCTATTATTGTGTATCATTGGAAAGCTCTCGAAGAGATCTACAACACACAAAACCATTGTAGGTTGGTCCATCCACTTTTTCGAGCTGTTTCAGGGCCTCTAAAGTTTTATATTTGAATTTGAAACTACATTAGAGAAATTTCTTGGGATAGAAACTTTAATATCTCCCAAACTGTTTAGGGTATTGAGGCGATTCTTTCACGACCAAATTTTTTTTCAACTCTACTCCTTCAAGTAAATTTTCAATTCCATATGAGATCATTTAGGCTGACTTACTAAAAATAGTAAGTGACCATTTTTTTCTATTTTTGACTTCTGATTGTCTTATACCCCTTAAGTGTCGTCATGGGACTCAAAGCAACTAAAGGAAATGAAGAAAACATTTTTTTTGGGTGATGCAAGATTTCCCTAAACCATTGGATGCTCCTGTATCAGACACCCAGGGTAATTTGAAAAGTGACCGTATCACTTCTTAGGAGTTAGAGGGAAACCAAAACAGTTAACCTTATCCTTAGACAATAATGATGAATCTTCAACATGATTTCCTTTCCATTTAACTAAATATTCTTCATACTGCTTGTTCCTTGTACTTCTGCCCACATGGCTATCCAAGATTTCTTCTATCTCCTCATTTTTTGAAGTAGGTGTTGGGATATTCTACTGTGCTTCTATTATTTATTCATCAATTCCTCCTTCATGGTATTTTATTAAATTTGAAATTTTAAACACAGGTGAAATATGAATTTCATCAGGAAACTCTACCTCATATGCATTTCTTAAATCATGCTTCTTCAGGATCTTGCACGGTCCAAACTTCTTCATCTTTAACTTTTTGTATGTACCAATTGGAAACCTCTCCTTTCACAAATGAACCATGACTTCATCTCCTACCTGGAACTCCTTATACATCCTTTTATGATCTGCCTTAGCCTTATATTGTGAGTTCATCTTATTGATATGTTTCTTCACCTCTTCATGTAAATTATTTAGGTGCTCAACAAAATCTTCAGCCTTAACACTACTCTTCTCCCCCTTATCCATCTTCCTCAGTTCAGAAGTAGTTCTTGGACTACTCCCATACACAATCTAGAATGGTGATTTTCCAGTGCTCCTATTGACAAAATCTTGTAAGAAAATTTTGCATGTGGTATAATTAAATCCCATCCCTTGGGCTTATCTCCTACTAAGCATCTTAACAGGTTACCCAAAATCCTATTCACCACCTCTGTTTCTCTAGTCTGTGGATGGTGTACATAACTGAAATTCAAATATGTCTTCAACTTCTTCCATAATGTCCTCCAAAAATAACCAACAAATTTGGTATCTCTGTCTGAAACTATAGTCTTCGGTAGACCGTGTAGTCTCACCACCTCTTTGAAAAACAACTCTGCAATATAAACAACATTATTGGTCTTATGACACAGAATAAAATGTGTCATCTTTAAAAATCTATCCACCACCAAAAATATGGAATCATTCCCTCTCCGTGTCCTTGGAAAGCCAAGAAAAAAATCCATGTTAATATCCTCCCATGGCCTCTTAGGTACAAGTAATGGCTGATACAATCCAGTATTCTGACTTGTTCCTTTCACCATCTGACATACTCTGTAACTTTGTACAAACTTCTTCACATCTTGTAACTATGGCCAATAATAATTCTCACTAACCAAAGCAATGATCTTATCTCGACCAAAAAATCTAGCCAATCCTCCACTATGCTTCTCCTTGATTAGGTTCTCTCTCATAGAACTCCTTGGAATGCACAATTGGCTTCCTCTAAAAAACATCCCATTTTGGATTAAGAAATACAACCATCTTGTCCTATCCAATATAACAGGTTCCAAACAAGCCTTCCAAGCTTCTGCAAAGTCTGGATCTTCAGGATACAAACTCTTGAGTTCATTGAACCCAACAACCTCTATATTCATCTCTATCAACAAATTTTTCCTTCTACTTAAGGCATCTACAACTCTATTTGACCTTCCACTCCTGTACTTCAAAACAAAAGTATAACTCTGCAAAAACTCAACCCATTTTAAGTGCCTTTGATTTAACTTTCCTTGACTATTGAGATACTACAAAGCCTGGTGATCAGTATATACAACAAATTCTTTTGGAAACAAATAGTGTCTCCATTTCTTCAAAGCCTGAACTATAGCATAAAACTCTTGATCATAGAAAAAATATTTCTTCTTAGTATCATTCAACTTCTCACTAAAATAGGCAATATGCTTACCTTCTTGACTCAAAACAACTCCTATGACAGTGCCACTAGCATCACAATCTACCTGAAAGACCTTATTGAAATATGGAAGTGCCAAAATAGGTTGCTCTATAACTTTCTTCTTCAACATATCAAAACTTTTGGCTGATCATGTAGTCCACTTAAACTCTTTTCTATCCCTTCTCATTGCTTCAGTTAGAGGTGCACAAATACTACTGAAAATCTTAATAAACTTTCTATAAAAACTTGCTAGACCATGAAATGATCTTACCTCTGTAACATTCCTTGAGGTAGGCCATTCAATGATAACTCTCACCTTCTTTGGGTCCATTTTACGACCCTCTACTAAGACAACGAATCCCAAATACACCAACTCTCTCTTCAAAAAACTACATTTCTTCAAATTAATCAAAAAATCCTCCTCCCTTAGCTTCTAAAAAACTCTTCGGATATGCATCAAGTACTCCTCTAATGTCTTATTGAAAATAAAAATATCATCCAAATAAATAATAAAAAATTTCCTAAAAATTATTTCAATACCTCATTCATAAGTCGCATAAATGTGCTCGGTGCATTGCTTATCCCAAAAGGCATGACTAACCACTCGTACAGGCCCTCCTTGGTTTTAATGGTTGTCTTCCATTCACCTCCTTCTCTAATCTGGATTTAGTGATATCTGCTCTTCAAATCTATCTTCGTGAAGTACTCAACTCCACTCAAACAATCCATAATATCATCCATTCTTGGCAAGGGAAATCTATCCTTGATGGTGATCTTGTTGATGGCTCTAAAATCTATACACATATGTCATTCCCCATCCTTCTTTGGTGTAGGTACTGTAGGTACTACACATGGACTCAAACTTTGTTTGATCAATACCTTCCATAACAACTCTTGCACTTGTCTATTCAACTCTTCACTCTCTGCTGGACTCATACGATGAGCTGCCTTATTCGACAAATTGGATTTAGGAATCAGGTCCATTTGATGACTAATATTTTTTACTGGAGGCAAACCTTCGAGTATGCTATCAAAAATAATAGCCTGAAACTCATTCAACAAATTTGAAACCTCTACAGGTACCTCATTAGTATCTTCTTTATCAACTCTAGGGATCAATGCAAAACACATATGCTCATGCCTCATACCTTCTAAGTACTTTCTTCCATCAATCAAACAAATTCTTGCATTGTTGCATACCTTTTCCTCTACCTCTTTCAAGGGCTTCAACTTATGATGTACTCCATCCCTTTTCAAAGAATAGGTGTTGGCATGTCCATCATGTACTGCTCGCCGATCAAACTGCCATGGTCTACCTAACAACATATGAAAAACATCCGTAGGTATTATAGCACACAATACCTCATCATGGTAATTTCCAATCTTGAACCTTACCAAACATTGTTCATTTACCAAAGCTCTATGGTACTTATGCAACCAATCAATCTGGTATGGATTCAGATGTCTTCTTCTCTCCAACCACAACTTACTAACCATCTCTTCTAAAACAAGGTTATCAGTACTACCTCCATCAATAATAACATTGCAAACTTTACCTTCACACTTACATTTAGTGCGAAAAAAATTCTTCCTTTGAGTTGGCTCTTTCTCCTCATTGAACAAGGCTCTTCTAGTAACAAGATCCTCTCCTCTTTCTGCATCCTCAAAATGTGAAGACTCAACATCTTCATCTACATGTGAAACTCGTACATTACCCTCAAGTCTTCTATTTTTCCTTCCTTGATGTTGAGGACACTCATATTCCCTATGCCCTTCTTCTCCACATTGGAAATAAGTGCCATGAAAGCCTCCTCTTCCTGCTCCTCGTCTAGATCTTCCTCTTCCTCTTTGGTCTCCATCATTCTGATCACAAGGTCGATAGGTGTTAATCTCCTTTCTGGTTGTGGCTACTACTAGATCCTTCGCCCTTCTTTTGATCTTTATTTTGACCTCCATATAATTGTCCACTAGTCTTTCCACCACGACCTCCACCTCTTTGCTTGCTTTCAAACCCTCTATTCAACTTTTCTTCTACCTTCAAAGAAAAATGATAGACATCTTCAATGGTAGAAATTATTACTAGACTCAACTCTTCTTGAATTCTCAGCTTCAACCCATTTATGTAACATACAACTTTCTCCTTGTTGGCCTCAGAATGACCTGTTCTAATCAAGACTTGGTAGAATTCTTTTGTATACTCCTTAATAGATTTTCCTGCTTGTTTCAACCCTTGCATCTCCTTCAACAAATCCAACTCATAGTCCCCAGGAATGAATTGTCTCTTCAAATTTTCCACCATCAGATCCCATCTTGTTATTTTCTCTTTTCCTCTTCTATTTCTTTCCAACTGGACTTCTTTCCACCATATGCTAGCATGGCCTTTCAATTTGGCCTTTGCAAAATTTGACCCTATCTAGGTCTTATATTTCCTCATACTCAAAATACTCTTTCATGTCATTGATCCAATCGATCAGCTCCTCTGGATTTAAGTTTCCAACAAAATTAGAAACTTCTATCTTTGGCCTCTTTCCAATCTTGCAAATGGATCTAATTAGTTTGACTTCTCTAGGATCCATTACATCCTATACTTCCTCTTCGAATGGCTCCTCATCTTCAACCTCATCCTCACTTTCATCTCTTCTTCTGACATCATCTCCTCTACACAACTCTTCTTGTAGTGCTTGAACTTGTCTTTGGAGGGCTCTAAAACCCTCTTCTGTTACCCCAACATTTCTTCCACCATGGTTTCTTCGTGGAGACATCTTTTCTCATAGACCCACAACCACAAGTCCTGGTGTAAAATACCTTATGTTCGATGATCTGTCTACACACTCAAGAACTCTTGCTCTGATACCACTTGTTGAGAGCCACACCGCCTAAACCCACAAAACACAACAATAGATACCAACACAAAAGATACAAGATAGAAAATATCCCACTTTCAATTATTTTCAAAAAATGAAATTACATATTCAAATTTGCATGCTACAGCCTCATGGGCTTGATTCATTACAACAAAATCAACTCTAAAAATAAAACCTATTATTTGGAGCCACAATCTGCACTAATGGAGCCACCTTCTACAACCCCCTCATATCCCTTTTTATTTTACCCAATAACCACCCTAGAATTTTCTAGAAAGGGAAACTTTCCCTTTTGTTTTGGCGCCAAAAGTCCCTTCATTTGATTTTTGGCCTAGGAAGAAATTTTAATGAAATTCACTTTTTAGAGGGGCAACTTCGCGGGGCCATAACTTTTAATCCGGGTGTTTAATTTTCTATTATTAAATATCGTTGGAAAGATCTTGAAGATATCTACAACATGTGAACCCATCATAGGTCTGTTCATCCACTTTTTGAGTTGTTTTGTGGCCTCTAAAGTTTTATATTTGAATTTGAAGTTGCATTGAAGAAATTTCTCAGGATGGAAACATTAATTTCTCCCAAATTGTTCAGGGTATTGAGGCGATTCTTTTGCGATCGGAAATGTTTTTCAGCTCTACTCCTTTGGGTAAATTTTTAGGCCCATACGAGCTTGTTTAGGCCGACTTACTAAAAATAGTAAGTGACCATTTTTCGTTATTTTTGACTTTTGATTGTCCATCATGGGACTCAAAGCAACTAAAGAAAATGAAGAATTTTTTTTTTTGGGTGATGCAAGATTGCTCTACATCGCTGGATGCTCTTGCATCATCTATTAAGGGAAAAAATGTGTTCATTTTTCTTCTTCTTTGGTTGGTTCTTTCTCTAGTTGCTTTGGGGTTTTTCTTTGGCAGACCATGTATTTTGGATCTCTATTATTGTAAAGATTGGAATTTTTCCTCTACATCAATAGAATCAATCAATTTTTCCTCTTCTCAACTCTTTTATGTTTTAGTAAGTTATTACCTTGCATATATGAGTGTTTAATATATTTTCATGCATGTATGTTTGTGTTAAATTGTTTACAATTGATGGTTTGAGAAACTTTACTTTCCTTCAAGTGCCTTGTCAAACCCTAACCCTCTTGTATGCCTCTGAAAGTTGACCAAACAAAGAGTTGTGAAAGTCCCCTTGCCCCTTCTCAATGATGTATTGTGTAGTCTAAGTCAGGAAGAAACAACCTTTCCATCTTGGTGTATCACCTTCATCTTCTCTTTCATGTTCTCCTCTCCTTTTCCTTGTGAGTTGTTAATGGTAGGATTTCATGTGCTGGGTTGGATTGGCACATTGCACTGGGATTAAAAAAGGAATTTGACATTCTCTAGAGATTCGACCTCATACGTGCAAAGGTCCCACACCTTGAGGTCATTTCCATTGTGTCATTGGAATGCTGAGCTTCGTGCTCAACAGAGTGCAATTTCATGTGACAATAGTTTCTGGCACACCCGGTGGGACTACATTCTTTTCATTGAAAAAATGGGTGTTTTCTTCAATGCATCTTGCCTTTTGAGGCATATCTTCAAACACCATGGCGACTCCGTCAAAATTAGCTGGTTCAAGCATCCTAGTTTCACTTCATCTTGTTGAGGAGTTGGTGCGATCTTCAACATTTTAGCCTTTGGAGGTGTTCTTCAAGCACTTGGTGACTTTACAACTCTTTGGGTAACTCTTTGGTACGTACCCAAAATCTTTGGTTGGGCAGTCCTTTATTTTCCTTTCAAAATTTCAAAGTGTTTCCTATCATTTCCATGCATAAAAATGTCATATTATAATGGAACCATATGTATACCCCACCATATCAAGATAATGTCAACTTTATTCCTCCCAATCAGCCATATCAGGCTGGTCACACCTCCCATTTCATTCCATAAAACCCTACTATTGTGGGTTTTCAATCTTTTCAAAATGCTAACCACCCACCCCACCTTACTCAAACGTCCTAGATGCCCACATATTCCTATTAGTAACCCAAAGATACTCCTTATCCTTCATTTCAGCCCCAAAATGAAAGTGAACTCATGTCCATGGTGAAGGATCTATTTAGACAAATTATTGATCTTAAGGAACAACAAGAATTTGACCTACAATAGGAGGAGTGGGAAAATTAGGCCTATCAAGGGCAGTAAGAAGGTTATTTCCCATGTCATAATGAGTTTTTCCATCAAACTCATTATTCACAACAACAAAACAAAGAAGCTTAGTGGAGGTATGAGCAACAGTTGGAGGCACAAAGAAGGCAACAAGAGGAGTATGCAACAAATGATGTTGTTGCTAGGCAAGAAAAAATATGTCTTTCCCTTGCTCCAGAAAAAGTTCTTGAGACTCAAGTAGCCCCTTGCGTGCCTAGTTTCAAAAAACCACCTCCATTCGTTCTAGAACAACTTGCTAAGGAGGAGGTAAGAAAATATAAATTTGTAAGTTTCAAGAAACCTAGCAAGCCTCTTGAAACTTCGATTAACCCTCCTTTTGTTTTAGAGCAACCTATTGTGCAAGAGGTATGCAAGCACCAAAAATTTAGTTTCAAGAATCCTAATCAGCCCCTTGAAACTCCTATTCAACCTCTTGTGCCATCAAGAAGATCTTCTATGTTGGAGATCCTAAGTTTTGAGAGCCTCCATTCCTCACAAGAACCTACCCTTGAGGAGGCTCAACCTTTTACTCCTATTGAGCAGCCCCTTCTAGAGCTTCAACAAGAGTTTCAATGCACTTTTGACTGTTTTGCTCCCTCTTTTCCTATTTCACTCTTTAAAGGTGGACCTATGGTATGGGATCCTAATTAGTCAGAAGAATAGAGGAAGGAGCAATTTTAGGCTAAGAGTGAAGAGGTTGCTGTTGTGGAGCCTTCATGTGCTCTTGAAAATGAGTGTCTTGGTTTTTTGCAAGAAAATAATGAAGATGAAACAGTGTTGCAGCAACAAGGCATTAAAAAGGTAGAAAAAATGGATGCAATAGAGGAATCAATCCTCTCATTTAATGCCCTTTATTGTTTTGTTGAATATGAGGAGGATAGATTCAGCTATACCTACATCAGTTGAAACCTCCGAACAACTTTGTTTGGGCTTGATGGTTGAAGATAACTCCATGGCTTTGGAGTAGTAGTAGTAGATGTTTTTAGCCCTTGTTATAGTGGATGAAGATCTATGATCTATTGAGGTCTATAGTTTTGAGGTGGAGAATCTCTTTTGGGATGATTTAGAAGCTTTTTTCTCAAGCTTGGATGTCGATATTTCACCCGCAAAAGAGAAGATTTATGAGCAACAGTATAAGAATGAAGAAACAAAAGAGGACATGACAACCATTACATGCCACAAGTCTGATTTTTTTGCAGCTCGTTGCCAAGAAGAAACGAAAATCAAGAGGCAATTTGAAGAATTTAGTTCTTCACTTGATGTGTCTCAAAAATCTAAGTTTTTTTGTTGATGAAGTGTGCATCAATGCAAATTATTTTGTAGTTATTGAGAAACCACACATTTTTTTGGAGAGTGATGCTCCCGTTGCTCAATTTGTTTGTATGCTTGAGCTTCAAAGTTTCTCATTTGAGGTGCATGAAGAATAGATTCCTTTTGTAGATCAAAAATTAGATTTGGCATATTTTTCATCACCATGTGAGCTGGAAACATTCTCCTTTTGTTTTAGCTCATGGGTATGTGCAGGATCATCATGGAAAAAATAGGCCCTTAAATGGCAAAAAATTCAGAAAAATTAAAGTTAGGCAACTTGACGTAAAGATTTGAATAAGTTATCAATATTATTTCAAAAATATGTAAGAATAGAATCTATAGAAAATTGAATGTAGTTTCTAAACTACTAGGTTTATTTTTTTTTTAAATCTATTTGGTGAAAATTTGAAATTTCAATGCAGTAGTACTTAAATTTTAGGGAAAAAATAAGTAGGTGTTTGTCTAACCACCCTAACCACAATAAAATGATAATTATTTTTATAAGATTTTAGATATAAGTATAGGACTCATGTCTAGATGTGATGCATATTTTTTGTAATTTTTCTAAGTAAATAATTAATTATGAATTTTTTATTACAACTTTTAAAAATATAAAAACTCGTATGTCGACCACCTTAACTTGGTCAAAACTTCATGAAATTTGATTTTTTTATTTTTAATCCTATAGTATGTGAAGCATAGAATGTGACACATGTTTCAAATTCAAAAAATGTGATACCATTTGAAAGCTATAGATGTTTTTCAATTAGCCTATCAATCAGGACTTTAGTCGTAATTCAAATAGAAAATGAATAATAATAATTTATTAAATTCAAAATAAAGCATAATTTATATTGGTGGAAGGCTGAGAATCTCCTTTAAAAACCCTTTTCGTTTCATCAATTTTGGGTTAAAAAAAAGTCGTCAGCCACATACCCTTCACATACCCATTATATCGCCACTTTTTGGCCCATTATGATCTTGCACATACCCTCATGCATTGAAGAGGTCAGGGATAGTGATATTGGATCATCCTTTTGTGAGGTGAGTTCTCTTCTCTCTACAAAAGGTTTTCTCTTGGATGCTGACCTATCTTCAGAAAAGTTCACCCCTACTACTGTATGTTCACCTAAGGCACTAGTGTTAGATGAATCTAACACTTGCATCATATGGTTCCCTTACAATGGAAAAATTTACACTGAAGTAATCTTTCACATTGCAAGCATTTCGTGCACTTACATGCATGTTGGCAGTAGTTTTCAATGGTTGCAGCTGGCTGAGGTTTGCAATTATGGTTTGAGGGAGACCAACTCCTTCAAAAGGTTAATCTTTGATAGAGGCAATCTTCCATTCTTTGCTTTCTGTTAGTTTGTGTATATATTGTAAATATCTTGCTTTCCATGAAGTGCATTTACACACCCTGTATTCTCCTTAAGGGAATGTATGATCTTAGCTTTCATGCTTTTCTCCAAGTGTAGTCGCACATGTTTTGTTTTTCTTTGAGGAGGCCCAACTGTTAAGTTTTTCCCTCATGACTATCTGCCCAATGGACCGATAAGGCCTTTGGATCCTATGATTAGCAAGAAATGATCCAACAGAAGTCGCCATTAATGTTAACATTTCATGCCCCCCTTTTGATGACCCATCACTAATATTTGATCTGAGAGATTCCCCATGGGCCATCTTGCATATTTTTTCCTTGGAGGTTTCCTAAATTTTTCTAAGTCCCAATATTTTGGATTTTTCGAGTTGTCTCTTATCCACTTCCTTCATGCCTTCTCCATCGCTCCCTTCCTTCCCCTTTTTCTTCTAAGTATTTTGGGTGTCGGCCTTCAGCCTTACCCTTTACCCCTTACCAATCCCTCTCCTCTTCCATTTTCTCCTTTCTTCTATCATCCTTCGGCCTTCGAGTATCGACCTCTGCCCTTACCTCTTCCTTCTTACCATTTTCACTTCACAAGGTAGGCCTTCCTCCTGACCTCTAACCTCTGATGGTTTGAGGTCCAACCTCTGAAGTCTTCAAACTTTTCTCTTCTTTGACCTTCTTCTTCCATTTTCCTTCTCATCAATTCCTTAACCCCAAAATCTGACTAAGTGTCAGGGTTTCGAGTTTCGGCCTTCAGCCTTCCCCCTTACCTCTTACCTTTCTTTGGTAAGAGGTATTTCATCTTCCTGACCTCCAACCTCTGACGGTCCGAGGTTGGATGCCTAATGCTTCCTTTCTCCTTCGCACTTTGCTCCTTCCAAGCATGTGGTAAGCGATAGGCCCAACACCTAACCCTTGAAAAATGCACATTTTTGGGGCTCCATACCATTTTTTTCATGCTTGTAAAGGTCATTTTTTCGGGCCTAACACCTCAAACTTCTTGCATTTTTACGTGTTTTGTAGGAAACATTTTTGAGACTTGATTTGACTTTTGAGTGCCCAGATCTAATTCTTGAGCTTCAAGGACAACATTAATTTCTCCCCTCACCTTCTACAAGTGGATTTCATGGGCACCCATGCCCATTTATTGCTCTTGTTGACTTTACTAATCAATATTTTTATAGGATGACTCCATTATTGCACACACAGGCTTCATTGCTAACCCTGGTTAGGGTTAGCGTTCGATTTGTGTTTCTCAATTATGCCTAATCTATAAAGGCAAAAAAATTATTCATTTTTCTTCTTCTTCAGTTGGTTCTTTCTCTGGCTCCTCTAGTGTTTTTCTTTGGTAGACCATGTATTTTGCATCTCTGTTATTGTAAAGATTGGATTTTTTCCTCTACATCATGGAATTGATCAAATTTTTCTCTTCTCAGCTCTTTTGTGTTTGAGTAAGTTATTACCTTGCATATATGAGTGTTTATTATATTTTCATGCATGTATGTTTGTGTTAAATTGTTTATAGTTGCTAGTTTGAGAAACTTTCCTTTCCTTCCAACACCTTGTCAAACCCTAACCCTCTTGTATGCTTCTGAAAGTCGACCAAACTGAGAGTTGTGAAATTCCCCTTGCCCCTTCTCAATGATGTATTGTGTAGTCTAAGTCAGGAAGAAACAACCTTTCCATCTTGGTGTATCACCTCCATCTTCCCTTTCATGTTCTCCACAAAAGAATTCCTTAGTGATCACATTCTCCAAACACACAGGATCAATAAGAATCCCATTTGTGGGCTTATCATTGATACATTCGATGATATAGAGAGAACCATTGGGCACATGCATAGATGCATCAATATGTGTGAAAGAAATGTCAAGTAATAAAGTAGTTTGGCCCTTACAAGGTCAAACATATATGATACCTACCATATCCTATAGGCCATCTTCATTATTCATGTCATTAGATGTATCAAAATCCATCTCATCATTCTTAACATCATAAGATTGCACGAAGTGGGATGAATGATTAAGCATTGGGTTGGTAAAAATTTGCAAATTTTAGTTTGGTGGGGACATAAACTTATTCCCTTGATCATTAGCACCACCCAACTGGATGTGAATAGAATCAATGAGATCTTGCACTTGTTGTTTAAGACACATGAATTATTCTATACCGTGTCCACTTGTGCGATGATATTGAAAAAAGATATTTGGATTGTAATTTGGAGGTAGGGATTTGGTTGTGTGCATAGGTCTAACCAGATGTAAGCGAATTAAATTCTTGTTCAAAATTTGCAACAGGATTGAATGTAGTGAATTAGGTAACAGGATAAATTGCCTATCTCTCGCTCTAAATTGGCATGGGGTTGAACTTATGGAAGAAATTTGAGGTTCAACATGGTTGGTTGTTTGAGTTGAGTTTATCTTGATAAAGTTCTTGTTTTTCTTCTTGAATGGTTGGTAGTTGTTTTGAGGTACGAATTCAGACTTTTCAACATGAGTAAATGAAGATGCCTCTTCATATTGACTAATTGAATTCTAATAATCTTGAAGAGCTATACACAAATGCATAAAATATGGAAATTTCATCAATGAGATTCTATCTATTATGTCATGTTGTAGGTTTTCAATGGACATTCTTATTGGGGAAGGTTAAGGTTGGTTTGTGAATGAAGCAACTGATATCATGCTATAAAGTCTGTGACCTTTTCATTTTTCTTTTGTTTACATCTCATTAAGTTAGTTAGGGTATTCTTAGGACCAATGTGTAATTGGAAATGTTGGAGGAATGCGTCAACAAGTTCATTAAATGAGTGGATTGAGTTATTCGACAATGAACAAAATCATTCCAAAGCCATGCCTTTCAGTGACCTAGGAAAGAGTTTAGCCAAGAGTTTGTCCTAAAAAATGAAGTCACTACATAAGGTGATATATGCCAGTATATGGTTGCTAGGGTCTCCTTTACCATTGTATTTCTCAAATCGAGGTATCTCTATGTTTTGTGGTATTGGTGTTTTAAAGATTTCAAGTGACAATGGGCTCCTTTTGACATATTGTGATGGTTGTTTATTTTGGTTTTGGTTCAATGTTGAGATTCGTTGTTGAAGCAATGTCACATTTTGCAAAAGTTGGTTTATGACAGAATCATTGCTTGACATGTTTTGGGAATGAGGTGAATATGGTGGAAGTGTATATGTGCTAGGTGGACTACTATGTTGCAAGTTTTTGAGAGGTAATGGGTATGATGTTTGAGTTCACAAAACTAAGGATTCCCAATGGAAATACCCAAAGTTGGAGCTATACTATTGTTTTGTTGTATCATTGTGGCAATAGTTGGATTTGTGTATGTGGGAATAGAGGTTATAGTTGTAGGGATGGAGACTTGATTTCTTCATTGACTTTGAGTATTATTAAAATATTGAGTGCAACTAACCATTGTAGGTATGTGAGCATCAACTTTATAGGCTACGCTACGCAAAACCTCTAATCCTTGAGCATCATTAATTAGCTTCCTCATGTTGTCTATGATAGGGACCATCATACTAGCTAGATATTCAGTACTCACATAGTATTTAAATTTTTCTAAATCTTTTTCTAGTTGTTTCAATTTGTCTTCAGAAACATGGGAAATGATGGTTTCAACATCCATGAAAGTGATTAATGGTGAGGTGGTCATGGGGAATGTGGCATTAGGAATAGAGTCCAAAATGGGTTGAGTATTGACAACACTTTGCATGAAAGAGTTAGAAAACTTAGTATCCACAACAGATGTAACAATAGCATAGGATGCCATGAGTCTCAAACTACGTCTCATTGAAGTATTGGTAATAGGACACTAGGTTGTGAAACTCGTACAAGTTTCATGACACAAAATGCACCCAATATGAACACCAAACTAATAAATAAGCACAAAAAAAACTCAAGAACAAGAATCAAACAACAAAAGCAAATGGGAAACATAGCAACAAAGGTCTGAGAAAAGGTTTGTTTAGCCAAGAATAGAAAGATAGAGTCACCCAAGGGCATCTAGGTCTTGGTCAGGGGTTCTAGAAATTTAAAGTTTTGTGTGCTATCCTACTTAATAATTATGATTCTACTTGCAAACAATTGTAACAATAAATAATTTTCCAAAATTTTCTTAATTCATGCCAATTTGATGCAAAATGCAAGTATGCAACAGTTTTGAAGATCTTTGAACAATTTTGAATGTAGATTTTAGATCTAAAATGCAATGATTGACTGATCCTGAGACGAAGATACCTGGAAATGATGACTCTAAATAAAAATTTGAAACCAAGCAACACACCTTTCACCTTTATGATGTATATGCAAAATGCCTTAAAACTTGTAATTATGAACTCCAAAATAGATATCTTCAAGTACCAACCAATCGAACAGACAAAGAGAGACAATTGAGATTTTTTTTGTTGATTCTACTATACAAGGATAAAGTCACTTAGGGGCATCTAAGTTCTTACATGGGGTTTTGAAAACTGAAAAAATTAAATGTTTAAGGTTGTTGTTTTTATCTGCAAATAGGTTTGATAGTGACTATTTTTCAAGAAATTTTCAATGTAAATGAAACACAAATAGATGAAAATGTGTGAACAAAAATGAGCAATTATGAATGTAATTTTCAATGAAAATCTGATCTAAATGACTGAAACACACCCTAATGCAAGCTATGATGCAATATGAATGCAATATTTTTGAATTTTTATGACTTTTTATGATGCAAATATGAAACTCTAAATGAGAAATGCAAGACAATATGATTGAAACCTAGAACTAGGGTTTGAAAGACTACCAATTTCAAAAGGTTTAAGATGTTAACATGTCATGTTCACCAAAATGAAACAAAAAAATAGAACCCATGGTCCTAATGTGTAGAACCTAGAATTGAATTTTGTGTGTATCTTTTTCCAAGTTACATTAAAGAGGGAGATCAACAAGGTGAGTAGATTGACTATCAACCATGTAGTTGAGCCAATCAGACCCTGATCGCCTTCTTTTGAGCCTTAGAAATGGACTGGAAATGATTGAGATTGATTAACCTAATTAGACTATATGACTTAATATGCAAAGTGCAAGATCTCGATAGACAATAAACTGAAACAACAATTTGCCAACAAATTTGAGATGTATTGGAGACTAAGTACTTGTCATAAAATGTTGGATCTAGGATGCATAAGGGGACTCAAATTCCTAGGGGCACATGGGTCTCTGATAGGGGTTTTGAAACTATTTTTGCAGTCATCTAATGAAAAAACTGAGCTTTTGTTTTCCATTTGCAAACTTGTTAGAAATTTGTCGAAAAGTTTTGTAAGTGAGTTTTCATGGCTTGAAAATTTTTAGGGATTTGAATGCAACAATGGAAAAAAATTCTTCAATCCTCCTTCAAACCTAAAACCTGCACATTCAAATAGAGGGAAAATTTTGGGCCGTTTATGGGCTTGCCTCAATCAAAACCCATGTAAGTGTTTCCACTTCCACAATGACAATGTCAATAATAAAAATGATAATCAAAAGGAAGGAATGATGAAATCACAAAGTGTTGTAACTCACCACCCTTCAATGACTTTCTTGAAGGACTAAAGTCATACACATCACCTCAAGGTCTTGGATCTTGCTTGCCTGATTTTCTTGAATGCTTTGGAGACCTACAAAAGTGTTAGCCTTCACAAAACAATGACAACATGAACACACATAAAATTTGACATGATGTTGGATCTTGAATTGCTGCAATGAAGCACTAAAAATATGTTGCTCTTGGCTTGCTCTTGAATGCTCTTGATCATAATTTTTCCAATAAATTTCCATTAGATTTCAAATGATAAAATACCTAGGTATTTATATGAAATTATTCTAATTTCGTGAAAATTATATTCCAAAAGCCGACACTTGAACTTTAAATTTTGAATGTTAAAATTCTTCCAACAACATATTAAAAATTGGTCCCTGAAAATATAGGGGGACCGATATGCCCTAGGGTGTATGGGTCCTAGCCTTATTTTCTAGGACACATGACGCTAGGAGCAAACCATTAATTTCTTGCATTTGTTCAATGCTTGCAATTCTTTAAAAAACGGTAAAAATAGGCCTTGGAATGCATAATTTAAGAAATTAGGAGCTTAATTAGGTCCAATAAATTAAGGGGGACATTTAACATAGTGTGAAATTGTTAAGGGTGACAATTTTCAACACTACAAAGTGCAATGCACAAAGAATTACTTTTAGAATCAAAGCCTTTTGTAAACTCAATTTCCTTCCTTTTTGTATCTCTATTCCTCTTATAGCATTCAATTGTTATGTGACCTAATTTACCACAATAATTACATTTCTATTTACTTTTATTATGATCATTGGAGTGTATTTGGTTTCATACTTTCAATTTCTCTCTTGTTTTATTATGTTGTATCTTTTGTAGTTGTGTTTCCCCTTCATTTTGAACGCTTGAGACTCATCACTAGATGACTCCCTCTCCTTGATTTGGCATTTTTCTTCTTGCACTAGCTTAGCACATAACTCTTCATATTTTATATTTTTTAATATATCAACAATATCTAGCCCTCATATAAATGGTTGATAGGATCTTGGAAGACTTTGTAATATTATTTGCACAAAATATTTATCATCTATATCCTTTCGAAGAGAAGCAAGTTCATTTTTCTTTTCTTTTAATTTTTTTAGATGAGGGACCAGTTCTTGTGAATTTGATAATTTCATATTTTACAATTATGTGGTGAGAGTTAGGATCCATATGTATCACTCAAATTTTCACATGTACTCTTCAAAATACCCCATTCTTTGACTTCACTTCTCTCATTGTGAACTACTAAAAAGCCTTCCTCAGAAAGTGTAAACTTGATCAATGGTGTTGCCTTTATCTCTCATCCTAATCTTCTTGATCTTTTCCAAGGTTTTTTGGTCTTTTTTCACTATCATTAACAATTTTATAGCAATTTTGAAGCATTAGATTAATCTCAATACAAGATACACAATCATAATAGTTTTTTTCATTTAATTTAATTATAGGCAAGGGAATACCAATGTAATCCATTATGCTAAATCCCCTCTTTTTAAGATGATAATAAAATTAAAAGTAATATTCAAATTCCTTAATGCAATTTTTTAAAACAAAAATCTCTTACCAATTTTTATACTAATATTATTTTCTTTCTTGTAATATTGCTCACTTTCTTTGCCACAAAAAAATTGCTTGTGCTACTCATAATTGAATCACAATTTGCATAGTTCAAAGTCCACACTACAAAACACACATATCGCTGCCCAATTTTTTTTTCCACAAAAAAATTGCTTGTGCTACTCACAATTGAATCACAATGTGCATAGTTCAAAGTCCACACTACAAAACACACATATCGCTGCCCAAAATTTAAGAGGGCTTTGATACCATATTGAACAAATAAATAATTTTAAATAGAAAGGACAAAAGAGTGCAACAAGTAAAAACATTTGAGTACATTGATATTATCAGAAATAAAATTACATAATAGTTTGTTTATTTCTTATTACTTGTATAGTAGTATAATTGTTGTTGTATTTATAGATTCCATACAATTATCTAGATTATCTTAGAATGGCTAATAAAAGTCTCTAATGTGAAAAATATAGAAAAAGATGGAAGTTTCCAATAGATAAATATTATCTCTTGCACAACTTTTTTTTTAAATACATTCTATAAGTATTCAAAAGATAAACATTATCTCCAACTAGGCGTGGAATTTGACAGTCACCCCTACCTATCATACACAAATTTTATGATAGTTTGATCATTTAAATTCCTTGCATTTGACATTTTAAGAAAAATATAAATTATCAAAAAAAAAAAAATTATGATTTTTTTATATAAAATGTTCTATATTAAAACATTTTTATTGAATTTATAAATCATACATATTAAATATGTAAAAATATATATATTTTTATCTCTAATGAAGTAATGCAAATAATTTAATTACTATTTTAGAATATATTATTCTGTATCATTTAAATTAACTAAATATTTTTGAATAGGAATCATAATTCTTAAAAATTACAATAAAAAATAAAGAAATATAATAAATATTATAAACCTTCAATATGTGGTTTTCTTATATTTAAACTCAAAATTAGCTTCCAAAAGAAAATAACTGTTTTCTTTTATTATTTTTAAATTGAGATGCAAAAATTAATGATGCATTAAAAATAAAATAACCAAAAACAAATGATATCAAAGGTCAAGAACTCTTCAAGTGACTTTGTATTATTTCATATCTAATATATTTCACTTCTTTTTACATCATTTGTTTGAGGTCCATCTAAAGATACTCTCATTAATGTATCCAATATATATCCAAACCCACCTTCAAATTTCTAACATCTTTGATAATGTTTGTTTTGAAAATCCTCTTTCATAATCAACAATACTTGCAAGAATAGTAAGCATGGCGTGCCATAACTTTATCATATGAGAATAGCTTTTGTGCCAATATGTGGTGTCACAATAGACTCTCCATATATCTTTCATCTTGAAACCCTCACAACTCAAATGCAATGAATAAAAAATAGAGTTTAACTCCCATTTGCAACCACTAACATCAAATGTGGATACAAATTCATTGAAACTATTTGGAGTAGTATGTTGCAAAATTTGGAGAATCTTATCAAGATAGTGTTGTAAGATATTATCTTGAGTTTGAAAATCTGATGGATAATAAGAAAGGTTGAAGAGTTTTGCTACATAAAAAATAAGAAGATCTAGATATATTTTTCATTCAAATAATCAATGAGATTTTGAATATAGCCTTTTGTGAGAAGTTGAAAATTATGTTTTGCTTCTTAAGCATGAAGTTTCATGGTATGCTTCCCTACATCACTATACTCAAATCCCTCAATTGGAATACATATACATTTTAATTCATGTATATCAATGACAACATATTCTTCTTGGAATTTATTACATCCAAATTGAGAATCAATCAAGAATTTTGAAAGATAAGTTATACCTTCTACAAATGTACATTTTCTCAAAAACCATCTTAAAATGGTGGAAAAGAGGATTCAACAAAGATATGTGGGGTAAAACCTAGGATTTAAATCCACTTTCCCTATTTCATTAGGAAATATATCACAAGGTGTAAAGATTGAATTTCAACCTTAATGGTGAGCCAATCAGACCTGGATCTCAATCCTTAGGATAGTAGGAAAGAGATGAAATCAAACTAAAATGATTTAAATTATTTGGAATGATTAAACTAAATGAATAACAAGACCTAATACATAAAATGTTGATTCCTAAAAATATAGAAAAAAATTTGATAATTTGCAGACATATCTAAGAAGGGTCTGATGGCATGTACTTGTCACCAAAAGCTGATTTTGAGGTCTACTGACAGACTGGTTCACCCTTGGGCGAATAGGTCTTAGTCAATCCTTCCAAAATAAATTTTGATATTCCTTTGATGATGGATCTTAGCTTTTGTTTGACATAGGTCCCACTGTCGAAAAGTTGAAAATAAATTCTACAACTTAGTTTTCTATGGTTTGACAACAATGATGACAACTTGTGCAATAATGCAAAATTGCTCTTTAAGATCTCTTCAATTCTTCTTCAACATGTAATTTTCACTTACACAAAGAATTTTTTTATTTTTTATTTTCTCTGTATGGGGGTTTGCCTTAGTCAAAACCTAGTTTGGTAATTAAACCTTGATGAATAGATAATGGAAAAGGAAGGAAATGATGAATGAACAATGCTTGTTACTATAAGTGTGAAATAAGTAAAAAGTAAAAGAATAAACTAAAACACTTCTTAATAAGACATTATATCAAGATTAACATGAATTAAACTAATTTAAAACATAAAAAGCCTGAAAGCATCTCATTGTCTCCTATCTCCAAAGATTTATCAAGTTACAGAGGCTCTCAGATTTGTAAGCATCGTAACTGTTTAAAATGCCTATCTAGAGAATGGAATGGATGCTAAATGCAATGATCATGTGATGATTGAGAATGATTTCTAGATGGTATGAAGCTACTGTAAACTATTCTAATGAAAATTGATAAAAAGGAAGCTACAGTAAAAACTAATGATGCTACCATGATATGAAATTCTACTGATGCTATGATGCTATGATGCTATTGATATGGTTGCTTGATTGCTATTCTTGCAAAGTAAGTTTGCACAAATTGGGATTTCTCAGATCATTTTCATGCTTTAGAAGGTTGTATATATAGATTTTCGGCAACACATTTGCATAGGGGCAGCACAACAGAGGCCTGGATTCAATCTTGAGAATTGAGTGGTGAGAGAATGAGGAGCTTGAGCTGATCATGGGAATTGTTCCTCCCCATGAAAACATCAGGCAAGATGATAGGAAAGATTAGAGGAAAAAGATTGAGAGGATTTCCTGCAAGTTTATCCCCAAAGCTTTCCCGTGAATGCCAGTTGAATTAATTAGATTTGAAAAAATCTAATTTTATTGGTGAGTGAATAGAGGAATATTTGATTTATGCCTTTATTTGAATATTTTTGATTTATTCAATTAGCAAAAGGGGGAATAAATAATTTAATAAAACAAACTATAGAAGTTGTTTATTAAATTAAATTAAAGGAATATGATAATTAAACAACAAAGTATTTAACCTCGTTTAATTAATTAACATTAAATAATGTGATAATTAAATAATACCAACTATAGAAGTTGTAATTTAATTAAATCTGAAGAATAGAAGAAATGAACTATAAATAAATATTTCTATTTATTTAATAGTAGAGGAAATTAAAGTAATTAATCAAATAAATCATATTTAATTAATTTGATTATCTAGACCATTTTTAGGTGTATACATTTTTCCCCTCTTTGAAGTGATGTGTTTATGCATTGCTTCAAAGAAAATTTTGTGCTGCTGTTGCCAGTATCGACGAAAAATTTCTCAGTATGCCCCAGATGTGCCCCAGACACTGTTTTTTAGATGATGATGATGAATATATGCCCCCTCAGGAGATAAATTGATGAAGTTTTTGATTTTTTTGATTTTTTCAAATTTTTATGATTTATTGATGATTTTCATGCAAGGTTGATGAATATCAGTGATGAAAAATTTATCTCCCGATATTTGATGTAGAAAGTGCCCTAGGATGCTTTTGAATTAATCTCCTCAAAAATTTATTTAAATATCCCACAAAAAATCCCTCCTTTAATAACCTATAAAAGGTCAAAAGGGTCATTTTCACACTCATTTGTGCATTTGACTTTTGAAAACTTTGTGAGAGAGCTTTTTGTGCCACGTGGAGTGAGATGTCGATTCCCCATCACACCCACCAATTCGAGCATGTATGACATCACCAATGGCCGGCCGCCTACGGACCTCTGGTATGTACCTTTTTTCCCCTCGTATTTCGTGTCTTGTCTTGTTTTTTGTGTAGTTTACAAATTTTTAATTTTCTAAATTTTTTTAGCACTTTGAAAGTCTATTGTAACGCTTTTAGTTACTGTTTTAGCACTTTTAAGTTTTTGGCACTTATGAGCTCCATTTTAGCACTTCGCTAGGATAGATTAGTGCTTTGGATAACTGTTTTAGCGCTTGACCCAAAGTTTTAGTGCGTTGACTAAGTAGAATAGCTCTTTTGTAGTTTTGGCGCTTTGACCATCTGTAATAGTGCTTTTGACTGATGAAATGGTGCATGTCATGATTTAGCACTTTTAATGCATGTTTTAGCACATCTATGCCAGTTTGATGAAGTTTGTCAAATTTGTCCTTGATTTTGTCGATTTTCGATCGTGTCAGCCATTGGTTTGGTTTGATTGATTATCCTGATCAAATTGTGATGTTCGAACTCATGATAGGTGAGCTATGATGTTTGATTGATGATAATTATTCTCATGATAGGCGAGAAATAATTATAGTTTGATTGATGAACCTCATGATAGGCGAGGTTGATTTGATGCTTTGATTATTGACCTCATGATAGGCGAGGTTCAATGATTCTTGATGATTTGACCTCATGATAGGTGAGGTTCAATGATGCTTACTTATGAGATTTGTTCAAAAGTCTCACCAATAGCTGATTAGTTTTGATAGAATAACTTGATGTTTGATTCGACAAAAAGTACTAATTTTTGAAAATTTCCTGATGATAGGAGTCATTAGAGAACCTTCAGGTTTGAGAGCAATTTTCGTGGACATTTGATTTGATACCTCAATTGGCTCAGCCTGATACGACGATTATTACACGTTGTGGACTATCTTCTCTTTTATACATGCCCCATATTAGGATTAATCAAGGTCTATTGACAGCGCTAGCTGAGAGGTGGCATATCGAGCATAACACCTTTCACCTTCCGACCAGTGAGATGGCAGTCACCCCGGAGGATTTCTGATGGATTTTGCAGCTTCCCATCGTTGGAGATGTCATTTATGATTCTGCAGAGTAGGGTGGTATTGAGGCTCTTCGGAGGGTATTTTAGGAAGAGCATATTGTTGGAGAGTGGATTCCATCGTAGGAGATGGTAGCTGATTATGCCACTTTACCTACAGTTCTTGCTGGTTTCATCGATGGATTCCTTAGTCTTGATCGCAGGTCTAAGGGATTCTCTGTTGGTTGGGGCCGAGTTTTGGAGAGTATGGTTGTTCATTGCACCAAATTTGCTTGGGTCACGTGCATGCTTTCCCACTTGCATCATGATTTACATTCAACTGTATATCTTAGAGGTTAGATTTTTTCAGTCAGTGTCACCTTGCTTTAGGTGTGGGCATGGGAGCACATAGCTATTACGCGTCCAGTTCCAGTTAGACATAGACCACCTATGAGACTCTATGTGTTCAGATATGTCGGTCGACTTACTCAGTCTAGACTGGGTAAGTTAGAGTATTGGAGGAGAGTGATTGACGATATAGAGTTTGTGACATGGCATCCATACCTAGACTACGAGTAGTGGGACAAGGATGATATTCATGTGCCTTTTTTGTGTCAGTCGATGATACTGATTGGTCGAACTCATTGGGTACTGGAGATATTTTTGATCAGACGAGTGTATAGATAGTACGGGATGGTTCAGGGTATGCCCCAGGGTGTTGCTCATTATTCCCATTGTCAGTCAGATTTTGCAGATTGGGGGCCTAGTTTATCATTTGATGTTGTTTAGGAGTTTTAGGCCTTGCAACCACTTGAGTGGGACATCTGTCATGATATTGTTGAGCCACTAGTTACATCAGATTATGCTGAGTATCTAGCTTTGCATCCTTTTCCACGTCTGACTATTCCCGATGAGCCTGCTCCTTTACTAGCAGAGGAGGATGTTGCTATTTCACGTGGTCGTAGGTAGAGGAGAGTTGAGTTTGAGGTGAATGTTGATGTTGGTGTTGTTGGTGAGGAGGATGTTGATGTTGCTGGGGATGTGGGTGAGGAGGAGGATAGTGGAGAGGAGAGTAGCGGGGATGATAGCAACGGTAATGACTATGATTTTGATCGTGTAGATTTTGTAGGTGGGTCGGGTCCTACCTTAGATTTTCTTGAGCATACAGTGCCTCGTAAGAGGTAGGCAATGAGAGATGTTGCAGATGAGTTGCAGATAGCTACCCTTCAGGTGCAGTTAGAGACTGCTCAGGAGTAGCTTTTTCAGGCTCAGGGACTATTAGAGCAGACTCAGGTGCAAATGCAGGCACAGGCCCAGTCACACGCAGAGGCTTTAGCATCAGTGCAGGAACATTTGGTGGCAACATAGTCATAGATTGCAGTGTTGACAACTGAGAGGGATGCTACTAAGCAGAGTGCAGGGTCAGCTCAAGCTCAAATTGCATCCTTGACAGCCGAGAGGGATGTCACCAGGTTTATAGTAGAGGGTGCCCAGGCCACAACCGAGAGATTACAGAGACTGGCAGATGGTACCTCCCTAGCAGATTATATGCGAGAGGTTGCTTGTATTGGTGGGGAGGTGGGGTACTATAGATCTAGATATTATGATGTCATCCCTTCTGAGCAGAGAGTGAGCTTCAGGCAGTCCCGATCTGGTAGGACACATTCCAGGATAGTGAGTGCATGTGTGACACAGCCTCTTCGGAGAGATCCCAGAGATCCCAGAGATCTTGGTAAATCTGGTGGTGGTATAGGTCCCAATCCTGCGATTCCTACACCATTTGGAGCTAGCAGCACATGATTGTTGTATGTGTTGTATTCGAGATGTGATGTATACTTCGATTATTTTCATATACAACCAGTTTTGATGTTATATCTCCTTTCATTTTAGACATCATTGTATACTTGACATTGTGATTTTGATCTATATGATATGCAGTGGATTTTTATCAATGCATTACGTATTCTATATGATTTTATGATGGATGCATTTTCTTTTATGTTTGATATGTTATATGATGATCCTTTTACTATGATGTGATGGATGCAATTTATGATCATGATGATATACTTTGATATGATGTTCTATTTAGGATGTGCATATGAATGGATGGATATATGTTATATGGATGCATGATGTATGGATGATGTAGGATTCATGATGTAATTATATGTATGATCATGGATATGATGTGTATAAATGATATACTATATGTGATGTAAATGCAAATATATGATGTAGTAAATGGATGGAAATGATGAATGATATATGAGGTAATAAATTGATGTATGATTTTTGATATGAAAAATGACATGTTAAATGATTGTATGCTACATGATATGATTTAATGGATGAATGAAAATGTAATGATATAGATTTATTTTTGAGATTTATTTTATGCAATATTTTATGTGATATGGAAAATATGATATGATGAATGTTAAATGATATGATTCAAATGTATGAATGATGAAATGATGATTAAATCCTTTCTAATGTATGCAAATGAATATGATGATGCAACTATATGATCATGATGATGTTTTTGTCAAGTATACTCAATCTAATTATGAGAAAAGATAATCGTTTAATGAATGATTCGCCAATTTTGTAACAAATACTCTGCAGATGTAACACTATCATGAATTCAATCTATTTTACCATGCAAATCTACATGCAAACATTGGAATTTTAACGATACTTTTGTACTTTGTATCATCATTGAGCTTTTTAAATGTTGAAAGTATTACTCAAGTCATCATCGGTTTACATTATAATGTAAGTGTGAAATAAGTAAAAAGTAAAAGAACAAAATAAAACACTTCTTAATAAGACATTATATCAAGATTAACATGAATTAAACTAATTTAAAACACAAAAAAGCTTGAAAGCATCTCATTGTCTCCTATCTCCAAATATTTATCAAGTTACAGAGGCTCTTAGATTTGTAAGCACCATAACTGTTTAAAATACCTATCTAGAGAATGGAATGGATGCTAAATAAAATGATGTGATGATTGAGAATGATTTCTAGATGGTATGAAGCTACTATAAACTATTATGATGAAAACTGATAAAAAGGAAGCTACAATAAAAACTAATGATGCTACCGTGATATGAAATTCTACTGATGATATGATGCTATGATGCTATTGCTATGGTTGCTTGATTGCTATTCCTACAAAGTAAGTTTGCACAAATTGGGATTTCTTAGATCATTTTCATGCTTCAGAAGGTTGTATATATAGATTTTCGGCAACACATTTGCACAGGGGCAGCACAACAGAGGCCTGGATTCAATCTTGAGAATTGAGTGGTGAGAGATTGAGGAGCTTGAGCTGATAATGGGAATTGTTCCTCCCCATGAAAACATCAGGCAAGATGATAGGAAAGATTAGAGGAAGAAGATTGAGAGGATTGCCTGCAAGTTTGTCCCCGAAGCTTTCCCATGAATGCCAATTGAATTAATTAGATTTGAAAAAATCTAATTTTATTGGTGAGTGAATAGAGGAATATTTGATTTATGCCTTTATTTGAATATTTTTTATTTATTCAATTAGAAAAAAGGGGGAATAAATAATTTAATAAAAAAACTATAGAAGTTGTTTATTAAATTAAATTAAAGGAATATGATAATTAAACAACAAAGTATTTAACCTTGTTTAATTAATTAAGATTAGATAATGTGATAATTAAATAATACCAACTATAGAAGTTGTATATTTAATTAAATCTGAAGAATAGAAGAAATGAACTATAAATAAATATTTCTATTTATTTAATAGTAGAGGAAATTAAAGTAATTAATCAAATAAAGCGTATTTAATTAATTTGATTATCCAGACCATTTTTAGGTGTATACAGTTACAACTCACAAACCTTCAATTGTTGTCTTGAAGGATTGAAGACAAAAACATCTCTTCAAGAATATTGGATCTTTCTTGATTGACTTGATTGATTTTTTGAATGCTTGAAAACCTACATCACAATATTAGCCTTCAAAACATAATATGAACACACATGAATTTTGACATGATGTTAGGATCTTGATTGCTGCTCCAAATGACTGATAATGCTACTATTGAATGCTCTTGAAAATAATATTTGATCTTTAATTTCTCCTTGATGTCACTTAGATTTTAAATGATGAAAAGACTATGCATTTATAGGTGTTTATCTAATTGCCCAAAAATTAGATTTCAAAAGCCAACACTTCCAATTTGAATTTTGATCATTAAAATTTCGTGAAAAACATATTTAAATTAGGTCTTGGCTCTTAAATGGTACCCATTTACCCATGGGCGAATGGGTCTTGGCCTATAATTATAGGACACAGATGATCCAAGGCAATTTATTTATTAAATTCATTTGTTTGATGTTGGTTGACAGGAAGAATAAGGCTTTGGAATTCATAATTTTGAAAATTAGAGCCTTAATTAAGTCCAATAAATTAAGGGACCTAAACATAGTGTGAAATTGTAAAGGTATACAATTTCCTACACTACATTTATCCCCCACTTTAGTGAGAGTATTAACTTATGCTTAGAGTCACACTAAGGTAGAAATATATGTCAAGGGAGGTTCAATTGTACAACTGTTGGAAAGATAAGATGACAAAGGATCAAGGAGAGCAACCAAGCCCCCAAAATCTACTTGATCTCATGGAAAACCATCAAAGACACACAAAAAAACACATGTATGTAGCAGTGACACAAGATGCACAAAAATACAATGTGAAAATTAATGCAAAAAGGAAAAAGGATGGACTAGCAAGTTGCATTATGCTATACACCCATAAACTGCCAACACTGCACTAGTTTCAACATTCGTGAACAAAGTGAAACAAGAATGCCAAACTCACCTCAGGGGGTGAAAATAAATAATGCCAATGTATACTCCCACTTTAAAGAAATTTCTAAACACCATGTTGTGAGCAATTTCTTTAAAGTAGAAAAAATGATAAATTCCAAATGATAAAAGGGACATGAGAGCTTATTTGGAAAGCCCTATGCCAATGATATGTTTCCAAATAAATTTGTCTCATGAAGAGAGGTTTCCCCTAAATGCAATGTTATAAACTAGAAAAAAGAGGTCACATAAGGGATCCACAAATTTAGGCTCAATGTATGTCTTTGCTAGAGTAATATGATAGAGCTTAGAACCGTCATCATTCCCCAAATACTCATGGAACAATGAACACAATGGAAGAATACCACATAGAGAGAAAAATCAAATAATATAACTCTTGGGTCAACATGGAAGAGACCTAAATTTCTCAATGCCTTGCATCATTCCCAAAAGGAAAACACAATACAAAAGAAAATTAAAGGTTTATAACATAGAAGAATGAAGATACAAATAGAAGAATGTCACGACAATTTCACTTCCTTTGTATCCTTGGACCAATAGAGTAACAAGGGTCATCCAAAGAAAACAAACAAACATAAAGACACACCAAACAATAAAGTATGGGGGATCACATTAGGTACATGAAACCACAAAGAACATAGAAAGAAAAACAAGACAAATAAGTATGTCACATGTCAGCCAAGCTAAAGTAGATCATCCACATCCCAATCTTTCTCATTATATACAGAAAGAAGACAACTAGCCAAAGGGACTACAACAAGTGTTGTACTAGGAGCATTGCCAAGTCCAACACATGGTTCCCCACTCTTATTAAGAGGATCATCACGGTTGCCCCCATCCAAATGTAAAGAAGTTGAAAATAAAAAAATTAGTTCACCATACACTTCTTCATCAATTTTAGCAATCTTATCATCATCATCCAAGTTAATCACAATAGGAGGTCTAATGACAATATCCATAGAAGTTTCATGTTGTGGAAAAGGTGGTGAATCATCATGCTTTGCTTGAGTTGGTGTTTGATCTTGGGTTTTTGGTTTATTCTTTTCTTCTAATTGACGAGTAATGATGGGCAAGGTCGTTGATGTCACTTCTTGCATCATTTAATTTATCAATTATCGAACCAGGTGTGTCTTAGAGCTATATGTGATAAGGGTGTTTTAATTTGGGGGTTTTACACTGTAAAACAATGACTTTTGGTTGCGGTTCAGCTCCGTCAGGAGCCATTAGGAGCTTTCAGGAGATTTCAGGAGCTCTTAGTAGTCGATCTTAACAATGGGTTCCTAACTATTTCTAAAGACTTAATCCTAATTTATCTTCTAACTAATGACTATTCAGACCCTAATAACTCAGTTCAGACTTCACTTGACGTATTTGAAATTTATCCATGGAAGATTTAAGCTAAGAATTAAATCTACTTTTAAACTAAAGCTATGAATTGAAATGCACATGAAAAGTAAATCTATTTACTCTTGCAAAAAAGGATCTAATTACGTTTGCATAAAATAAACATTAATCTAGAAAGTAGTAATACTAACTTCCATGAATAAGTCCCAAATAAAATTTAGTTTCATCTTTCCATAAGTCATTATTGTCTTCCCCATTAAAACTACAAGCATTCTAAAGTAACCACAGAATCTAATTCTATGAACAACAATTAAATCTACAGTAAATGAGTGAATATAAATCTATAGTAAAGATTAAATGAATTATTCTAAGGACTCAATGAATTTAACCTAAGAACATAAGCATTCACATTCACCAGTAATGATTAATAAAGATATGAATTCCTATTTTCCAACTGAGATGAACAATGCATAAATTAATTGAATCAATGAAAATAACACAAGTCACCTCCTTCGGTTGAGCGGGCCCTGTTCTTCCTCTGGTGGGACTTTAAACAATGAGATTAAGATAAAATCCTTATTTTCATTCCAATTGGCCAAAACAGGTGAGTAATACAAAAGTGCAGATAATCCACATTACAATGCTAAAGTGAAATATTAACTACCCCAAACTAAAGACTAAGGCTGGATATTTATAAGAATATCTGCTTATTTGAATACAAAAACTGGTGAGGTCCGCCAAGATGCAAATGAAAACAACTAAACTTAAACATAACCAAAGTGTCATAAAGAAATATGCCACATGATAATAGCTAAATAGGAAGTCTTCAAATTGACTGAAGAAGTAAATTCGGAAACATCCATCAGGAGTCCAGTTGGAGCGATCAAGAGCAAGACAAATTTCAAATCCGTTAAATAGGAAGTTTAGCATGTCCACCTCATAACATCGACATTTAATCCATCGAACAAAATCTTCAAAGTTAGGATGTAATCAAGACAAAAAAAGATCTCACTTGCATAAACATTTCATCATTAATCATCATTCAAAAGCAAGATATTTAATGCAAAATACCATTTTTCATATATACTCTAATTAGTTAAATATAATCCATCATTAACCAAAAATTCAAATATAAAGTCTACCGCCAGCATAGTTAATTAATATATAATGAAGTCTTTTAAAACATAAAAAGGTTTAATTAGAGTGTCATTTTATGCACTCATCATTTCCCCCCCTTCTGCTGTCAACCATGTCCTCATGGTTGAGGATCTGGTAAATCCCTATTTCTACCTTCAAGCCAAGTAACAAGATCACCACAATAAGCCATATAATGTATGAATGTTCTCTGCTGAGCATATCCATTTTGTTCAATTATTCTTAACCAATCTCTCAGATTTTCTCCAATAAATTGTGGTGGAGAATTTAATGCAAGTGTTGGTGATATGATCAATAGAGGTTTGAACCTCATTCCTACCTAGTTTGTATTTTGTTCTTCAATAACCTATATCAAGGATCTCACTCTTGTGAGACTCCAAGTGATGTTCCTTGGAGAGATTGGTTATCTCCTTCTGAGTGATGCTGAAATGTTGTTGAATCTTTCCTTGGCTGCAGTTAAGGCTTTGTGTGGAAGGTCCTCTTGGACACTTCTAAAAACTCTAATGCTTCATTCAAATTCCCTATGTAAATAGGTCTTACATTATCTCCTTGTGAAAAGTATATAAAGGCAGCTCTGAAGGACATAGACCAAGGTGTTTAATTCCTCTTTGGAATGCCCAATCTTAACTGTGCCTCTTTATATTGGTCTATTCTATTATCCCATTCAACTTTATTTTGTAACAAAGAGACAAAAGACCTTATTTGTAACTCACCAACATAAATATTTAGAAAATACTATGGAAAATTACCGAGAATGAAGTCATGCAAAAAGTATTCACACATCTGATTTTGAACTATAGGATGGATATTGTAGAAATCCTCCAAAAATTCTCATTCATCATTATAATTTTTCTTTCTTTTCAAAACCAATTGATTAATTTTCTATTGTAGAAACCTTTCTCTCAAGAATAATACATACAATTCCAAAGGTTTCCTCATTGCTAACATCGTTGAAGAGAGATCTACTACTTGTTGTAGTCTTTCATTTGCCTCATCCCTCTCTTTTTCTAGTTGTTGATTTTGGATCTTCAATTGGTTGTTTTCTTGTTTGAGCTTGAGTGCTGAAAGGGAAAGGTATCTTCTTGGAGTTGATGAAGTAGATGCTTCAAGATAATGGAGTCTACTTGACTAATGTTTTAACTCCTCTTCCTTTTGCTGCATTTCAGTTTTCAACTTTTATATTTCAGTAGCACCAAGCCTTGTTGTTTCCTCTGTTTGAGCTAATGCTTGTGCACTAGCTTGTTGTAAGGCCTCTTTTTTCTAACTTAACTATGTTTTCAAAGAATTTTCTTTTTCTTTCATCTCCTCCTCTAACTTCTCAGTTTTGGACATAGATTTTTGTAGTTCTTCTTCCTTTATTCTTAAATTTTCCTCTAGAAATTGCATTATTTTTCTTTCCTCCTCCAACTCTACCTGCACTCTGGAAACTGCCATAGCTCTAGCCATCTCCTCTTCCTCTTCTTCTTCTACTTATTCTTCTTGAAATTGAGGAGATTTTTGTGGTTCAGTTACTAGTTCTTTTCCTTTTCTCCTTCTAAAAACCAGAATAGGTGGTGAAGAAGATTCATCGAACCCTCCAACAGGATTATCTTCTTTTGGCATATTAGGGGACTATTTCTTAGATGGTGAGCCATGACGAAATAAAATAGGGGATTCTTGTGGAGATGGAATTAAGGTTTTAAGAGAACTCTTGTACCATTTAGGAGAATGAAAAGGCTCTTGGATTTCCTCATCATTTCTCAAGGTATCTTGAGTGGCCGCAGGGGTTTCAACTAACTTTTTCAAGGGAAGTTGGGACATTGGCGTCAACATCAGCAATATCAGAGCTTTCCTGTGGTGATGCATGCCTTTTTATTTTCACAATACTTTGGGTTTCTCTTTTAATTTCCTATAACTTTCTTTTTCCCTTTTTCTGCACTTTTTCAAACACTTCCCCTTTTTCAATTTTTAACTTTTTCACAGTGGGTCCCCTCTTAGATTTCTTCCCAATTTTGGCAATGGGGGTTGAAAAAAATTCCAACCAACCCTCTTTCCTGGATTCTTTCTTCAAAAAATGATGTTTGATAATCAGATGAATTAAACTATGGTATCTAATGGAAGAAACTCCTCTAGACTTTACCCTAGCTACCGTAGAGGATATTTGTGTAAAAAAAAAGGGTGAGAAGATTGATTCTTGCAGAAGGCCTTGTATTTCCATACCTTAAATGTGTAAGAATCTGCATTCCTGGCCCAAGAATTGTGCCATACTGGCCTTCGCAGGTGAAGAATTTTATTAACCAGGTCACGACCGTCCTCCATGGTTCATCCAGACTACTACATGCAATTCCCTTTTGACTTCCTTTATGCCACTAGATTTCTGGTTTCTTTTCTAGTTCCTCATGGAATGCAGCCACTAATTTTTCAAAACCTACATGTCCTTTATTCACCAGCTCACCTTCAGCTAGAATTTTAGAGAGCTCACTGATAACAGCAAGGGTAACTTCAATTACTTCTCCTCTTACCCTAGTGACGTTTACATGGAAATTCATCACAAATTACTCAATCAAATTGAGCTCAAATCCTTCATACATCTATATGAATTCAAGCCACCCTGCTTCTCTCAACAATCTTTTAGTTTTAGGATCAAGAATGAAATTTTCTAGTTCTGAGTTCTGTTTCTGCCCCATTTTCTCTACTTAAGCAATTTTTATCAGAAATAATGGCAAATGAAACTCTATGAATGGAATGCAAATAAATGTCTCTTTTCACAAATGCAACATTTTTCAAATACCAAAAATGCACGTCATGCCAAGACGTTAAGCATTTACTCAATATTGTTCCTTGTGAACATTTTGCATGTTTCAGCTAGTACTTTTTGAATTATGACTTAGATGGTTGGTGTATTTGGCAGCGATGATGACATCAACACACATTCTGAACTAATAGGAAATCTTTCTATTTTCTTTCATTTATTGTAGAAGTCATTTCAATATCACATCCTTATATCTTCTTTAGATTTTGAAATGATTAAAAGTCATTTATTATAACATTAATAACTATGGTGGAGATATCTATGCTCAAAAAATTCACTTAATGTCACATCACATTAACTAAATTAGAAGTAATACTAAAAAAATGGCATTCACAATAAATGCATACCTTTTCATTAAATGCAAACAATCAATCAGAGCATGAATTAACTCAACTGGCAACAATTCCAATGAGTTAATAAAAAATAGCTTGAAATTAACTAAAGCATTTATTACAGAGAATCTTGGAAGCATCAGGATCCATCAGAAGTTGTTAGGAGCCATCAGGAGTCATCGGGAGACCGCCATTTCTGGTTTTCACCCATCCTTTTTTTTCTCTCTTTATTTTTTTATTTTTTTCGAAGAGATAAACTGCCATTTATGCTTTTCAATCTATCTCCTTTATTCAGAAGGTAAACTGCGATTTCTGGTTTTCAATTTACCTCCTTTATTCACCTCTTCAAAAGATTATTCAGTAGTACATTCTCCTATGGAAGGAATATCTTCCACCAAAAAAGGTTCAATTCTATTATGTAATTTTGCTAGAAATTCTTCTTTTGATGTAGGTTTGTGGTACACTTTTAAATGATGATTGTTAACTAGCATGACCCTTCTTTCTCCATCAATCGGTATCAATTGAACTACTCCATTCTAAAAACTTCATCAATTTCAGAAGGTCCTAGCCCTCTTGTATGAAATTTTCCTTTGAAATTTTGAAATTTGGAGTCAAGTAATAGTGCCCAATCTCCCTTCTTAAATTGTCTTGTCACAATATCTTTGTCATGCCACTCCTTTCTCTGCTTCTAAATCATCTTTGTATGTTGAAGAGCTTCCATTGTCATCTCATCAAGTTGATTCAATTGTAAAATTCTACTCTTTTCTGCTTCAGGTAAGCCAATACCAATATCTAATGTTGTTTTCAATGTATGTAATTCAAATTCAATAGGCATTACTGGAGTTTTTCCAAATACTAGTTCATATGGAGAGAATCCAATAGTTGTTTTCTAGGTTGTATTATATACCCATACTGCCTCATCTAACCTTTCTGCCCAATCTGTCTTCCTTAATGAAACAATTTTTGTTAAGATTTTCTTCAATTCTCGATTAGTAACCTCCACTTGTCCATTTGCTTGAGGATGATATGGCGTTGATTTTTTGTGTGTCATTTGGTACCTTTTCATAAATGCTTCCATCATAGTAGACACAAACTGCGGCCCTTGATATGAAACTATTTCTCTTGGTGCACCAAATCTCTGCAAAATATGCTTGTATAGGAAATTAGCTACTTTGTCTTTCTTGCTACTAGTAAAGCTTTCACTTCAGCCCACTTCGTGACATAATCTATGCAAACTAAGATATATTGTTGTCCGCTAGAAGGTGGATCAACAGGTCCCACAAAATCAATTCCTTATTTTTCAAATGGTTCCAAGGCTACTTGAGGTTGTAATGGCATCTCCATTGTTGGTGTAGGGCTTCCCATGCGTTTACATTCATCATAATGCTTCAAAAAGAATGAAACATCCTTTGACATAGATGACCAAAAATAACCAGCTCCCAAGATTTTGTGAAATATTCTAACTACTGAGTAATGTCCTCCTTCTGGCTCATGATGACAAGCATGTATGACATCATAAATGTCTAATTCAACAACACATCTACAAAGAACATGGTCAAGGCACATTTTAAATAATAAACCATTTATCCACTGAAATCTAGAGCTTTCACAAATTAACCTTTTCTTTTGTTTAGGATTGAAATAATTTGGGCACTTCCCTATTACCAAATAATTTGCAAGATCAGAAAACCATGGTGGATAAATTGATATTGCAAACAAATGTTCATCTGGAAATGTATCATCCACTGGCTCTTGATTACCCTGCAAAACAATTCTAGAAAGGAAATCAACAACAACGTTGTCTTTACCAGGCTTATCAACAATTGTTATATCAAATTCATGCAACAACAATAACCATCTTATAATTCATCCTCCTACAACAACTTTATTCATCAAATATTTAATAGCAACATGGTCTGTATGAAAAAATACCTTGTAACTAGTACTATAATGCCTAAATTTATTGATTGCATATACTACTACTAATAACTCTTTCTCAGTTGTTGTGTAGTTCCTTTTGATAGGATTCAAATTTTTGTTGATATAGTAAATTGCATGCATGGCTTCATTTTCATCTTTTTGTCCCAATACTACACCAATAGCGAAGTTAGATGCATTAGCATGTATGTGAAATGAAACTCCCCAAATAGGTCCCTTGATAATTGGAGCAGTAGTTAAGGCATGTTTAATTACATCAAATGATTTCTGACAATCATTTGTCCAAAGAAACTCTACATCTTTCTTGAGAAATGTAAATAAAGGTTCAACAATCTTACTAAATCCTTCAATAAATATTCTATAATAACTAGCATGCCCAAGAAAACTACGAACTTCAACTTGAGTTGTAGGGATTTCAATCTTTTGGATAATTTCAATTTTCTTGGGGTCAACTTTTATCCCCTCTTTTGAGATGTGATGTCCCAGCACAATACCTTTTGTCATCATAAGGGAACTCTTTTCATGATTCAAGGATAACCTAAGATCCTTGCATCTTTGCAACACTTTATTCAAGCTCTCAATTGCCTCTTCAAATGTTTGTGCATGAATCGTGAAATCATTCATATAAACTTCTACACATGAAGTAGTCAAATCTGCAAAAATTGCCAAGACAACCCTTTGAAAAGTTGCTGGTGCATTGCACAATCCAAATGTAATATTGTATAAGCATGTGTTCCCCAAGGAAATGTAAAGGTAGTCTTATCCTGGACTTCATGAGCCACTTGAATTTGATTGTATCCACTGAAGCCATCTAAGAAAGAGAAATAACTACTTCTAGATAAGTTATCCAATACTTGATCAATAAATGGAAAAGGAAAATGATCCTTTTTTGTGGCTTTGTTTAATTCCCTATAATCCACACATACATTCCATTTTCCATTTTTCTTAGGAACAATAACCAATGGAGAAACCCACTTACTATCAGATATTGGATAAATAAATCCTACTTTCAACAGTTTTTCTATCTCTTGTTTTACAATATCCCATAGAGCAGGATTAATCCTTCTTTGGCCTTGTCTTACTGGTTTTACATCCTCAGTGTAAATATGAGTACAAATAGAAGGGTGAATTCCTCTCATGTCCTTGTACTCCCAAGAAAATTCTTCAAAATTATTTTCTAAATTCTGTTTCAATTCTTTTTCTTGGGAAGAAGACAAAGATGAATTAATGAAAAGAGGCTTATCCCTGCTACTGTTATCTCTTTGGTCTTATTCTTAGAAGTAGATGGATCTCCAACAAGTGTATTTAAAGGATAAGTGTGTGAATTTTTCTTATGTACTTGATAGTTTTTCTCTTCTCTTTGACAGATCTTTTTAGAATTAAGATCTTGTTCCTCATATTCTTCAATATGTTCTACCAGGGTAACCATAGCTAATTCTACAACACCATCTCCCTCTGAATCCATATCCTCATCAACCCAAAGTTGAGTGTTTGGCTGAAATGATGGTTGAGCAGGAGGAAAAAGTGATAACTCCTATTTTTGACCATTAGAAATGATCATACTTCCTGATCTACAGTCTATCAATGGGTTGATGCAAGAAGTTGGGTACACAAAAAACTCAAAAAGTGGAAGTGTTTTTGTTGTTTTTCAGAATTTGTCACACTTCGACTGAAAATTTGAGGCACTTACACGATGAATCTTAAAAAACGTCAGTAATATGAAATTTAGAATTTTGAATCTAGTTTCCAAATATGTAAATTATTCAAATACCTAGATTATAGAAATTAAATTTTGATAGGGATCTATAAAAACCACTTTTTAAAAGTATATTCTTTTACCATACCAAGCATGTGTACAGACAACACTTCTTGACCTAAATAAAAGTATTTTGCTAATTCCTTTTGGGAAAAGAGAGCTAACAACATGAAGTTTGGTCTGGAATTTTTTTTGTAGTTTTTGGTTGAATATATTTTTTTATTAAATTTTTATTGGCCTTAATTGTTGTTTTTAAAAATCAACGTGTACACAACATAATTGGACCTAAACTAAACATTTTTGACTTTTTTTTTCATTGTGTAGAGAATTGTCTGAAGTTTGATGCCATATAATTTTTTTTACAAAAAGTTATTAAAAAAAAAAAAAGCATGATATTTCAAGTTTAAGGACTAGTTTGCTTAGAAATTAATTAAAAAATAGCAAGCATAATCCAATATTAATAAAAATTATATATTTGGAAAGTAGACATCGTGTTCTCTAATGGGTTTTAATTTTATAAATTGATTCAGAAAAGAAGTCCATCATCCATGTTGTCAAAGTTGGACATTCTTCTTCAATCTGCCTTAGTTTTTAAGTTGCAGGTCAAAGGCTAAGGCTTGGATTGCCAAGCCTTTCCCAAGCCTAAAACCAAGGCTGGATGTGGTGTGGGAATTCAACTTTTAAATAACGCGTACACGTTTCATAACACATACGCATTATCTATTTACCCGTTGGGTAAAGGTAATGCGTACACGTTATGAAAAGCATACGCGTTCCTAGAACAAAACGTGTACACATTTCTAATATAGCCGTTTTTCCCTAATTTAAAAAATATTGGTAAAACACGATTTTCCTACAACATTCTTTTTCTACAGTACGGTCCGAAAGTGTCATTTTCTGTATTTTTTATTGCAAATTTGTCTTGTATAGGGCATATTCTATTCAAATTGTTGGAAGAGACAAAGTGCAGGTTGAATTTTCTGAAGTGGAATCAAGTACACGAACTTTCTAGAAGAATATTTGGAAAAAGAGAATTTTTGGATGTACTCATGATGTTTTTGTACTTCAGAATTTATAGAAAAAATGATCTTCATAGTACATAGTTTAATTTGAATATTTGAAGGAGGTGGCAATTTGAAAATAGGTTTCTTGAATTATTTTTTTTGTCATCAAAAGGGTTTGGTAACCATGGGTGATAAGAAAAGACAAAAAAAAAAGATGTAGAAAGTTAATGACACCCGAAGAAATTCAAGCAAATAAAGATAAGGAGGCAAAAAGACAAAGGGAAAGGAGAGAAAGGATTTTCAAATGAAAGATTTGGAAGCATCTAGTTCCAAGAATGTTGAAGAGGAAGCCATGAATGATGAAATGAATGTAGATGATGCAAATGTGGAGATGGTGAATATGGAAGAAAATGCAATTACAAAGACAAACCCAACTATGCCTTCAACTTCAACTTTGAATGATATGCAAACAACTTCGGGTATGTCTTCAAATCCACCTCCTAATGATATGGAAAATGCACCTATTCAAACAATCTATCAGGTATGTGTTCAAATCCAAGTTTTGATAATATTGATATTGTTTGTTTAGATGAAGTTGGATACACCATTGATGAGATCAATAATATTAGGGTTGAAACAATGCAGAAACAAAAAAAATGATGAAATTATATCTTATGAGAATGCAAATGAGAATGAAATCCCTAATATTTATGAAAATGAGAATGAAATCCCTCATATTGATGAAAATGAGAATGAAATCCCTTTTACATTTGAAAATGAAAATGAAACTCCTATGGATGAAGGTGAAAATGTTTTTTTTACAATTGAAACAGATGTGCTAGATAACCTCCGTGGTAAATTTCTTGGAGACAAATTAGAAATTATGGAAATAAAATATATAAAAAAAATTATAGAAAGAAATTAGGATTCCAATGTCAACTCATGGTGCAATTGATGAGAATGTTGAAAATGAGAAAAGTGATGAAAAAATTAGGTTTTTGTAAAACCAAAAAAGAAAGATGATTCAGTAGAACAATTTATATCTAGTGTTGCTAATGCTATTGATGTTATTGGTAAGAAAAGTCGATCGAAAGATAAGAATGTGGCTCGTCGTGCAATAACAACTACTCTAGTTGATAAAACAACTTCAAATAAAAGAATGTTAAGTAAGATTAGTAAATGTGTAAAAGTAAATCCTAGAACTTTGATAAGAGCTGCTAAAAGAAGAGAAAGTATTGAAAAGGATCCTATTAATCAATGTTGGAGTTTTAGTGGTAGACTCCCAAGATCATACATGAAATTAACAAATGAAATTAAATCTTTAATCGATAAATTTTGGCATGATAATACAAGAGCATCACCTAACATTAGAGATGTCTAAAAATTAAGGGTGGGTTCCAAAATTTGTGAACCTCATCCAAAGCATCTCTTAGATATGACTCAAACTGAATTATATAAAAAAAATTTAGATGCTTCAATCTTACCATTGAATATTAACATAAGTCAAAGATCATTCGAAAAGTGTAAACCTTGGTATGTAGAATTAATAAGCAACAAATCTCTTGTTGTTGTAAGAATCATGTACAATTTCATTATTATTATGATATATTTTGATATATATGATGCACTTTGAATGCTAACCAAATTATGGAGGACATTTGTGGTATTAATATGCCACCTAAAATAATCAAAGATTTTATAGCAGGTTTCTTTTGTGATCCATCTTTAAATGGAAACTCGTTTTTTTTAAAAGCATGCATTTCTGGAGAATGCGATAGATGTGGTAACTTTTAATTATTAGGAGAATGCATGCATGAAATTAGTTTAGATGAATTTGGACAACAATTAGTAGATGCAAAAAAAATTAAAAATGTTGAGCATTCTTTAAAAGATGGAAAAACTGAAAAACGTGTTGAGCTAATTGTGGAAAAAGTTAGTGTGCATGCTTTTATTAATGAATTTAATGATAAGTTTGTACCTAAATATGTTCAACACTCTCAAAATGCTCAGTGGCTTGATAATCAATTTTGTTTATGTAAAAACACATTCCCAATTGGAACTATATTGTCAGTTGTTGATTTTGCTGAAAATTATACTCTTGCTCCACAAGAAGAAATTCAATCACAGTATTATAATTCAGTGCAAGTAGCTATATTTGTTCACATTGTTTATAGACATGTAGAAGATAGTATAGAAGATAATAGAAATTTTTTGAGAGAGTACCATTTTTATGTAAGTGATAATCGATTGCATTCATTTGAGTTTGTATAATATTGTTTTGATATATTTTATAAAAATTTAAAAGAGAGGAATTCAAATGCTAGAACATCTCATATGGTCAGATAATTGCACGGGTCAATTCAAAAATGCTAGAATGTTTTATTGGTTATGTAGAGTTCATAAGGAAAATAATATCCAGCACATATGGAGTTTTTTTGAAGCTATTCATGGTAAGGGAGAACACGATGGAGTAGGTGCATGTGTGAAAAGAGCTCATTCTAGAGAGCAACTAAAATTTGAGAATGCTGCGAAATTTAGAGATACACGTGCAATTGTAGATTGGTGCAATACCAAATTATCTACAAGAACAAGTGAGAGCACCTCAATAATTCGATGCTTTTTTTGGTTAGTTGAAGAAAATGATATTTTTTCTCGACAAGATTGTGAAACAATTAATGGATCTACAAAATGGCATTCGTTTAAGAGTTTGAATGCAAACACATGGACAATTTGGACAAGGGAGTTGGCATGCTTTTGCCAATTTTGTATTGTAGGTGATTGGGAGGCATGTGAAAATACAGAATGTGTCAAACAATGGAAAAAAAGAGCCTTAACACCTACATCAACACATGCTCAACATGGAACGACAATTGAAGATAATCAAGTGTTTGCATCAAATGATTATGATTGTGTTTCAAATCTTGTACAAGAAGGTACATTATTTATTGAGTTGAATTTTGTATGTATGCATGTTTACATGTGAATTAAATATAAGTCACTCTTTATTGAATTTTGTATTTATTTTTGCAGGACATGTGTATGTTGTTGTTGCACCTAAGGGGAATGAAGAGGAGATAAAGTATTGGGTGGCTAGACGTGTTGAGAGAAAACATAAGTTGGTACATCCTAGAGTAGATGATGACAACTTTAAGTATCAAACTGGTTCAGTGGTTGTTGTTGGCACCTGGCTTCAAAAATATTTGATGAGAAAGAATGGCTTGCCTGCATTTGAAGATTATGAAAGACACAAGAAGATTATACATTATTCACATTTGATTTTAGAAACCAATATAAAACTAGTTAGGTATCAAGGGAGGCCTGCTAATAAAGTTTTATGGACACTTTCAATGGATGATCATGAGACAATCATAGATGCATTACAAAAAAGAGAGGATGCAGATGGTACAACAGAGTAAATAAATATTACCAGTAAGTATATCTAGTTGTTTATATATTTAATTGATATATATATTTGTCTTTAATCATTTCCTAATTAAAGTTTTATATCATTTTTTTTTCATGTCTCCCAAAATTAGATGCTTTACAAAAAAGAGAGGAGATGCACATATATTACAATGGAATTTGAATCTAGAGACAACTAACTATATATAGTTCTAGATACATTTAATTGATAGTATAAATTCATTCTCTCAACTCCCCTTAATCCACCCTCTTGCATCCCCTTAAGCCATCCTCTTAAAGGACCCTTAAGTCATATCCTCTTACATCCCCTTAATCCATAATCTTGCATCCCTTAAGTCACTCTCATAATTCTCCTTAAGCCATCCTCTTAGGGCTTGTTAAGCCATATTGTAAGGTTCATGACATGCATCCCCTTAATCCACTATCTTATATCCCTTTAATCCATTCTATCAACTCCCCTTAATGAACCCTCTTACATCCCTTCAAGTCCCCTAATCCACCCTCTTATCCAATCCCTTAATGCATCCCCTCTTACATTCCCTTCATTCCATTCTTATCCCCCTTAATCCACCCTTCCATCCATCCAACTCCCTTAATCATTTTATCACTCTCCTTAAGTCCACCCCCATCCATGCACCCTCTTACATCCCTTCAATTCATCCTATCAACTCCCCTTAATCCACCCTCTTGCATCCCCTTAATCCACTCTCTTACATCCCTTTAAGTAATTCTATTAACTCCCCTGAATCCCTCTTGCATCCCCTTAATCCACTCTCTTACATCCCTTTAATTCATTCTATCAACTCCCCTTAATCCACCCTCTTACATCCCTTCAAGTAATTCTATCAACTCCCCTTAATCCACCCCCTTGCATCCCCTTAATCCACTCTCTTACATCCCTTTAAGTCATTTTATCAACTCCCCTTACTCCACCCTCTTACATCCCCTTAAGCCATCCTCTTAAAGGACTCTCATAATTCCCCTTAATCCATCCTCTTAGGACCTGTTAAGCCATATCCTAGGGTTCATGAGATTCATCCTCTTAAACCATCCTCTTAGCTCCCCTTAAGGAATTCTCTTAAGACCCCCCTTAAGCTATATATCCTCTTAGGTCCCCTTAATCCATCCTATGGTAAACATCATTTGAATTTGTATGGAATTTACTATATACTGTTCTTTTCTCGCATGATTTTTTTCTTAAATGACTCATAAAAATTGTAGTTACTTACATTAATTATTTTTCCAGGTTCTCATCAAGTCAATCTATGATGTGATTGTTGAACTGAAAAATTATTTTATCAAGAGACTGTAAATATCAAGTTTTGGTCTTCACCTAAAAGTTGATAAGCTTTAATTGTATCTACATGCACATATATGTTTCATCATGTTATATAGTTGTAATAAACATCTTTATATAGATTATATATGTTTGTTCGATGTCACTTTTTAAATATCTTGTTCCAATTTTATAGATTATACATTTCATGTCTTGTATTTACCACATTTTATATAATTATTCAATTGTATAGATTATACATTTTATACATACAAGGAGATAGTTTTTTTGTTTATTGATTCAAATATTTTCTATCTAATTGGAAAATAGTTAAAATTACCTACCCTTAATTTATTATGAATACGATCTAAACTATTTAAGGAATGCTTTACTTTGTCACCTAACCATGTGATAAATTATATATATGAAATTTGATTCTAGATAAGAATTTATATAGTGCATGTAATACTTGAAAATTAGATAAAATATAAATATAGATGTGTATGAGTGCATATAATCATGAAAACGAACATAACACGATCTCATAATTGAATGCATATATAATCATCATATTAAAGTCAACTGATATAAATAAACACAAATATGATAATAACATGTTCAGAATAAAACTAGAGATAGATAGTCCATAAAATTTATATGTCAAGTCCAACACATATATTTAAATAAAACTAGAGATATATAGTCCATAAAATATAAAACCATCTAACTTTCAGGCCGATCGGTCAAATCAAGTCTCCTCTTGTTCCATGTTGACTAGATGTACCCGCATCATGCTGTAAAAGAGTACAAGAAACTTGAAATTAGATTTAAATTTATTTAGAAATTTTGATATAATTAAACATATTTAAACATGAAAATATAAAATTTTAGATAAAAATAAATTTAATTAAATATCTAGTAAATATAGTAAAAATGATTTCTAGTATGCATAAATTACCATATGATCATGTGAATCTGTAACTGGCACATTTTCTTCAACGGGTAGCATAACTGTCACTTGAGAAGATGCAAATGTCTGATCTACTATATCCTACATATTCATATAAAGCAAACAATATGTGAAAACCTTGAATATATATATATATATATATATATTTAAAAGGTCCGTATAAATTGTATAGGAGATTTAAAGTAAAGTTTACAACCTCAAATGATATGACCTCATGATCACACACCTAAGATTTCCCATGCATAAATGTCGACGATGTCTCAAGTGTGTGGCCCGCCACGGGTATCTCATGAAATTCCTGCATATAGATGTACAACAATTTGTATAGATCATTGACACGTGTGTATGTAAATGAAAAAAATAAATTAGATCTATGATGTGTATTTAATTTAAACTTAACAAACTTTTGAAAGCACTCACTTGAGCTAATGATGTCTTAGGAGCACTCACCACTGTAACTTGTGGTTGGTCAGTACTAGGTATCGTATGACCTCCCTACATCTAGATATAATATATCAATTCACACATGTGTACAAATTCAAATTGAATTAGATATATATCCACATAAATTATTTAATATATATTGGTTCAAGTACCTGTCCAAAAGGTGAGCCTAGATCTACAGCACTCAATATATACACACGATGATCATATTGAGTTTCAGGAATCACGTGATCATGCATCTACACCAAACACTTATTGAATTAATATTATATTATATATATATATAATTTTATGTTATTATTTACATGAATTTTTCACATTTCAAACTTGAATTAAATTTAAGTTCAAAAGATGAACATACATGTGTAGGATGATCCTCAGAATATAGTAAATTTAGGTATGACCCTATCCCAAATGCATGTGTGTTGCCTAAAGTGGATGTCTGAGTATCTCTATAGCCCAAGCCTCCATACTCTCTATTGGCCACTTCAGTGGCCGCGTGTGTAGTCTGTTGATTGAGATGTCCTAAAAGTGAACTCAATTCTCCTAATGTCAATAACATGGTTTGTTGCTGAAATGCAATGGGAACACCAGAAGAAGGAGGAGGAACAATAGTAGAAATTGGAGCACATCGCTGAGGATCGACACGTGCTCCTAGTCTATGTTGGGGCATGCCACACCCAACTCCCTAAAATGACCTCATATCAAAATAGTTGGGTTTTTTACCCAACTCAAACTCATCCCATAACTTTCTCAAAAAGTATAAGGGCACCTCACTGTTGCCATGTGGTGGACTATCAAACACCATCCACCATTTGTCCCAAAAATGCGCAGCTATCTATGGGTGCCTACACCATAAAATTGAAATTCATTTTTTTCGTTGGTGGAATGGGTTGGTTTGTTTGGGGGTTAATAAAATATTGGCACATGGCTTGTTTGGTAATTTTTAGGTCATTGATTTCTTTATATGACAATCCATCCACATAGAATTGTCTCCTCTCTTCTCTCCATTGATGGAACCTAACTAGGTCCGCATCAATAGATCGAACATAATCAACAATAGTTTGCATTGTAGATGCAAATTGTGCGAGATGGGGAGGGACTCTAGGCTCATTTTTTATGAGATCTATATTTCCTTGAATGAAAATGAGGTTTTCTCGGATATTCTCTCTTAATTGATCTTCATCAACTACAGGAGGGGGTGGGGGGTTAGGCGGTTGATAATGTGGAGGTGTGCTAGGGTTTTGTTCATGTGGTGGATTGGGATGTACGGGATCTATAGGAATTTCTTGATCAAGAATAAAATCCTCTAAATTAAACATTGGATCCATGTGAGCAATGATATGGCAACTGCATGTTAAACAATTAAAAAATATATATCAACAAACTAATTAAATAATGCACACAATTTGAAAATTATTTAAAAATCATATTGAACATGCACAAATTCAAAATATATTTCATTTGAAGACCATTTGATTTATAACATTATAAAATCCATAACATTAAAAATTCATAGCATGTACACATATTAAATTGAGTCTAGTGTGGGGTTGTTAATATGAAGGGTAGATATGGGGTTTTATTAAAATTTATTTAATCTCATTCATTATTTTCAAATAATACTAAAGATAAGAATGAAAAATTAATATAAGACATTGAAAGGGACACATAGATATATGCTAGTGACCTAATTGCAATGTACAAAATATAAAAAAAAATGAGTGACCAAGCTCTATTCACCAAAATTTGAGAACTTCTTTGATCCCCTTAAGAAATGTCAAATTCCCCCTTAAGACATCAATTTACGATTTAGGGTGATAGGATGGCTTAAGGGGATCTATGTGTAGTAAGGTCCTAGGACAAAATGGTCCATGGCTTAAGGGAATAAAATTTGGTGGAGTTGCCTAAGGCAACCAAATTTCATTTTAAGGTCCTACAACAAAATGAATAGATGTATTAATCAAGTATGCCATAGAATTTAATTAAATCCGAGGACATAAATTGATTTATCTAAAATTTCAAATTTCATGATAAGAGACACAAGATCTCTATAGTGGGACAAAGTAGTTAAGAAGAAATTATAAGTTTAACACTAACATTAAAATTTATAATCTCATTCATTGTTTTCAAAGAATACTAAAGATAAGAATGAAAAATTAATGGAATACATTCAAAGGGACACATAGATATATGCTAGTGACCTAATTGCAATGTACAAAATAAACAAAGATGAGCTTGAGCTCTATTCATAAAATTTTGAGAACTTCTTTGATCCCCTTAAGAAATGTCATATTAGGACCCCTTAAGACATCAATTTACGATTTAGGGTGATAGGATGGCTTAAGGGGATCTATGTCTAGTAAGGTGGACTAGGAAAAAATGTTCCATGGCTTAAGGGAATAAAATTTGGGGGAGTTGCCTAAGGCAACCAAATTTCATTTTAAGGTCCCACAACAAAATGAATGCTAAATTAGGGTTTATGGTTTAGATTTAGAGATTTGATGACATGAAAACATATAGAAGACACATGAATAAATTTTTACAAGTAAATGAGAAACCCTACCACCTAAACTTAGTGCTTTGAATAAAATATGTGACATTCTAGGAATAGCTTCAATATATCAACAATTAGGAATTTTAGATTTTGATTATAACTAAGTTGTTGAGTTATGATGGATTTTGAACCTATTTGGACCTCTAAGCACTCTTGGATGATTTAAAAAGGAGGAGGGGATCTAAAGTGATCTAGACATGCATGGGTTTTCAAAAAAGAACCTAACTGCCACTAATTGAGGAATCAATTGATCAATTCAATAAATAAATAATCTTAGAAAATAAACCTTTGGTTATAGAATTGACTTGAATTTATGAATCATCTATCAAGTTTCTCAAAAAAGTAATTTGAATTTTCAAAATTGAAATGTTCATGCTACAAGTTAGCTTTGATACACTAGTTTAGAGAAAGTACAACATTTAGTTTTCCTAATCTAGAACAATGCCACTACACATGAGAGTTAAAATAGGAATTAGATTACACACAACCTATAGATCTTATGAATAACATCCTATAAATTAAGGCTTAAATATGATCATAATGCATCCTTACATAATTCACAAAGGATCTCATCCAAATAAGAGAAATGGGTAGAAATCATTCATGCTTCACATTTTAATATTTATTTGATTTAATAACATTTATGTGTCTAGCTCTATCCATATTGCACATAGTCTAGATTAACAAGTATAACTTGCATTTCTATGTTTTTTTAAGATAATACATCATACACTATATAAGCTAACATTGATATAGAGTGATTACATGCTCATATCAACTAGCATCATGATATATAAACTTATTAAATCAAGCACATAGTTTCACATGAGGTACATTATCTTACTTCACTGGTACACTTTCTCAAGTTAAATTATACAATCATGAAGTTTTCTAAGATAAAATTAGCTATCAAATTTATATTATGTGAACATATTATAATTAAATCAATTTCTTGGTTAATATATAGATCTATGCATCAATTGTTTGTACCTCCTTTATTAGTCAATTATGAATTTCATTGGTAGTTGTGTGGATCATCAACGACATACCAAAGTGTACCTAACCTATGGACTATAATTTGTGATCCCTCCCTACATGCTATGTCATCAAATCTTACTACACATCCTTATTTTACCTCTTCTATTATATCACATGCCCCTAATATTGAAATTTTCATCACTTCCACCCTAAATAAACTAAGAACCATGAGTGAGAGTAAAAATAATACAAAGAAGGTTATGTCAAATACAAAATCTAATCTAAACCTCCTTGAGTAGCCCTAATTTAGGGTTTTAGGTTTACGTTTTAGGGTAAATAGCCCGTTTTAGGTTTACGTAAATTAGGGTGAATAGGGTTTTAGGTTTACATTTTAGGGTTTAGGTCCAAGGATTAACCTGTGTAAATTAGTTTTTAGGGACCTATGTGAATTTTGTAACCTAGGGTTTCTAGGGTTTTGATTTCTAAGTTAAATGTGTCCAATTTAGGTTTAGTTTTTATGGTTTTCAATTTACAATTTAACGTTCTTTGTTTCGTTGACGTTTTTGGTTTTTTAAATGCAATTAAAAACTATAAAAAATTGAACTAAAACACACTAAACAAACAAAAACTGAATACTAATTACAAAACAAAATAACAAGATATAAAGCAAAAAAAAAGGAAGAATTCAACCAACCTGGAGGTCGATGAGGTCGGTTGTGTCGATGGGAGGAGGTGGCAGTCAACTTTTTCTTCAATCAAGGCCTTTGAAACACATACACGGTCTCCTTTGTTCTTCTCTTGCACAAACTAAAATGGTGAGGAAAAATGAAATATAATCGCTTATTAAAAAAAAAAATTCACGAAACGTGTACGCGTTTCATAACGCGTATGTGTTTTTAGTTCACGTATCCGAAGTTGAATGCGTACGCATTTGGAATTAGGCTCGGGTACCCGATTTGTAATGCGTACGCATTTCTTGTGAAACTTTTTGTTTTGCCTAAAATTTCCCCTCTTCATGTACCCAACTTCTTGCTTTTACCCCAATGTTGCTGCAGTAGCCAACCATGGTCTACCTAAGATGATTGGATAACCAAAGTTTTTCTTCCTAGCTTTGAGAACTAGAAAGTCAACTGGATAATCCCATGTATCAATAGTAACTATAATATCTCAATAACACCTTCAGGCTTAGTAGTAGATTGGTTTGCCAGTTGTAAAATAGTTGTTGTGGGCTGAATAGTTGCCATACCCAATAATTCAACAGTGTCTAATGTAATGACATTGATAGCTGCTCCTAGATCAATTAGTACATTGGTTATCTCAACTCCTCCTATACTTAAGGTTATCACAGGACTACCAGGATCATTATATTTCTGAGGTAATAATTTTCCTAATAAAACATCAGTAAGTTTAGTCCCGATTCGAAATGTAGGAGGTAATTTCTTCTTCCTACCTGGCATTTTCATACAAAGGGATTTAACCAACTGGTTTATTTCTGGTATATCTTTAATGGCTTGTAACAATGGTATTTCAATATTGATCTTTTTTAGCTCATGAAGAATTTGAGAATCTACCACATTCATGTAATTTGGTTGAGATTTGTCGGGAGCTACTTGTTCTATTTTTAAACGTTCAGGATAAGGTACTTGCCTAACCTTTTGTTCATTATCAAAAGTTTGATCTTTCTTTGAATCCTCTTTTTCTTTCTCACTTTTTTTATTTCTATCATTTGGTATGAATGGGAAATTTCAATTTCTCAGCTGAATATCATTTGCATCTATCATATTCAGAGTAGGAGGATTGACATCATTACGATTATTTTTCGGGTTTGAAACAGGTTGTGCTAGTAACTAAGGCTAGTTTACTTGTTCATTAGGATAATTAGGACCAGTGACCAATGGAGGTGATTGTCCCCAAGGACGTCTTGGTACTTGATTTTTGCATGGTTGAAATTGTGTTTGATTTTGTTGCCACTGAGATTGGTTTGGCTACCACTGAGGCTGCTTTGGTTTCCATTGTGGTTGATTCCACTGAGGATTCATCCATTCAGGTTTACCCCAAAATGTAGTTGGTGGTTGTGCTTGGTAAGGAGGAGTCCATTGGTTTGAATTTGACCAAGGATTTTGATTCCAATTGGCTCTAGGACTATGTTTCCCTTGATTCATATTATATCCTAGATTTTGGGATCTCTATCCAACATAGTTAAGTTCTTCTTCTACTTCAGGTTGTTTCTTCAAATGATTTTTAATTCCAAGTAGAAGGTTACAAGAACTTGTTGCATGATTCTTTTCATAGATTTCACAGAGATCAACTTGATTTAATGGACACTCTCTCAAAATATGGTTACCTCTACATTTGGAACAATAAATGGATAAAGGCTCGGTTATCTTTTTATCTCATTGCATTTTAAAATGGAGTAAATCAGTTTTCAAATTTGCAAGATCTTCCATGACTTGAGATACATCAGGAGTAATAACTTTGTTTCTTCAGGCATTTCTAGTCCCTACTCTAGTTCTAGAGTAGCTTCTACATATCTTAATAATTTCTTCCAAAGAAAGTTTAATGATGTCCCCTTTTCCCATAAGATTCAAAGATTCTCTTGATTCATCATCAATTCCCTTCAGAAAAATTGTTTTACTGATCTCATTATCTAAACCATTACCACATCTGTTATGCACAAACTAAAATCTATCAGCATAATCCTCAAGGCTTTCATCCTCTAACTATCTCATTCAAAACAATTCCTCTTTCCTATCTCTTACTCGAGAGTAATCTTGATATTTGTCCAAAAATTCAGTTTCCATTTCCTGCCAAGTTGAGATTGTCCCTGCACCTAAACCCATGAACCAACGTAAAGCTAGCACTTTCAATGTAGAGGGAAATAGTTTTAACTTTTGATTATCAACTGTATAATCATAGGTTTGACCTAAAACCTTGAACTCAAAGAGAAACTAATCAGGATCCTTAGAAGTTTTTCCTCTAAAGGTAGGTAATATAGAAGGTGAAATGTTTTTCATGGGAGGCTCATTATTCTGTACATTCAAATTAATAGGATAATAAAAGGTCCTATTGTTTGGTGGAGGATCATTACCCGATTGATCACCCATTTCTTCTAAATGTTGTTCCTGATTCACTTGTTGATTTATAATGTAAAATTGTTGAACTTCTTGTTCTTGTTCAAAATTGATATTTCATGGAAGGAATCTTCCTAAATGGTCTCTTGATCGTCTCATCCTCAATCTAAACTATCTTCCTTATCAACACTAAGGCTTCATACTTAAATAGCTAGATCTTTTAATCCCTGACAATGATGCCAAAAATGATGGGAAAGGTAGTTGATGTCACTTCTTGCATCATTTAATTTATCAATTATCAAATCGGGTGTGTCTTAGAGCTATATGCAATAAGGGTGTTTTAAATTGGGGGTTTTACACTGTAAAACAATGACTTTTGGTCATGGTTCAGCTCCATCAAGAGTTTTCAAGAGCTATTAGGAGCTCTTAGTATCTGATCTTAACAACGGGTTCCTAACTATTTCTAAAGACTTTATCCTAATTTATCTTCTAATTAATGATTGTTTAGACCCTAATAAGTCAGCTCAGACTTCACTTGAATTATTTGTAATTTATCCATGGAAGATTTAAGCTAAGAATTAAATCTACTTTTAAACTAAAGCTATGAATTGAAATGCACATGAAAAGTAAATCTATTTACTTTTGCAAAAAAGAATCTAATTACATTTGTAGAAAATAAACATTAATCTAGAAAGTAGTAATACTAACTTCCATGAACAAGTCCCAAATAAACTTCAGTTTCATCTTTCCATAAGTCATTATTATCTTCCCCATTAAAACTACAAGAATTCTAAAGTAACCACAAAATATAATTCTATGAACAACAATTGAATCTACAGTAAATGAGTGAATATAAATCTACAATTGTAAGAGAGGCGGACCACCACGTACAAGACCCCAGGTCACGGAGGGCCAAGACGCGAGAGGCTGCCCTAACTTACCTCAACTAACTGTAGTGTAAGGAAATGCAAGGCAAGAGTGGTGAGGACCGTGAGGCCTCTCAGTCACTCTACAGACCCAAAATGCAAGAAGGGGCTAGGCGAGCCAGTTTTTAGGCCCAACACTATGCCTCAGGAAGCTCTCTGTCTGAGGACGAAAGCACGGTCTCTAGATGATAGCGTGATGTGCTAGCATCTCTAAAGTGTGTTGGCATATGTGCGACCATACAACAGTGAAGACAAAGTCAAACCTAGAAAAAATAGCTAACGGCCCAGCTAACTAACTAAAGGGCCAAAATGATGTGATTAAGTAAATGAAATATTCTCTAATATTATAAAGCAGAAATACAAGAGTGAAAAGGGAAAGGAGGACCTCACCGAGGAATTTGTTCGCCAGTTGGATCCTTGAAAAGCACGTACTCCTACACACAACAAGAGAGGAAAATGTTGGGTGGTTGTATAGGGGCCTGCCTCAATCAGACCCCCATTTAGTTGTTTCCACCTCCATGGATAGCCAAGAAAGCAAGATAAAGAAAACAATATAGTAAAGAGCACTAAAGCACTACAAGACAGTAAAGTGCTAACTCAACCAAGTGATAGAGGAGAGGAGAGGGAAACTTACCACCTCCACCAAGAGCACTCAAGGTTGCTTGGGGAAGATTATGATAGTACTCAAGCCTTTGTTGCAATGGTGTGGTCCCAAAATTTCTCTACCGAAGTGACAAAGTGTTACTTTGGCTACAATGGAATGCTTGTATACTATTTGAAGCTTGAAGTGGATGCCAAAGAGTGTGTTGAAGCTTGTGAAGTGAGTGTAGAGGATGGAATGCTTGTTCAAGGAGTGAATTTGAAGAAGGAATGAAAGAAACAACCATATTCGGGTCGGTCAACTGAAGGAGGCATTACAACTTGACTCCCAAAGAGAAGTGTAACGCCTTTGTAGCTTCAACCACAGGAATATGCCAAGGACGTAAACGTGTCGCACAGGTGTCCTCTATAGAAACAGCCCCACCGATTCTCAAAACAGGTGCCAAATGTGATGCAAGCAGCAGGCTTAGGTGGAATTAAGCCTCCAAACTTGGTTTTCTAAGGTGGATAAAGGAAAAAAGGGGATTTTCACATGGGGTGCAAATTTACTCCTATACATTTTTCCCCCACTTTAGCGAGCACGAATACTAATGAGTGCTCAGTAAAGTAGATCAAGAAAGAGATAACGTTTAGAAATGTATACCTAAACCATCGAGGAAGTAGATCATGATCTGGAAAACCTGAAGGTGTAGGGAAGTGAAGGACTCCATAGCTACTCAGAACTATGATGTTGGAAAAACAAAGCCTCTTACAGGCCCGCGGACCTACAAAGAGGCAACCCCCAAGATCTCTCGCATGAAGGAAGCCCCACTAAGTAAACGCCTTATAGGCTCACAGACCTACAAGGAAGGTATCCCCCAAAAACTCTAGCATGGAGGAAACCCAAAGGAAGCGAACTTTGTAGAGTTAAGTAGGAAGATAGTCACGCAAACCATCGATGATCTATAAGTCTTTCAAAGGGGTCCCTCTGGAACCCTTCAAAAGGAGAGGAGGGCCCACTCAAGGGACACCTTGTTTGAAAGGTAAGGTCTAGTTAGGTTTCCCCCAAGCTAGACATAAAGACATGAAACGGGTCTAGTCGGGCTGCCCCTAGGCTAGACATGAAGGAATCCATTCGAGGTAATGGTTTCAAAGAGGGAGTCCCTTGGGAACCCGCCACGAAGAAAAGGGGGGTCCACTCAAAGGGACACATAGCTCGAAAGTGGATGTTCCTTTTCTCAGAGTGATCCATCATCAAGGAATTCTTTCGAAAGATGTTCACTTCATCAAGGAATTCAAAAGGAAGGATATGCCCCCACATGAGGGGAAGATTAAAACTGTTCCTGCTTCGGAGGAAGGTCTTCAAGTACTTTCTTTATGAACTTGTGATGAAGGAAACACATTCCGCTAGGGTTCCAAGTTGAGAATGCGATTTTGGAGAAAAGTTTGTGCGGATTTTCAAGAAAAGATTCATTGACAATGAATGCATTTTCTGAAAATAGAAATGTTGAAGAAAAGCATTCTCACATGAGAGGGAAAACTCAAGCAAAGAAGAGAAAAAGTTAAATAAAAAGAGAGAAAATGCAAATGAAGGACACAAGGGTAGCCTGATATTTTGGGGTCATAACTGCTCATAAATATATATATATATATATATATATATATATATGTATGTATGTATGTATGTATGTATAGTAATAGTATATAAATGAATTGTCATCAAACCCCTACTATATCAGGACATGTGAAGAATGCACGAGAAGACAAAGTAAAAATAAAAAAATTGGGTCAACATGGAAGGGGCTCCCAACGCTTTGCATCGTCCCCAATTTATCGAAAGTCAAGCACAAACATGGAAGAATGATGATACAAATAGAAGAAGGTTTATGACACAAAAAACACGCCTATATCCAAGCACCAAAAGGGGTGATGAGGGTCATCCAGGAACAGATGACATGAATACGAGAGAACACATCACAAAACACACACACACACAATATCAAGAAAGGGGCCTCCTCCTAACATTGATCAACCAAGAGATCGTCCACTTCCCAATCTAAATCCTCATAAGGGGAAGGAGGATGATCCTGCAATGGTGGGATGTTAAGAGGAGGAGCATCTGACCCTCTTGCAACAAGGGCTAAGGAAGAAGCCCCTTCAAGGTCTTCTTCACCGAGCTCTTGTGGAGCTAAGGTCAGCGATTTCGAGAAGATCGCTGACAAGGTCGGGACCTCATCCATGGAGTTAAACATGCACCCCATGGGAGTGCCATGTCTAATTTCAACAGATAGGATAGGTTGTGCCTGAGATTCACCGCTAGGATCGTTGAATGACTCGGGAGCAGTGATAAACTCAATGGAGGCTGGGATTGGTTTCATCTCCAAGATAGAACAAGTCAATGTAGGGTCGCCTTGTAGAGAAGGCAGACTCCTCTTACATCCTTTGTTGCTAGAAGGACCACACTCCATCTCTTGTTTCATCAGAGGAGATGAACTCCCCATAGACGAGGCTAGAGGCGCAGAGGAAGAGGAGGAAAGAACCACAATGGATACAACTGAGGTATTAACCATATCCATAAGCTTTGGGAAAGGCTAGATATCTAGAATGGATATTAGCAAAGGCGGCTCCACCGAGGGAGAGATGAACACCTGTACCTATTTAGGGTTAGGCACATTCGTACTCGCAACGGAAGCTGGGAGTAGTATGGAACCAGACTGAAGGGAAGCAAATGGAAGGGAGGAAGAAGATGTTGCAGGAGGCCCTGAAGTAGGGGCGATCATTTCTTCCTCCCTTTGTGAGGTGGCCTACTCAGCCAAGAGAGCCTTTCATCGGTGCTTCCGCTCGTGCGCAAGGAGATTTCTATGACTCTTGGAGTTAGAGGTTAGAGTTTGGGAAGGGACAAAAGGTTCTTGCTCAACCATAGGAACGTCCACTATGGTTGTTTCCGGTGGAGGGACAAGAGCAGGAGGAACGGGCTGAGGAGCGACAGGAGGAGTCAACTCAAGATCCTAGGCAACGGGCCTCTTTCCATTTACTACCTTAGGACAAGGAGTAGTAGGAGGCTGCAGAGGTCAAGACAAAGAGGAATCTCCTCAAGAGACCTTCTCCCTATTATACTGAATGGGTCTAGGCTCTGTCGGCAAAATAGGAAGTTCGAAAGTAGGACACTTAAGCTTTCACCAAGCAGGCACCATAGGATTCTCTTGTAGAAGAGGAGTAGAACCCGATGGTACCTCAGCAGAGTGAGAAGAAGCACTAGACTGACCAACGGAAGAGGAAGAAGGAGGATCGTGAGACCACTTCTCTTCTTCCTTCTTTCGTGCTTTAGCAACATCACTATCAGCTTGTAAGCAAGCCCTATGTGAAACAACATAAGGCGAGGGAGGGTATCTAACTTTCGGCCTTAGGTGCCCTTTCTTATAATTCTAATATGTTCAATGCAGAAGGTCCATCCTAGGTGGAAGAGGACCAACAAGCACAGGCCAAGAGTGGTCCAAGGAGTAGCTACCACGTGCAACCAGTGGTCTATAACCGGTGTCATTGATTACATGCACAGAGCCCCCATGGATAAATTTTAGACATTTATGCACAACGAAGGGCACCGCATTCATAGCCACCAACCAAGGGATACTCAACTTCACCCTAAAGAGTTCAGACCCAGGGATGATTTCAAACAGGAGTTTCACAGATTTAGGTCCAACTAAGACCAACAAGACAATACTACCCAAAGGGGGCACGGAAATCCCATCATGTGTGCAGATAGTACTCACAGGTGCATTGTATCCATCCTTGTGTAGGAAGTTGATCAACATAATCTCCTTTGTTATTATGTTTACTTGTGATGTCGGATCAATGAGAACACCCACTACGATGTTTCATTGATTCGTGTAGGAATGTAAATACAAGATGGTTCCTTGTTAAAACCCATTGATAGGTCATCTAAAGTGAAATTTATACTAGTACCACTATCTACAGGCTGCACGAAGGGGATAGGTTGGTGCAGGAAGGAGGCCATTACACACATTAGACAACGCTTTCACAGAGTCCCTAAAGGTTAACAGATAAGACGATGACCCAATTAAGGTTTTGTTGTGCAATACTTTTGGAACCTTCCAAGTATGCTAACTAGGGGTTGTATGTTGAGTTGTAAGGCGACAATATTACAACACTCCTAGAGTACGAGGAAAGGAACTATCAAGATTGCGAAAATGAAACCAAAATGGTTCATGTCGGGTTCACCAAAAATGAAAGAGAGGGGGACCAACACATGCAAGACCCTAGGTCACGAAGGGCCAAGATGCGAGAGGTTTCCCTAACTTACCTCAGCTAAGTACAATGTAAGGAAATGTGAGGTGAGAGTGATGAGGACCGTGAGGCCTCTCAGTCACTCTGCAGACCTGAAATGCAAGAAGGGGCTAGGCAAGCTAGTTTTCAAGTCCAACACTATGCCTTAGGAAGCTCTTTATCCGAGGATGAAAGCACGGTCTTTGGATGATAGTGCAATACGCTGGCATCTCTAAAGTGTGTTGGCATATGTACTACTAGACAATAGTGAAGATGAGGTCAAACCTAGAAAAACTAGCTAATGGCCCAACTAGCTAACTAAAGGGCCAAAATGATGTGATTAAGTAAATGAAATATTCTCTAATATTATAAATCAGAAATGCAAGAGTGAAAAGGGCAAGGAGGACCTCACCGAGGAATTTGTTCGCCAGTTGGATCCTTGAAAAGTATGTACTCCTACACACAACAAGAGGGGAAAATGTTGGGTGGCTGTATAGGGTCCTTCCTCAGTCAAACCCCCGTTTAGGTGTTTCCACCTCCACGGATAGCCAAGAAAGCGAGATAAAGAAAACAATATAGTAAAGAGCACTAAATCACTACAAAACAATAAAGTGTTGACTCAACCAAGTGATAGAGGAAAGGAAAGGGAAGCTTACCACCTCCACCAAGAGCACTCAAGGCTACTTGGGGAAGAATATGAGAGTACTCGAGCCTCTGCTACAATGGTGTGGTCCCAAAATTTCTCTACCGAAGTGACAAAGTGTTACTTTGGCTGCAATGGAATGCTTGTATGTTGTTTAAAGCTTGAAGTGGATGCCAAAGAGTGTGTTGAATCTTGTGGAGTGAGTGTAGAAGATGAAATTCTTATTCAAGGAGTGAATTTGAAGAAGGAATGAAAGAAATGGCCATATTTAGATTGGTCAGCCGAAGCGGGCATTACAACTTGACTCCCAATGAGAAGTGTAATGCCTCTGCAGGTTCAACCATAGGAATCTTCTAGGGATGTAAGTGCGCCGCACAAACGTTTACACACCGTGCGGGTGTCACAAAAAAAAATGCCCCCACTGACGCTCAAAACATGTGCCAAGTGTGATGCAAGTAGTGGGCTTAGGTGGAATTAAGCCTCTGAACTTGTTTTTCTAAGATGGATAAAGGAAAAAGTGGATTTGCACATGGGGTGCAAATTTACTCCTATACAATAGTAAAGCTTAAATGAATTATTCTAAGGACTCAATAAATTTAACCTAAGAACATAAGCATTCACATTCACTAGTAATGATTAACAAAGATCTAAATTCCTATTTTCCAACTGAGATGAACAATGCAGAAATTAATTGAATCAATGAAAATAGCACAAGTCACCTCCTTCAGTTGGGTGGGCCCTGCTCTTCCTCTAGTGGGACTTTAAACAATGAGACTTATATCAACTCCTTATTTTCATTCCAATTGGCCAAAACAGGTGAGTAATACAAAAGTGTAGATAATCCACATTACAATGCTAAAGTGAAATATTAACTACCCCAAACTAAAGACTAAGGCTGGATATTTATAAGAATATCTGCTTATTTGAATACAAAAACTAGCGAAGCCCGCCAAGATGCAAATGGAAACAACTAAACTTAAACAAAACCAAAGTTTCTTAAATAAATCTGCCACATGATAATAGTTGAACAAGAAGTCTTCAAACTGACTGAAGAAGTCAATTCGGAAACATCCATCAGAAGCTAGCTGGAGCGATCAAGAGTAAGATAGATTTCAAATCCATTAAACAAGAAGTTTAACATGTCCACCTCATAACATTAGAATTTAATCCATTGAAAAAAATCCTCAAAGTTAGGATGTAATCAAGACAACAAAAGATCTCACTTGCATAAACATTTCATCATTAATTATCATTCAAAAGCAAGACATTTAATGCAAAATACCATTTCTCATATATACTCTAATTATTTAAATATAATGCATCATTAACCAAATATTCAAACATAAAGTCTACCACCATCATAGTTAATTAACATATAATGGAGTCTTTTAAAACATAAAAATGTTTAATTAGAGTGTCATTTTATGCACTCATCAAGCAATAGCACGACATCTATGCCTACGCTCAGTAGCATTTCAGTTTCTTCTTACACAATTTCTAATTTGTGAAGGTTTTGGAGCGAGTTTTTCAACCATTGGTATCTTTTCTTCCCTTAGGGGAGGAATAAAAGGGACCTTCGAGGTTTGTAAAATTGATTTCTCTTTAGGTTTATAAAGTTGTTTCACTTTGGGAGGCACAAAAGGAATTGTATGGTTATCTCTTAGTCTCTTATAGGATGATGGAATAACAATGTTTTCACTTCGATTAATAGTAAGAGCTTTGAATTCAAGAATGGGTTCATCCACAATGATTGCAGTGGGAGGAACAACTATAGATCTTTCAGTTTCCATTTGGATATTAGAAAGGGATAACTCCACTATATGCTTCACTTTGAACTTCTAATATGATTTAAAAAATAAATTCTCACAAGGTATAATTGGTTCTATAGGTTTGGACCAAAAGAAATCCAATGAGAAGTTCCCATAGGAAGACAAAGGATTAAACCCACTATGATGCATTGCAAAAACTTGGTTTTCAAATGGAAACTTTAAGCACTTTTGAATGACCGACGGGATGGAATTCATGGAGCATGGCCAAGGATAGCCTAACTTCACTCGGAATTGGTCATACATTGGAATGATAGCTAATGATACATTTAATTGGTTCAACCCAAATTTTAATGGAAGAGTGATTTAACCTATTGTAGGGCAAGAAAAACGATCATATTTTTTTATCCATGCTTTTTATTTTTCATAAGAATCTTGGTAAAGTTCATGCACAAATAGGAATTCCTCAATGATCACATTCTCTACACACACAAGATCAATTAATATCCCATTTTTAGGCTTACCATTGATTCTTCCAACGATGTAAAGAGGACCATCAGGTGCATGTTTAATTGTATCACTATGTGAGAAAGCAATGTTAAGTGACAAATTGGTTTGGCCCTTATGAGGTTGAACGTAAATGAATCCAACCATGCCTTGGAGAGGATCATCCTCATTATCACTCTTATCATCATCAATTATGTCTTGTATCTTATCAACATTCATCACATCATTCTTGTTAGAACTAGCTTTCACAAAAGAGATGGAATTATTTGGCATTGGATTGGTGAAGATTCATAAATTTTTGTTGGGTGGGGCAACAAACTTATTTCCTTGATCATTAACACCGTGCCCCAACTGGATGTGATTGGAATCAATGAGGTCTTGCATTTGATGTTTAAGACACATGCATCATTCTATATCATGTCCACTTTGTTGGTGATATTGGAAAAATACATTTGGGTTATAGTTCATAGGTAAGGGCTTGGTTGTGTCAATAGATCAAACTTGAGGTAAGGTAATTAAGTTCTTATTCAAGAGTTGCAACATAATCGAATGGAGGTAATTGGGTAATGGTGTGAATTTCCTAACTTTATTCCTAAATTGGTATGGCATTATTTTTATGGCCGTAACTTGAGATTCAACATGGCGATTTGTTTGAGGTGGATTTATCTATATAAATCCCTTATTTTTCTTCTTAAATGGTTGAATATTATTGTGAGGCACAGGTTTGGATTTTGTAGGATGGTTTGAAGAAGTTTTTGCTTCACATTGATTAACTGAATTATGATAATCGTGGAGGGTCATGCATATGTGTGTGGAAGAGGGGAATCACATCATCCCAAGCTTATCTTGGATATCAATTTTTTAATTTTTTATGAACATTGTTTGAAGATTGACATCAAGAAGCTTAATATTGATTTGTGAGTAAAGTAGTTGGTAATGTGCTATAAAATTTGCGATTGTATCTTTCTTTTTTTTACACTGCATTAAATTAGGTATGGCCATCTTAGGACCAATGTGCAATTGGAAATGGTTGAGGAAGCAATCAACATACTCATTAAATGAGTGGATTGAATTATTCAGAAAGGAACAAAACCATTCCAAGGCTGTATCTTTCAAAGACCTATGAAAAATCTTATCCAAGAGCTTATCTTCAAAACTGAAGTCACTACATAGGGTTGTGTAGACATGTAAAATTTACCTAACACTTAGTGCACAACCTAAATGACATTTTCTCATCATCGGCATCATTATCATTGAATATCACTACATTTCACATCAATTGCATCAAAAACCTCCTCTATTAATTCAATAATATTACATTATTTAATTAATTCAATGTTTCATCAATTTTGACAAATTAAATAAATTTCATTTATTTAATGAAGTCCTAATCTAACTTTATTCCTTCTAATTAATTAAATAACATCAATTATTTAATTATGTCACTAATTTACCCTATTCCCCTAATTCAATTAAATTATTAAAAAATAATAATTTAACTCTCACTTTCCCCTAAATTTGAATAATTAAATAAACTATTCAAAACATCATCAAAAAGGTCAAGTAAAAAAAATATAATTTTTTTTGCAAAAGTCAAACTTGATTTTCACATTCAACTCCAAAAATATTAATAATTAATTATCCTCACCCACTTTCATGATTGAGCAAATTACGAACCACTGATTGCTCGATTTGATTGCCTGACTGATCCATCTATTTCCTAATAGATCAATCTATTCTTCAATCCCACTAAAGGCTTAATCTATTCCTCAATCCCACTAAACACTCAAAATGATTTCTTCAATCACACCAATTATGTAATCAAAATGCATTGATTATTTCCATCTAAATCCTCTCAACATCTTTCAACTATTGATTAGGATATTCTACTACTCGATCTTGAGCATTCATTTCAAAACACAAAATCTATATAACAATCATCTTTCTCCTGAAAAATTATTGGAGAATCAACATCATTTACACAATGAAGTAATGCAAAGATCTTATTAATATTTTGACAAAGCTTTACACATATCTTCGATGAAAAAAAACACGTTGTTCAAGCTTTTGCACACATAATGGAGGCTTTGCATTGATATGAACAACCCAACATCTTCATGAACACACTCTGAAACAAGATGGTAAAGCTACTTTGTTTTTGAGTTCATTGTTATTGTTTTCTTTCAATTACGTTCTTGAATTCATTAATTGTGTAGTTTCATTTTGTGAGTAATGGGAATGAATAATTAACGTTTTGTTTGTTTAGATTAGTTTCTATTCATTCAATTTGATTGCATGGAATCTTCCCCAATTTCCCCCTTACATAGGTTGTATATGCCGACACATGGTTGCTAGGATCTCCTTTACCACCATATTTCTCAATTCTAGGTACTCTATATCTTGTGGAATTTGTGCTCTCAATATCTCCAATGACGATGGGTTTCTTTTGACATATTGTGAAGGTTGTCCATGTTGGTTTTGGTTCAATGTAGATATTTGTTGTTGAAGGGACACGACATTTTGCTAAAGTTGATTTAGGATGGAATCATTGGTTGTGTTTTGGGATGGAGTTGAATATGGTAGAGGTGTATATGTGTTAGGTTGGAAACTATAGTGCAAGTTTGCAGGAGGTGATGGATTTGGAGATGTGATATTTGAATTCACAAAGCTAAAAGGATTCCTAGTCGAAATACCCAAAGTTGGAGCGATATTTTGGTTGGTTGCATTGTTGTAGTGATAGTTGGATAAGTATATGTAGGAATAGAGGTCATGGTTGTAGGCAGAGGAACTTGATTTCCTCTTTGACTTTGAGTGTATCCCAAAGTTTGATCACAACTAGCCTTTGTAGGAACACGATTATCAATAATGTGAGCTAGGCTACACACAATCTCTATTCCTAGATTGTTATCAAGAATTCACGTCATGTTATCTATGATAGGAACCATATTTCCAACAATATATTCAACACTCATATAGTTTTGAGTTTTTTATAAGGCTCCATCCATTTGTTTTAGCTTCTCTTGAGGGACATGAGAAACTGTGGTTTCAACATTAGTGAAAGTGGTTGATGGTAAGGTGGTCATGGGAAATGTGGCATTAGTGTTATGGTCCATAATGGGTTGACTAGTGTCAACACTATGTGTAAAAGAGTTGAAAAACTCAAGATCCATTGCGGATGTACTAGCACGAGATGCCATGAGTCTTGAACTATGTCTCACTAAAGTATTGGCAGTAGGACACTAGGTTGTGAAACTCATACAAATTTCACCAAACCAAAAGTGCACCCAAAATGGACAAAAGACACGAAATAAAGAGAACAAACACCCAAAAATAGGAATCACAATGCAATTATGCGTAAAGATACTACAATTTTTAGATCTAAAACATGATAATGGATCAATTTTAAGATGCAAAAGCCTAAAAATGATGACTTTGGAATGCAATTTTTGATTTTAAATAATGCACTTTTTTTATCAATTGAACTAAATGCAAAAGCTATAAAATATGCAAATTTTTGAAACTAAATCAGTGATTTGCAAGTGCAATGGAATGAAGCAAACAAAGACAAAGATGTATGCAATTTTTTGCAAAATCACCTGTGCAAGGATAGATTTTCTTAGGGGCGAATAGGTCTTTGCACAGGGTCTTGAAAAATTAAAAAATGAGTGTTTGACTTGATATTTAAACTCACTATTCCTATTGCAAACAAATTCTTCAGTGACTCTTTTTCTAGAATTTTTTAATTAGATGCAAATGCAATTGAGTGACAATGTAGGAACAAAAGTGCAATTTTTTTAATGCAATTTGGAATAAGATTTTGATCTAAATGATTGAAAGACACCTTAATGCAAGCTATTATGTAGAGTGTATGCAATATTTTTGGATTTTTATGAGTTTTAAATGATGCAAATATACAATATGCAACCCTAAATATGACATACAAACAAGATGATGCAAAACCTAGATCTAGGGTTTTGAACACTTCAAAATTAGAAAGTATGATGTACAATATCGGGTTCACCAAAATGAAATGGTGGAAAAGAGGATTCACCAAAGATATGTGGGGTAAAACATAGGATTCTAATCCACTTTCCCTATTTCATTAGGAAAGAGATCACAAGGTGTAAAGATTGACTTTCAACCTTAATGGTGAGCTAATCAAACCTAGATCTCAATCCTTAGGATAGTAGGAAATCTATGAAATTAAATTTAAATGATTTCAATTATTTGGAATGATTAAACTAAATGAATAACAAGACCTAATACATAAAATGTTGATTCTTGAAAATACAAAAATAAAAATGAAAATTTGCAGACATATTTGAGAAGGGTCTGATGGCATGTACCTATCACCAAATTGATGAGGGACTGGTTCACCCCTGGGAAAATGTGACTAGTCAAGGCTTCCAAAATAACTTTTGATATTCCTTTGATGATGGATCTTAGATTTTATATGACATAGGTACCACTGTCAAAAAGTTGGAAATAAATTTTGCAACTTAGTTTCCCTAGCTTGACAATAATGATGAAAACATGTTAAATAATGCACAATTTCTCTTCAAAATTTCTTCAATTCTTCTTCAACCTGTAATCTACAAATACACAAAGAGAGGGAAAACTTGTTTGTTTGTTTATATGGGGGTTTGCCTTAGTCAAACCCCGGTTTGGTAATTAAACCTTGATGAAAAGATAATGGAAAAGGAAGGAAATGATGAATGAACAATGCTTGCTACAACTCGCCTCAATTTTTGTCTTGAAGGACTGAAGAAAAACACAATATTGGATCTTTCTTGATTGACTTGATTGATTGCTTGAATGCTTGAAAACCTACATCACAATGTTACCAGCCTTCAAAACATAACATGAAAACACATGAATTTTGACATGATGTTAGGATCTTGATTGTTGCTACAAATAAATGATGATGTTGCTCTTGAATGTTCTTGAAAATAATATTTTCTCTTGAATTTCTCCTTGATGTCACTTAGATTTCAAATGATGAAAAGACTATGTATTTATCTAGGTGTTTATCTAATTTCTCAAAAATTAGATTCCAAAAGCTAACACTTCCAATTTGAATTTTGATCATTAAAATGTCGTGAAAAATATATTTTACAATGGGTCTTGGCTCTTAAAGGGGACCCATTTTCCCATGGGTGAATGGGTCCTGGCCTATAATTCCAGGACACACATGATCCAAGGCAATTTAATTATTAAATACATTTGTTTAATGTTGGTTTCCCTTTCAGGAAACATGAAGAATAAGGCCCTGGAATTCATAATTTGTAAAATTAGAGCCTTAATTAAGTCCAATAAATTAAGGGACCCAAACATAGTGTGAAATTGTAAAGCTATACAATTTTCTACACTACACATCTATAGATATTTCCTATTGCTTCATCAAGACACAAATCAATAATTGGAATTTCTACATTTTCTTCTTGAGAAATCTTATTCAATTTATTTAGCTCACCTAAAACACCAACAAGAAAATCTAAAGAAAATTGGATAGAATATATCCTTGTATTTTCATACAATGATAAACACTTCTTATCATTATACCACAAAGTTAAGATAGTTGGCATAAGATTCACATTCCTTAGATTTCTCCTTTGGATAACCATTTGATTGTGTGGATCTGTAAGAAATTTAAAACATCAATTTGCACAATTCTAAGTAAATCATTCAAATCATTATTTCTTTTTGGTGAATTTTGGACCCATGAATGCACTTTATTTGTTATTTTTTCAACAAATATTAACTCAAGTATCATTTCAAAATCATTTTTTTTTACTAATGATTCACAAAGAGCTATACAATGCACCAAAATAAGATTTGTAATATTTTGTTTTAAAAGAGGAACAAATCCATTTTCATTCCCAACCATTATAGAAGTACCATTTGTTGAGATAACTATTAGTTTTGTTAATGGAACCCTCTATCATTTATCAAATGATTGATGGTATCATATATAATTTTCCATTTTCCATATGACACATTCATGATCTTCATAAACATAAAAATAAGTGTCTTGTGACCCTTTGAAGTTAATTATCTTGCATAAACAACAAGGTTCTTCTCTAAACTTCAATTAGTACTTTCATCAACCATTAGTGAAAAAAATTACTTTTCAACATTAATTTTATATGAATTTGTTCAAGATATTTTGATATACAAAAAATAAAATCATGTGCACCCTTATGCTTTGTGTATACATATTAGTCTTGATACTTTGGCATATTAGGAGTTTTTAAATCCATGAGAAATTTACACATTTTCCCATACTTAGCTAAAGATAAATCCATCTGAAAAACAAAATAACTTGTTCTTGTTGAAGTGATTACTCTTTCCTTCTTAATATCTTCAATCTTTGAAATATGATCTAGAATAGATCTTGTCTTTCTCTCTGATGCTTAAATCCATCTTTCTTGAGCATCTTTATGTATCACATATTGTTCATGAGTTACAAGAGCATCATTTTGTAAATTTCTACATCCATCTCATATATATCATTGAACTAACATCTTATACTTCTCACAATAATTACATTTTTGTAGAGGAGGGAATTTTCTACCTTCAAGACAACAAGATATTGAGGAGAAAATTATTTCTCAACTACCTTAATTGACACAGATCAAGTGAATTGGAAATGGAGGAATGTGAAATTTAATAAATTGTATAAATTATTTGGACCTTTCAAACATCAAAAATCGAAAGCATAGGGTACAAAGGTCTTTTGGACAACTTGGCAAGCTCTCTATCTAGGATAACAACACATCATGTTGGTGTTCCGGAAAGATAGAAAATAAGAATCGTCACAAAAGGACACAAAATATTATGCATATATTTCTAGGTGTGAAAGGGGGGCCCGTAAAAAATATGAATGTACAAAAATAAAGGTACAAAAATAAAGATGTTTAATGAAAACAAGATGAAAAGGACAAGGAGAGGTTTTAGATATCATTGAAATAATTTGATAAATTTTAATCTTTCTTCAAATAGTTCTTCCACCTGCATCTACACACACAAGAACAAAGAGAAATGTTTGGGTGGTTGCATAGGAGTTTTCCTTATCCAAACCCCCGTATTGGTGTTTCCACCTCCATGGAAAACCTTAGACAAGATTATGAAAATAGATGTGAAATGATAAATACAACCATATTCTAATCAAAGACAAAGATATTATGCTTAATAAATATTCTTGAAGAGTTACCCGCATTCAAGAACAAAAGCAAGGCTTGTTGGTGCAATAAAGGAGCAACTATTGAATACACCGAATATTGAGAGGAGGGGATGAATTAGTATTCTACTAACACAATTAATTGCTAACCATCCAATTATTAACACATATATAGCTATAACTGTAAACCAAAACATGAAAGGAATCATAACATCTCATAACACATTGACACTAGGAATTTTACGTGGAAAACCCAAAATGGGAAAAACCACAGTGAGAATTAACTCACAATATATTATAACCGGTTACAAGATATTACAAGGATAATTTCTAGGACACACTGTCCTTGAAAGGATCATAGCCTATAGTGAATACAAAATGGATTACCACCAAGAATCAAAGAGTATGGCTCACTGCCAAAACATTAACTGAAGAAGTACACCTTCAAAGTGTTGAGATCAGTTTCGATTAAGATCTGGAAAACCAAAATCATGCTCCCTTTGTAGGTATACAACAACTATTAATAACTTCACACTATAAGACTTTTCACATAGCTCACATCACTTTTCTCCATCTATGCACACACACACACTTTCTCCACTTCCTTTCTTACATTCTTATAAGTATGTTCCACATACATACATATATATGGATACATCTTCATACATCAATTAGGTTGGCCTGATTGGATGTAAACATAGATAATTCAAAGTGACTTATTGGCCCAATTTAAAAATATTTTTGGCACACAAAACAAAACATATCAAACACAAATTAGGTCATCCCAAACCTAATAAGGAACACTTTAAACATTCATAAGACAAACAGTTCTTAACCCTGTCGACCAAAAGAATGCCAAACTTCTATCATTTAGATATATCAATCGGATCAACCAAAGTTGTTGAAAGCTTGTTTGTAGCTATAACTGGCATTCCTGAGCAACATATCAAAAACTCATAGAATTATCTTTTACTAAGAGAATTTTTGGATCAAAATACCAGATCAGTATAGATATACAGTTTACTTAGCTAGTTACCAACCAATGTTGGCATCAATGCCAAAAAACTTGGAGGTCACCTTCTTCATTCTTCCAATAATATCCCCCTTTGTCATTGATGACAACATGTGCCAAAAATGAAAAATGCTTCAAAACCAAAATTGTGCAAAAATAATGCACACAACTCCCGCTTTCATATATACAAAAAACATAACTGTTTTTGGAAAACAAAACACCAAAACACACCAAACTCTAACATATCCTTCTCTATACATAATCTTCTCCCCTTTTGACATCAAGGACAAAGAATGGGGAAAAAGTAAAAGAAATTTTCAATCAAGAACTAGGGGCACCTTGTAACTCCTTGAGAATTGCTTCCCAAGTCGGATTTCCATGATCCCAGACTCCTTTTTCTCTAGTGAGAGTTTTTTGCAGTGCTTCTAGTTCCGCTAGGCATTCTTCTCCTTCTTCATGAGTGGATGGAATTAAGTTCATCTTCTCGAGCTTTTCTGCATCTATCAATGCACTTGATACAAAGACATATCTGGACATTACTAGGTCTCCAAGTTGGCCAAACCTTCTTATTGCATCTTCTTTTTTCCTCTGCAAAATGAAAAACTTGTTCTGAAGATCTACAATAAAAACCCAACCAATATAGTTTCTATCATCTACAACTTTGTAATTAATCTCTAGAGGCATCAGAAAGTTGAGACTCTTTTGAGTCTATTAAGTCCTTGATACCTTGAGTGGCATCAAACCACTTCATGTAGTAGACAAATAGCGGTTGAGCTTCCTCATCACAGTCTGTTACTTCTTTCAAACTTTGCAAAGCTCTATCATGTGCAATTGCACACTTATCTTGCAGAAACAATAGTCTTTTCTCTAGAATACTTGACTCCACTTCTTTTGTAGTATGTACCTTGAGATAAGATGTGTATTCCTTGATTGAATCAACTATAAGCTTTAAGTTCTCAATTGGTACTAAAGAATTATTAGTTGTGACACTAAAGGCTATCTCTTGTAAAGCTTTAATAGCTTCATTTATCAGTTCATTTCCTTTTTGATATGATTTGATAGCTTCCTGTGTGACAAAGTTGAGAAAAGTACCACTTAGTTTTATTCTATCACTCGATACAATCTTGGTCAAATGTACATAACCCGGATGTGATAGTAGCTTAATTAGTTGGGGTGGAAGCACATGTTGAAGGTATTGTTTTCTTTGATAGAAGATCTTTGAGAGTGCTTTTGGATGATTCTTCGGTTGGCTTTGACAACTCATAAACTTTGGGATTTTCTCCTTTACTCTTCTCAGCCAGAATAACTTTCTTTTCTTCCTCTTTCTTCTTGTCTTCTTCTTTTTATTCTTCTTCTTCTCCCTTTTCCTTTTCTTTTTCTTCTTATTCTTGTCTAGGGGACTTTCTAGAGGATTTTTATTTGTTTTCTTTATCCATTTTATCCGCATCATCCTTGTCATCATTATTCTTTTTATCCTTGCTTCCTTCACTTTCATCTTTATTTTTTGTATCCCTATTTCTGATAGATTCATGATGTTCTTCTTGCTTATCACTGGTATGATCTTTATGTTGATCATTAAACCTTTTGCTGGTTGTCTCTTCTGTATCAGTTGGAGGGGAGTCTTTGAAACACAATGTATCTCACCAACATTCTCCAAGACTATATTATCCATCACCTTTGTAACATCAACATGCATTTGTTCTTGAGTTGTATGAGATGAAGAGCTGGTTCTTGCCTCATAAATCCTTTTCAATTGTCTGATTACATCCGAGGTTTCTTGTCTTACCTTTTCCATATTCTCCTGCTCCTTAATCATTAGCATATTGACTCTTTGCTTGACTCTAAACATAGTAGAACATTCTTTTAGCAGATTGGCAGCTTTTATCTCAAAAAGAGAGGAACCACAGGAATTTAAGGCATCACTTCTCATCTTATATTCAACATTTACAACCTCTTTCCTTCTATGTACTAATTCTTTCCATAAATTTTTAGTTACTTTGATCTGTATAGTCTCCATAGTTACATTGAAAATGACTATACTGAATAAATATATTAATGATGGTTTCCTTTCCTTTGTCATTAACTTTATCAAACAACTCAGTAGTTGGCATGAGATAATTTCCAATAATATTATTTACTAAGGCTCCTAGATCTAAATATGGTTGATCACTTACCAGAGGAGAGCTAGGCATGTCCTCCATAGGATCAGATGAGCCTTCTTCATTCTTCTTATTATGTACATGAATTATGTAAGTATCCTCCTCTTCCTCTGTCTCTTCATCCATGGAGATATCAAATCTAGTTTGAGTTTATTCATTGGAGGTACTACTCCTTTTGTTTCTTTTAAGGAAATTCTCTTCTTTCATGACAAGATCTATTTCTACCTGAACAACATCACTTAGATTTCTTTCCTTGTTAGCCTTTTTCTTTACTCTTCTTCTTCTTGAAGTAGTAGATGGTGCAACAAGAGGTATGTCCTTTCTTTTAGATGCTTGAGTACTAGGACCAGTAGGGGCAGCAACATCAACTGATGCAGGGGAAATATTTTCTTTCTTCTTTCCCTTCTCAATATTAGCAGTACTAGGAGTAGTAGCATTGGAGGTAGGCACAACACTAGAAGATAATCTTCCTGATTTCCTAGGTCCAGAGGACTGTTCAACTGATTTATCCTTTCTTTTATCAAGAGACTCCTTTAATTGATCTATATCATCCTTAGTGAAAGTCTATCCTTGGAAGAATGCTTCAACCTTCTTTCTTCTTTTGGATGCGGTAGATTCTAAGTACACTTCACTGGATTTTTCCTCATATGTTCCATATCTAGGTAGAGAGGGATCCCTAGGACTCCTCAACAACATTTCAATGTACCTCTCAGCCAATTGTTCATCAAGTTCTTATCCCATTGGCTCAATCCATATAATTTTGGGTTCAATAGCCTCTATGATACATTCACCTGTAGTTACAACAAAGGTTATTTCCTTTTCATATTTCTTCACAAGGCCCCTGGGAATCCGATCTCTTTCATGCATCTCATTCTAGAACACTGCAAAGAAAGCAGCCAAAGCATTTTTTTGTGCCTTGGAATCTCCAAGACTATGCAAATGATCAAAAAATTGGTGTGCAACTAGCTTGTTGCACTCCCATATTATGTCTTTCCTTCCCAGTAACTCCCTCAAGAAATAGAATAGTAGACAAACCACTAATGTGCCAAATTTGAAGGGGTGTTTCTTTTCCTTAGTCATGCTAAAGTTCTTCATAAATTGCAACCTAAGCAACTCACATAGATCAAAATCTTTCCAATTTACTACCATTTCAAATGCAGTGTGAATTGACATAGAAGATACAAAATTTCCTCGGTTGGTGAAGTAAATTTTCTGTCCAATCATGATAGCAGCATACTTGACGACATGGTTTGAGATAGGGTTAGTAGTTAAAGCTCTTTCGTCAAATGTAGCACTAGTTAGCTTCATGATTACATCATTCTTCACAACCTTTAGAACTGGAATGGATCTAGTATTGCAAAGACCAGTTACAACTTGAATCACTTCCTTGTTGATTACCCCGGTACACTTGTCCACAAAAATTTACTATGTACCCTACTGAGAGCCATCCTAACAAAATTTTCCTCCATCTCACTAGAAAAATTGGGAAACTAGTTCCAAACGTTCAGCTTCATCCAAACTAGGTTTTTCATATTTTGGATTGAGCAATAGATCATCTCATGTCAATTCATTGTCCCATAAATCCTTAAGCTCTTGGTGATTGAATTCCTCTAGCTTCCCATGACTACATGTCCTAGTGTCTTCAGTGGGTAACACATTGCTCAGAATGTGTGAGAACGCACCCACAAGATCTACTTCATAAATTTTCCAAGAATATCTTCTAAATTTAGGTTGGGGTCTCTCAGAAATTTCCACAATGGTAGGAGTGGCCATTTCTCCTCAAACAACTTGAATATGCTTAATAGAAAGTTGCTTCAAATTAGAATCCACAAGATTTAGATAATGAAAAATACCTTTTCAAGCTTTGTCGAGAACTAGGGTTTTGATGCAAAATACTTTGAATCACCTTCAACTCTCTTTAGCTTGCTCTGCTTCTTCCCAATTGTACAAATGTGATTTAGCTCAACTTATTTTCTTGCTTTATTACTTACAAAATTTTCCCTAATTTGTATTTAATGCATTCCAACCTTAAAAGCTGATAAACACTTTATAAAGTACACTGTAAACCAAAAAAGCTTTCGCAATTCTCTGGATCTGCATATTTTCTACCATATATTTCTTCAATATCTTCAAAATAATAGCTTACATCATATATCCTCGTGTCACTTCTTGACACCTCATATATCGAGGGATTTTTAGATTTCTCTGTAACTGCTCCCCCTGAAACCACTACTAGGTTCAATTTTTAGAAGAGGTATTTGCACCAAATGTAGGTACATATACATCTGACTCATCCTTTTTCTTAGGTTCTTCCTTTTTCCTCCAAATATTTTCTATTTCTTTTCTCACCTCGGTAGGATCAACTTTGTTCATAGATTTGTTCTTTTGTTCCAGATTATATTTCTTCCCAATTTTGCTTCTATAGAATTTTGAGATATGTCCTGGTTTGTTGCAAATGTAGCACCCAACATATCTTTGATCAAACTGATTTGCATTTATCCTTGAACTACACTGATTAGCCTTATGCCTGAAGACATTGCATGTATAGTTGTAGCCTTGAAAAGACTAAATCCTTCTACTAGCATTGAATTTGTTCAACATTATCTGGCTTCTACACTCGGTAGCTCTATGTCCAAACTTATTGCAAGTAAAGCGTTGTCCAACAAAGAATCCAATATTTTGATTCATTCTACTTCTACATTATGTTGCTTTATGATCAAATTTATTGCATGAGAAACAAAAACCATTAAAAAGATGGGTACCTTTGAGCATTAGGTTTTCAAATAGGAATCCTTCTAATATTACTCCTTTGGTTCTTGATCTATTTATTATTGCCTTGAGTCTTCCTTTGATTATCCACTTTGTTGGGAATTGGTTTTTCCTTTGGACTTTGTCCTTCTTCAAGTCATAGACCAATTTTGTCCTTAGAAGGTTTCTGAAATGCAATCAACTCATCGAGCCTTGTAGAACTTGTTTTGGATTTTTCTTCACAAGCTTTTGTTTTTTCTAGATCAGATCTTAGGGTTACCACTTCTTGTTCAAGCTTTATACATTCATCAATTTTATTCTAAATTTCATCTTTCTGACATTCTTCAACTCTTTTCTTTTCTTCCACTTGCACCTTCAGTCTGGTAGTGTCTTCATTAGCCTTTTTCAACTGATCACTGACTTCTCTATTCCTTTCTTTGAACTTTTTGATTTTTTCTCTTAATTTTCTGATGCATTCATTTGCTTCTTTTAAGTTTCCTTTCAGAGTTTCTTTCTCATCTTCACTTTTGTCCAATTCTTCAAGGGCAACATGAAGTTCCTCAGATGTAGAGATTTCTTCTGGAGGAATAGGATAGCTTTTGTTAGCCATGTATTCAAATTTTGGGACCTTCCTCAAGCTGTAAGACTTATTCAGAGGAACCAAGCTCTGATACCAATTGTTGAATACACTGAATACTCAGAGGTGGGGGTAAATCGGTATTCTACTAATACAATTAATTTCCAACCATCCAATTATTAACACATATCTAGCTGCAATTGTAAACCAAAACATGAAAGGAATCATAACATATCATAACAAATTGACACCGGGATTTTTACATGGAAAACCCAAAATGGGAAAAACTATGGTGAGGATTAACTCAAAATATATTATAACCAATTATAATATATTACAGGGCTCACTGCTAGGACACACTGTCCTTGAAAGGCTCATAGCCTAAAGTGAATACAAAATGGCTTACTGCCAAGATACAAAGAGTATGGATCACTGTGAAAAGATGAACTGAAGAAGTACACCTTCAAAGTTCTAAGATCAATTCCGATTAAGCTCAGGAAAACCAAAACCCTGCTCCAGTTGTAGGTATACAACAACTATAAATAACTTTGCAATATAACACTTATCGCATAGTTTTCATCAATGTTCTCCATCTATTCACACACACACTTTCTCTACTCCCTTTCTTACATTCTTATAGGTATTTTCCACATACATACATATATATGGCTACATCTTCATACATCAATTAGGTCGGCTTAATTGGATGTGAACATACATAATTCAAAGTGACTTGACAACCCAATTTAAAAATATTTTTGGCACACAAAACAAAATGTATCAAACACAAATTAGGTTGGCCCAGACCTAATAAGGAACACTTTAAACATTCATAAGACAAGCAGTTATTAACCCTATTGGAAAAAATAATTTCGAACTTCTATCATTTAGATATCTTAGCCAAATCAACCAAAGTTGTTGAAAGCTCGTTCATAGCTGTAACTGGTCCATTACTGAGCAACATATCAAAAAATCATATAATTATCTTTTACTAAGAGAATTTCCATATCAAAATACCGGATCAGTATAGATACATAGTTTACTTAGCCAGTTACCAACCAATGTTGGCATCAATGATAACAAACCTAGAGGTCACCTTCTTCATTCTTCCAACAACAACAAAAACCTCCAATATGCCAATGGATTTCTTGCAACATGATCTCATGTTGCAAAAATGGAGTTTACTCTGAAGAACGTAGAAGAGCTCTTTGCAAGATGTGTGTGTAGAGAAATGGAGAAAGTTTTGTATGCTTAAGGAAATTTTGTAGAATGATGGAGAATGAGAAAAGAAGAGAGATGTGTGTTTCTTCAAGAGAGCAAGAATGAATCACTTTAGAATGAATGAAGAGTGAAGCATTTACATTGGAAAATGGAGAATTACTTTTAAAATTGTAAAAGAGAGGGACTTTTGGTCTAAGTAGCCTACCCAAGAAATTATCGATAGGGTTGCAGGTTGGTAAAGGTGTTACACTACTAGAATGTGGCAGATGTAACATCTCAATGGTCACCTTAGTCATGGATTTTTGTAGAATGCTAGCATGGCTGGCGAATTTCTTCTCGACACACATTGGTTTGTGGGAAAATTGGACTTAAAGGTCAAGGAATTAGGCATGCAAGATGGTGAGAAATGGTTTTAAGTTGAGGGAGAGCATAATTATCTTAGTTTATCTAAAGCGGAAGGTGTGTGTAGTGTGAAATTGCATAGGATGTAATTTACGACATTACATTTTCCCCCTATTTTAGTGAGCATATGTGTTTAAGATAAAATGCAAATTGAAGTAAAAAGGGAAAGATTATTTTACCCCTTCTATCCAGGCAAAGTTGTCCCCAGGGAAGAGACCTGAGTCGATCTTGCATAGAATGATTAAGTTATATCACTAGAAACATGTTAGCAACAAACAAACATGTTAGGAAAAAGTAGAAATTTAGACCCAAAAAATTATATAGACACAAGATGGCATTGATATGTATGGGTAGAAAGTTGTGTTATGCTAGGGACCATATGAAAATCCACTCAGCCTGTGAATGCTACAAACTGCATTGTAGGACAACCACAAAAAGGAGACATAGACATCCATAAAGATAAATTATAGTGGGTTTCCCCCACACTAGATGGCATATAAGATAGTTGAAGGAAATATTTGAAAACAATCATAAGATAAGAGATCTATAGTATGAATGGGATAGTCCCTGTCCTTCCCTATGTTACGAAAAGGAACACAAGTTATTCAGGGTCCTATCATAAGAGAGACATGAGAAAGAAAGATAGGGGGATCTAAATATTTGAGGTCATTATGATTCATATCAACAACATCTATATACAATGTGTATTAATTGTCATCGTGTCCCCAAATATTTTAGATCATGAGGAAAGAACATACAAAGAAAGAGTGAAAATAAAAAAATGGGTCAACATGGAAGAAGAACTAAATGCCCCAACAATTTGCATCATATCCCAAAATGTCAAAAGTAAAAATACTACAAAGAGAAGAATGGTGATACAAATAGAATAAGTGCATGGAAAATTATTTTCCCTATATCTAATTACCCATGAGGGTATCTTGGGCCATCCAGGAGAGACCACAAACATATACAAGAAAGTATGGGGGAACACAGACAAGAAAAAATTCTCTAATCTAAATACATGAGTGGTACTGCTCTAATCAATTATGTACAACAAGTCATCCTCCTCCCAATATAGATTGTAGGGGGAAGGAGGGCAAGATAATAATGGAACAATGACTAGGGCGATACCAGGCGTCTCACCTGCAACAAGGGCTAGAGTTGTGGCTACTTCAATATCCACATCTACTAGTTCTTGTGAGTTGAGTGTCAACAAATTTGTAAAAGTAGTTGACAATGCCAAAATTTCCTCTAGAGAGTCAAACATACACTTCTTTGGAGAGAAGTGTGGTGACTCAACTATAGGCTATGAAAGAGTAGGAGCCTCAGTGTAAACCTCTAGAAGAGGATCAGTGAAAAAATCTAATGAAGAAGGGATATCTTTAATGATAAGGAGAAAAGAAGAAAAAGAAGTGGAAGGAGCATACTTCTTGTGATGGGATTCAGGGACAAGTCTTGGTGAAGATTATTCTTGGAAAAAAGGCTACAACATTGAGATGCAGGAGGAGAAAACATGACCATATTAGACATGACCTTTGTATGGGGCATGTTTATGGGATACATTAGGTAGAGAGGTGATAACAGGTGGTTTCAGAGAAGGTGCAATGAACAATTGTACCCTTTTGGGGTGAGGTTCATCCACGTCTCTTGAAGAGACTGAAAGAAAGACATAAATAGGAGTAGAAAGGGAAGAAGACTAAGGAACTAAAATAGAAGGATTATCCCTAGCCTTCTAAGTGGCAACATTTTTTATTTCCATCAATCATTGAAAATGCTTATTCTCATGGGTAAGTTGGTTTCGACAAAAAAGAGGACCAAGAATAGGGGCTTGAGAAGATGTTGAAGCAGTTGGTGAAGTCGTCTTTGCAACCCTTAACAATAGAAGGGTAGGATCCATAGGAGGAACCAAAGAGGTTAGGAGTGCAAGATCCTTAAACTCAATCATGAGTTCCTTTCCTCATGATTTTTTGGTAGGGGGAGGAATAAGAGGAACCCTGAGGGGACAAGATGTTAGATCCAAGGGATGTAAGGAAGAATTGGAAGTTCGAACAATGGGGAGGTCTACTCAAGGGAGTGAGCTTGTATTTATCCCCCAAAGAAGAAGGCATAGAAGACAAATCCCACTATTTCATAGGAATACTTGTTGAAATGGGATTGTAGAAGAAGGAGGAGGAGGTGGAACCGAATAGAAGCTAGGATCCCAATCTTATTTTATATAACAAGTCACCACGAGGTAGCACGGATCCCACTAGAGCAGGACAAAAATGATCAAGAGAGAAACCCCAACGTGACACCAATGATTTGTACCTAGTATCTTGGATAGTTTGCACCATGCCATCATGAGAAAATTTTACACTTATGGACAACATAAGTGACTATGTTTATAGAAACTAGCTAAGGAATGCCTAGTTTCACTTTGAACAAGTTGGACTTTGGTATCACAATAAATATTGTAAAGATAGATTTAGGTCCCACGAGGACCGACATAGAGATGGAACCCAAGGGGGAGAGTGAAATACCATAATGTGTGTGGATGGTAGCCTTGCACTCATCATATCTCGCCCTATACAAACCATTGACAAAGAGTGTCTCCTAGGTTATAACATTGACCCTACTGGTAGAGTCAACCATAATGCCAATGATGACGTTATCGTTGACCTAAGCGGTAATCTAGAGGGTAGAGTACTCTCCATGGTGTTGTTCCATGCACACACGGCCCATCAAAAGAGAGGATCCCCTTTTTTATTTTTTCTTGTTTTGGTTTTAGGTTTGGGTTTTGGGTTCACCTTTTGGCTCTTTTCTTGTGTTTGTTTTAAGTTTTGGTTCACTTTTTTGCTTGGAATTTTCCATTTTATGGGGATTTACTTATGTGGGGATTCACTTATACAAGGATTTAATTATGTGGGGAAAACTTGTTAAGGACTCTTTTTCACTTCTCTTGGTTGGAATCCCACAACCCTTCAAAACTCACAAGTTGTTAAAGTGCGAATAGTTTTTTAAAACCCACAATGACTAGATGCATGGTAATATTTGTAAATTCAAAATCCTACATAGGTTGAATCCTCACATGAGGTGAGATCCAAAAAGTTGATTTTTCACATTTTTCTTTTTGTGAGGAAAGGATGTACCTATTTTTTCACAAGTCTTAGAACCTCTTGATCCTTGCACCCCCTCAAAAATTGCATCAACCACTCTTTCGCAAAACTTTCAAAATCCTAATTCTCCCTCATTAGTGCATGACATACTGCCAGCGATGGCATTAATGACAACCATTTTGGAGGGGGTATTCATTTAAAAAGTTAATTTGAAATAGTTCTAGACACCACAAATTTGACTTTGCATTCTAAATTAATTAAAAATATATATTTTTAAATTTGCCTCATTATCCCATAATTAATTAAATATTTTATAATTTAATTAATTATCCCTTTATTCTCTTGAATTAATTAAATTTTTATTTAATTAATTCTCCTATTTTTTAAATTATTTTAAAGGTTAAATTATTTAATTACGATTAGTCCTTCACATTTATTTCCTTTAAAACTTATTAATTAATTGATTATCATTTTTCTAATCCCCATTTAACCTTTTCCCTCAATTTTAAATTCCATCACCTATCATGTGTTATTTTTCCCAAAATGCTTGCTTGAACATTCACCAAATAAATCCTCACCTTTCATTCATTAAATCCACAAGGGACAATGTCACCCTTTTAGTTGACTTTGTAAGGGGGCATCTCTCTCTTATCCATAAAATCTAATTTTAAATTCCACCTCCCTAGAGATGAGAAAAAAATAAAATATTTTCCTCCCTTGGGAATCTTATCATAATCCTCCACAATCTTATCCAATCACCTTCATTTAAGCTTCCATTCTCCATTAACCAGGTCACATGACACTTGTCCTCTCCCTCTTGCTTGAGAGCACCTCTCAACATAAGACCTTGATCTTGTGGCAAGATCTTAGCTCTTCATTCCTTGGAACATCTTTCTACAAATAGAAGTCATCCCCTACATTATCATCAGTGCAAGTAACCTCATGATGTCATTGTGCTTCCTTATTTTGTCATTGTAACAATATTATGCTAAAATTTGGTTAGAGCAATCCATATTTATATTTATCTAGAGAATATCAATAGACTTAGGGTGTAACCTATTTATCTCAATCATGGAGTGTGAAGGTGTTTAAGGTATAGATTTTATGTGTTTTATGCAATTCTATTGTGTTATTTCACGTTATTGCATTTTCATATCCTCAATAGGAATTAAGTAATCTTTAAATAACAAAAAAGGTAGATTAGTTTAATTTTTACATACATTTAGAGTAATTTCATTTAAAAGCTTCATAAAACTTGAAAACAATAAAAATGAGAAAGAAATCCCTCAATCCCAACATGAGGCACTCAATGAACAAGTATGCTTATTATGTTTCTTATTCAATGTTTACACTCAATGTGCCCTTTGTTAGCATAAAATGATACTTACCAAGTGCAATCCTAAGTCATTTTATTGTATCTCCATGTTCCTTGGAAGGTGTACTTGGATGTTGAAGGACAAATTCGACAACTATTTTATACATTTATTTAAACATGTAATTACACTCATATGGGATGGACATAGTCAACAAGGATGAGGATAAGACAATGATAGAATATTATTTTTATGTCTCAACCTTGGTGGTGGGGCACATGGAATTGCATGTTGGTGCATATTGTTTACATGTTGTTCATAGTGGTGCACCAAGTAGTGCATGTTAGTGTGTGCCAAGCGTCATAGTTGTTGGGCATAATGGAGCACTCAAAGTTGACCAATTTCAGTAGGCTATGGGTTCAATGCCCATGTGAAGGCCATGCGATTATTTATTATTTTTTACTATTTTTACAAGTAGACCACTAAATGGGGTGTATTATTTTGGAGGTGGTATTTGCCTCTTGTTTTGAGATACCACAATGGTACTCTCACACCAAATTTCCTATAAATTGGAAACTTTGGATAGTAGTATTGTATCATTATTTGTAGGTAATGAAGTTATATCTGTTTGAAGATACATAAAGAGTGATGTAAATGATTGTATTTTAATCTCATACATTTGAAGATAATACATGCTTGGAGTCTCTTCTTGGTGGAGTTTTTTTCTTGCAAGGGTTTCTCCACATAAATCATGTGTTATGAGATGATCTTGTGTTTCGGTTTTTTGTGCCATTCTTGTTGTTACTTTCTTATGGTGAAATATAATAATTTATTTGATATTTTTTGTTCATATAATTTAGTTTTATAAATCATGCTAAGTGGTTGATCTAAGCATGAAAAAATATGAATATCTCTATGGATTTTTCATATTAAGACAACTTAATTTCAAATCTAGACAATCACATATTTTAATAGTGTGTTGTATAATATTTATATCTTATATTGCTCCAATAGTATCCTCCTATTTTCCCAAAATTGTTATAAGAGCTTAAGGTCGTTCCATGGCTTGCATGTGAGTTGCATGAACTTGCATGTGAAGGATTCATGGTAATTTGGTTTAGGGTATTCCTCTATTTTTATTTCTAATATTTTTTTGGGCATATGTTATAAGGAATTGAAGGAGTTGTTAGAGGCTTTGTGGACTATAGTGGATTTTTTTGTGTTAACATTATTTTGTAGATTTGTGAAAATGGAAGCCATGCAGTCTAACTTTTAGATGGATATTGTTAATGGGCTATATGGTGGGAATTGTAATCTCATGGGTGTTTCTCATGGAGTTGGTCATGTGTTTTCTTATTGCATAATGTTGATTTAGAGCTCTAGTTTGGCAATATGTGACTCTCCTCTTGCATGATGGTTATGTTTCTCTTCCTTGTGGTCATGCGTAGAGAAAGGGTTTGTATTTTGGGTGTGTTCTTTTATCCCCCTAGTTAGATGTGAAAACACCCACTATTTGGACTACAATGTGGAGCGTTTATGTAAGGTTCATAGTTTTAGCCCATGGTTACATGAAAGAATTGGATGACTAGCCATTGGTTGTGTGTGGGTTGTGGAGCTGGTATAGTTTATAGCTTTTTTAAGCTTCTAGACAACCTATTTTGTATTTTATTATGAGTTGTGGAGTAGGTTATTCAATGACCTGAATGCTCTTGGACAACTTGGTAGTTTATGCAATTTTCCTATTTCTAAAAGTTGTGAGTTTGTAGATCCAAAGTATTCAATTATTTCAAATGATATATTCAATGATGTGAATGTTTGGATACATAAGTGGATTCAAATTTATGGAGATGGTGTTGTAGGTTTTACATGTTAACCAAAATATGTGGTTTATAGATCTATGGAAATATTGTGTTCAAAATCTTAGAGTTTTTTGGATAGAAAATAATTACAAATTTGTAGGGTTTCTTGAAGAGTTCTTATTGATCCATGGTTACTCTTATGTGGGTTTTTTTTGGAAAATCATGTCTAGTGTTGATCTTGGTGTTTGAGTCTTGGAGATCTACATGCTATACTTGGTTATCTCTATTATGCATGTCACTAATGTGAGGTTGAATCTATTTTTTAGTTATTTGAGATTGGAGCATTGATTGTATATTTCTCTTTTGAGATGTTACATATCATGTGAAGATTTTGTAAAAAAAATTGATGTGGAATTTTTTGGTAGGCCTTATTCTTGGTCACCTTTATTACATTGGTATGTTTATTATAGTGAGAAAAATAATTTTTTGGAGTACCTAATATATTTTTTCATTTGAATATATAGCAATATTTTATGGTGCATAAGAAGCTCAATTCACTTTCAGTAGAGTTCTGGCAATGATATTAGTCATGATGCCATGCATAAATTGATATCACTTTAATTGGGATATTTATGTACTTACATAATGTGTTATATCTTCTTTGTTTCAATCTTTTGGTTCTAATTTGTTGTTGTTGCAATGTATAGTGAGCCATGGATAATATTCTATTAGAAGATGGATGAAATTTTGTAATGGTTGTTGGTCTCATAAGAAGCTATTAGATTCTACCCTTTAGATTGTAATGAGATTTTATTGACATCTTTGGTTTTACTTACATAGGATGATCATCCTTCATTTATTTAAAGAGATGTTGGCATATTTTCTTGCCATGAAAGATTCTTGGAGTCTTTGGTAAGTTGTTGGGTTTATGTTTTGTCAATTTTGACAAATGATCCTTGGTTTAGAGGTGGTTGGTATTTTGTTTTTTATTACTCTTGATTCTATATTTGAGTATTGGAATAATACAAGTTATATTGAGACCGGGATATTTGCATTGGTGCATGTGATCTCCTAAGAGGAGATATTATATCATGATGTCATGATATGTTCTTAATTCTATAGCTTGGATCTTTGACAATGGTCTAATTGGTTATGTTTGGTTTTAAGTATTAATAATTTTCTTGGAGCTTCATGATTTTGTAGCGTTGCATTTGAATTCAACATGGATTAATTGGCGGATGCTTATGGATACTAGGGAGACTTGGGTGAGGCTAAGATATCTCTTATTTTTGGGAGATTATGTGTTGAGATGGTTACTATTTGGTTATTGTAAGCTTTTATTTCTTAGTGGTGCATGCATAGGAAAATATTATATCCCACTCTTGGTCTACTCAATAGGTGAATGATCTAAGAGGTATTTCCCACCTAATTATTAGATGCATTAATTATATGTATCTTATATTATCTTGTGCTTAAGTATTGAATGTAGAAGTTTTGAGGGCCTGCTAAGAAGAAGATGCATGGTTTTATGGATTTTTAATTTTTCTCCTTGTTTCCTGGTCTTGAGCTATTAATCTAGTTCTAAGAAATTATTTGGAGAGGTACAAGAAATGGTGTGTGTCTTTGGGCATATTCCCTTTATTGTGGGAACAATTGATTTGTTTGATCCACCTTCACTATGAGAAGTTTACATCTATTTCTGCCATATTTTTCATCATAATTTTGAATGTTAGATGTTGATATCCTTTCAGTTTGGGAATGGTGGAGGAGATCTTACTTTATATAGCTTGGTACATGTTAGTGTGGTAAGGGGATATGGTTTAGTTTGTAGGTTCTCTTTCTTGAAAGAGTTATTTTGGAGAATGGTAATGATAGATGTTTTATGCATATCATTGTATATTTCCATAACAATATGTAATAAAGGAGTTAGCCACATCCTCTATGTAAAGTATTGTAGACACCTAAAATTATCACTAGGCCCGTGACTTTATTAAATCCCCTTCATCAACCTTGATAATTAAATAATCTTAATTATTTAATTATTATCTAATATCATAAAGTATTCTATTAATTAAATAATCTAAATTATTTAATCAATTCATTTTATCCTTCTATGTATGCTTTTGATTAATTAAATAAATTATTATTTATTTAATTGTGTCGCTAATATCTTTGATTTCTATAATTAAATAAATGTATAATTATGTTAATTATTTAATTATTCATTATTAGCTTTTCTGTCACAAGTTAATTAAATTTTATTTAATTAAATGACTCAGCGTTTCTCCCACTTTTTGAATTAAATTTCTATTTAATCAAAAAGTTAACTTGTCTTTTCATTTTGCAAATTAAATAATGTTTCCATTATTTGAAAATACAGTTTCCCTTTCATACTGAAGTGATTTTGTGTAAAAATCAGTCAATTTCCTCATTTTTCTATCAATCGCATATCTATCTTATCTTGTCTCATCTAATTTCATCCATTAATCAAAATAAAAATCATTTAATCCTAATTGTCCATTTTGCATCTAGCTCTCTATAAATAGCGTTGTTATTTATCATTTTCACATCTAGAATATATATGCCGTCGTGTTGTTGAGAATAAGCTTTGATATTTTGTTTTGTCTTAGTCATAGGCTTGTTAAGTGCATACCTACAATATGAGGGCATTAATTAATTAGAATCATAATGGAGAAGGGAAATGGAGGTGAAGCATTGATGATATGAAGACTTTAGGTAACTTTGTTGCATTATTTACATTTTCATATTTATTTGTTCTTCATTGCTTGATTGGGGTTTTAGTTTAATTGATTCAATATATTTAACCTGAAATCTTAAAATTACTGATCACAAGTATTATAGGTAGACTTTTTTTTCCTTGATCTATTTTAAGATTTGGCATTGCCTATGTAGTGGGAGTTTTTGAATATATATTAGCTTATCTTCTTTGATATCTCAGTTTGTAGGTTACTGATGTAATGAAGATTTTTCTTGCTTCATTAATTTGGGGTCTTTGAGTTATACAGGTTTTGGATTATCTACCCATTTTATTGTAGTGGGATGACTCATATTGAAATAGGAAGATACTCTGATTTCATTCTAGGTTGGAGAGGGGAACTTGTGGCATTGTTGGAGAAAGAACTCCACCTAGACTATCTATATCCATAGGTATTTTCAATGTTATATATTTAGTTAGTTGGCCTTATCTATGGTCACTTGTGCATTTTCATTTGAGGTAGGAAGATGGATATAAAAATATGTGATTGCAATTTTGGGTTAATGTGTTGATGGCATGAAGTTTTATCTATGATAGTTTATTTACCCTTTTTTTGAATTATGGTTAGATTGGATGAGCTAGAAACTTGTGGTTTCTATTCCAAATTGGTATGAGTAAGGCAACTACTCAAAAAAAAAATTATCATTTGGATTTAATTCTTGCGTTCATGTATAGATTGATGTAGGATTCAATGATAGTTGGTATGCTTCACTTTGGCATGTTCCTTTTTCTTCCATAAGTGCCATGTTAGAGGATGTGAGTTCTTGCTTGATGGTGGTTACCTTGATTTCTATTACAAGTATTTAGTTGGAGTACAAAATTAGGTTGAAGAATCAAGTGATACATGTGTGAATAAGGGATGTCTTTCCCTTGTTGGTGCAGGAAGGCCTTGGGCCTTGATTATTGTACTTGATTATTACTTATGTTTCCTTATGGTTCTAATTTAAATGCATAATGCCAAGTAGGAGAATTCTAGGATAAGGTGGATTTTACCTTGAAATCCTAAGTCATTTTCATGTATCTCCATATTCCTTGGAAGGTGTACTTGGATACCTAAAGACATGTTGGAAAAATATTTTATAATTATTTATTTATGATGTGTTGTAATTACACTCATACATGATGGGTACAATTATTAGTGATGGGGATAAGACATAATGACACAATATTCTTTCCAAGAGTCCACTTTGGTGGTGGGACCACATGGAATTGCATGTCGGTTCATGTTATTTGCATTTTGTCCATAGTGGGGCGCTAGGTAGTGCATGCCAGTGCATGCCAACTGTTGAAGCTATTAGGAGTAATGGAGCACTCATAGTTGAAATTTTTTGATTGACTATGGGTTTAATTCCCATGTGTGAAGGTCATGCGATTATTTATTAATTTTTTACTATGTTTATAGGTATACCACTAAATGAGGCATGTGGCTTTGGAGGTGGTATTTTCCTCTTGTTTTGAGATACCATAGTGGTATTCTCACACCATATTTTTTTATAAATTAGAACCTTTCAATAGAAATATTGTATCATTGTTTATAGATAATCAAGTGTTGTCAGATTGAAGACACAAAAGGAGTAATTGAAGTGAATGTATTGTAATCTCATACATTTGAAGATAATAAATTCTCGGTCTCTCTTCTTAGTGGAGTTTTTTCCCTACAAGGGTATCTCCATGTAAATCTTGTGTTGTGAGATGATATTATTGTGTTGCAATTTTTTGTGCCATTATTTTTTCTTCTTTCTTATGGTAAAATAAAATACATTTCTTCTATATTTTATGTTTATATAAGTTATTTTTATAAAGCATGTTAAGTGGTGATTTAGGCATGACAAAGAAGATGAATATCTCTATGGCTTTTCCATATTAAATCAACTTAATTTCAGATTTGTAGACATGATCACATGTTTTCATAGTGTGTGGCCTAATATTTTTATCTCAACCAATCTATTATTGGGTTAGAGTTTTTTATATTGTTCCAAAAATATTCTCTTATTTTCCCAACACCCTTGAGTGAAGGAAGATTGGATTAAATCCATCTTAGATGAGATCAAGGAAAGCCTACCAACTCAAGAAAAGATCGTAGAACAAATAATATAGTAGCAAATATATACCCTACAATAAATTGAAGAAAACATAATAAAGGCCCATATCACGAGAATCATTCAAATGCATGGTCAATTCATTAATCATTTTCATGAGGAAACTAGATAGGATTTTGAAATCATAAGAGAAATTGGAAACACCAACTTGAACTTGCTACAAGAATTAATTGATCAACTTTGTCTAGTTATCCATGATAATATAGCCAACCATCAACACTGCACACAAGTAAACCAATTTAATATTATAATTGTCATGCATGATGTTATACTTACATGAGAATAGAACAAATTTCTAGTCCCACCTCTACTCTATAGGCTCTTACGATGAGAGCAAGAGTAACTAGTTGAGCACTTATTAGCAAGGGTGTAGTTAAATGTGTTTCCTAATGTCTAACTCCTTCATATTGTGCTTGGGTTGATTTTATGCAACACATATTTGGGTGACCTAACATGAATTACAAAACCTTAATGAAGGAAAAATATCACATCCCTAAAATATGGATACAAAATAAATAAAACTAGTTAAACAAGATATCTATATGGAAAGTTGGTGGGGAAGAATTAGAAGAGGAAACTAGAGAGTGAAGGATGATACTACATCCATGGAAGACACAAAAAAACTCTTATTTTAAAAATTGATGTATAGTAGGAAATATTAAGAATTAATTTGTCTATTATATAGAATTTAATTAGTTCCTAAGCCTAACATATGTATTATAACTTACCAATGTTTGCTAAAATTTGGAATTTCTTTGTGTTGAGCTCAAATAGAACTGTATTAGTTTAGTTATGATGATTCTTGAATATCCATAAGATATGCTATAGAAATTTTATCTTATCTATGATTGTAGTAATTGTTTTGTATAGGGTATTACTAACTCATGAAACATACTCACCAAAAACCATCTTAAAGGAAATTTAATCTCCTTCAAAAATGGATGGTTATATCAACTATGCCTAATTACGTAAATTTTTCCAAATCTTTACCCATTTTGAAAATATTTTTTAGTGTTCTATTAAAAGTGCAATTAGAATGAGACTTGATAAGTTTTGCATCTATATCTATATATTTAAATAATCAATCAATTACTATAAATGAATGTTGTGATTACAATGACTATAATTATTTGTGCAAAAAGATACAAATTCGACGTGTCATATTCATTTCTATTGTATCAATTAATTGTTGTTCACTTAAAAATTTCTTTAAAATTGTTCAATATTCATTTGGTTGACTTGTTACATTTCCTACAAATAAGGGTTTTTTAGCAATCTTAATCTATTGTTGATTTAGGAATGTAATCCAAAGTCATGTTCCTGTTATGTGAGATATGTTTTCAAGTTGATATTAGCCTATTAATTTATTTAACACATAGGAATAGTATAATATTTTAGAAACCCCCTTGTGAGATTATAATTTAATTAATGTTCATGTTCGTTGATATGTAGACATATAAGAAAATTGTTACATGAGAGACATCAACGCCAAGATAATTCAACATATAATGTTCATTGATCCCCATTACAAGTTAAGGAACTAGACATTGCTAATGTTCATTGATCTCCATGGGAAGTTAAGGTTGAAAATTAGTAAAAAAATTACAATGTCAAAATTTTAATGTTTGATGGATCATAGTGATGGAAAAATACACATCACTTAATTTTATAAAGTTTATAGAAAAATTGTGTATACAGAAAAAAATAGAGTTTTGGTTTCTTATTCAATGGTTCTAGCATTCCTTTTTGGTTGGTCTATTCTATTAGTTGAATTAGAGTTGTTATTTTAGCATGCATGGTTTAAATAAATGTAAATTGTCCATTTGATGCATTAATAGTGGAATGCTAATACTTATAATAGATAATTAATCATGTAGTCACTAAAATATAAAAAAATTGTTATAATTTATATATATAAAGATTTTAATCCTGGTTATTAATTGACTAATGATACTAATAAGGATTTGTGGTTAGTTTGTATTGTAAGCATGCAATTGAGAAAGTTGAACTACATCTTGGAATAGGAGTTGTCCCATGTGATCTAATGGTATGAATGATAATTAATTAATTAAATTAAATTAAGATACTTAAAAAATTAAAAATGAATAATTTATGGTGTAAAATTATTTAATTAAGTGTTTTGAAAATATTTTAGTTATAATGCTCTAATTGTTAATTGATTTTCTAAATAAGCATTTTTTTTGGAGCATAGTTTTTACATCAAATGTCCTTGCACGAAGCATGCCATCATAGTGATGCTTGGAGAAGAAATTATTATAGGGATGCCAATTTAATTTTCTACTTTGAAATCACTTCTATCTTTCTTTCTGACTACATGGATCTAGTTCAATATTGTTATTTCTTGGACATAATAGCCTTTGGATATGCCTAGGACTACCCATTGACTCTCTTAATGTGTCACAAGTAAGTTGCAAACTATGGTTATGCATTGGGAGATGTTCCTTTCGATGGTGCCTTCACCCATGCTTTAATTTTCAACTACCATGTTGAATCCCATGTTTTCAACACCTTCCAAACTGCAGGACCACTTGTAATAGCATTACGACTTTCATCCACTCACTACATTCTCACAAGGAACAAATTAGTGAGCCTTTGGTAGAGAAGGATTTAGTTATCTTTGTCACTCTTTATTTCCTCTATAGGCTTGCCACTCTTAAGTTCCTCAATAAGCACACCTCTCTTCCACCTCTAATTGCTCCTATAGCCCCTTTTTCTACTCTAAAACCTACACATCCTTTCTTTCCCAATGAAAATTCTTTGGAGTCATCTTATAAATTTGTGAAATTTTCTTTTCTGATGTTTTTGAATTTTGTTTAGTCCTCTTGTCTCTAATTCCACAAGTTTCTAAAGCTCACTAAGAACTAGACCTTTGACCTTTATAATATTCTTGTATTTTTACGTCGAGAGGTGTTCTACAGTGGCAACAAACAACCTGTGTCAATAAAAACTATGCGTGATTCAATTTGATGTGCATTGCTCGCGGTACTCTATTCACAATCATTGGAATGTCAAATGTTTGTAACTGAAAAGTAATAGCACACCGTTAAATGTGTAATGGTCTTTGTGAGTTTTATTAAGGTCCTTTGTGTGGGAATCTCAAATAAGAAAAGACGTTTCTCTCACATTATGCTTGCTTTTGTTGTAGCCTTTTGATGGGTTTTTTACTCGCTAGCTTTCAGTTTCTGGTTTTCAGTAGCATTTTTGTTGTTTGGGGTAGTTTTTCTTTTGGAGAAAGTGAAAAAGGATTGCAGAATAATAGAAGGTTAGAGCTATTAGAGCAGTGATGGCACTGAGCAATGCTATTGTTTTCCTCCAGCTTCTCTAAGGCCTGCTATTTTGTGTGTTCAGTTCAGTATTTGTTTTTGTTTGCTCAAAATAGCGGAAACAACACTGTATCATTTTTAATCTTGGAATAACCATTTAGCATTTTTTCTTCCACTTTTAATTTCTGCATTTAGTCTTGTTAATGTTTATAGTCTTAAGTTTAAACTATATGAAAATTTCCTTCCATTGGAGTTGATGTGAAGGATAGACTATTCATTTTCTTGAGACTGATCTGCAGGAGAGAGGCTTATCTGATTCAATTCAGCAATGCAAGAGGTGAAGAGAAGGCATAGTGGAAGGGTGGTACTTGACGTCGGCCTGCAAGATAAGCAAAAGGTTTTGAAGAAGTGTGAGATAGGTTTTTGGGGGGTTTATGGCTGCTCGATCTTCCAAGCACATATTCTATGCAATGGTCATGCAGTACGAACCAACGCCTCCATTTTTTTTTTTCATTTACATGAGTAGGAGAGAGGATCTAGTAGTTGTGCACCCTAATTTCTGCGCTTCTCAAAATCCTACGTGGAAATTTCAAATCACTCCAAATTTTTTACAGCAGCTTACTTGGCAAGTCCCCTGCTTTCATTTCAGGGCCACATCATCAAATATGATGCCACATCAGCATGTTTTTTGTCAAAGTGTCCAAAAAGACCCCCAAAAAAAGTGCTACCAATACTTGTGCATTCACATCATGGGTAGTTGAGCACTGATGTGGCATCACATGATTGGTTGCTTTTTAGATCAAAGGAATACATTTTGTTTAAGCTAGAGTAATCATGTCACAACTATTGAACATTATATAAACAACTACTATCACAACTATTGGATATTATATAAACAACTACAATCACAACTATTGAAACGTGCTCAATTAGTGGTTCCTCTCCCCTAATGATTTGAAATAGGGGATTTCTAGGGTTTTCGAATATTTTTCTGTCATTTTTGCCATATTAACGTACTCTACCAGTACTGCCATGCCACTGCCATTTGTAAGGTGGTCATATTGTTTATGTATTGTAAAGCAACTAAACTTTTAGCTTATGGAATGCTTTTTCCACATAAGGGAGAGGACGTGATAGTGGAATGTCTTAGTTGAGCATTCTAATTTCACACTTCTCAAAATCTTAGAGGAAATTTCAAATCACTCTCAATTTTTTTACAGCAGCTTACTTGGCAAGTCCCCTACTTATAACTAAGGTTTCAGGGCCACGACATCAAATATGATGCCACATCAGCATGCTTTTTGGCATCACATGATTTGTTACTTTTTAGATTTAAGAAATACATTTCATTTAATTATGGGTAGTCATCATCAACCCTAACAACTTTAAATCCACAACTATTGGTCTCATATTGTTTAAAATATTAGACATTTATATAAACAAAGGCTATCACAACTATTGGAACATGCTGAAGTACTGGGTCCTCTCCCTTAACCCACCTATATGTTCTGACAAACATCACTGAGAACTTTTTACGAAATATAATAATTGTATAATAATTTTGAGAATATAATAGAGGAGACGATGAAGACTCCAACATTTGATATGTTTGTTGTCTTGACAATGTGAATGTGTAAATTTGAATTAGTAATAACAAAATTTTATCACTCACTCAAAAAAAATACTAGAACTGTTCCAAAAGATTAAAATTCTACTTTTCCAATATAGCTCAAGTAAAGCCTTATAATGGCAGTGATTGGAAAACAAAAATGGACTGGAAATAAATTTAATTCTATTTGATACGGATTTAATTCTATTGGTGTTTGTAAATTTAATTGATTACTGGTGGTAGCACAACTTCAGGTGGATGGAAATATGATTTATTTATTGGCTTATGATTGGCTTATGATTTTCTTGTGTTTTATGAGAAATATCTTTGATTATTTTATTTACTATCTTAGGAAAGATTGTCTTAGTGAGAAATCACTTGTATTCTATGCATTTGTAACATTTGATAAATTTTGTTTCAACGGAACATAGTGAATTTAGCTTTATTTGAAAATGTTCTGGAAATGTTCCTGAATTTGTTGTAATTTTTTTAATCTCACCACTCTAAAGTATTTGTATAATTAAAAAGTTGACAATTTTTTATGATATTTGAAAATATTATGAATATGATAGTTGACAATTTTTTCAATAATTTCTAAACTAAAAGACCATTTAAGTCTATTTTTTTCTTATCATAAATTAGAATAGAGTTATGGACTTTTCACATTGTTTCACGGAAAAGGTAATGGGGGTAAAATAAAATGCTTAATTTTATATTATAGTATATTAATTTTAATATATTATAACATTAGAATATTTATTATAACTTATTAATAATTATAATAATTATTGAATTACTTAAATAATTTATTTTAATTATTTAATATTAAGCATTTTATTTTATTAAATAATTTAATAAAATTATAATTATTAATAAGTTATAATAAATATTTTAATGTTATAATATATTAAAATTAATATACTTAATATAATAATTATTATAAATTATAAATATAACATAACTCTAGTCCTAATTGAATCTTAATTAGGGTTATAAGATGCGATTGGGGTTTAACTAAGGTAAAGGTTCAATTTGGGTTAGTGTTCAATTAGGATTAGGGTTTGGGTTCAATTAGGGTTAGATTAGGGTTTCAATTCAATTAGTGTTCAATTATGGTTATGGTTAGGGTTAGGGTTCTAAAATAAAGCTTGGGGTTAGGAATAAGGTTACGAATAAGGTGAAAATTAGAATTAGGGTTATAGTTAAGGTTAGGTTTAGATTTAGGATAAGGGTTAGGGTTAGAATTAGGGTTAGGGTTCAACTAGGGTTAATATTCAATTAGGGTTAGGATTACGATCAATTAGGGTAAGAGTTCAAGTAGGGTTGGGGTTAGGATTTAATTAGGGTTAGGGTTAGAATTAGAGTTAGGGTTAGGATTAGGGTTATAATTAGGGTTAGGGCTAGGATTCAACTAGGAATAGTGTTTAATTAGGGTTAGGGTTATGATTCATTCAGGGTTAGAGTTCAATTAGGGTTTAAGTAGGGTTAAGGTTAGGGTTCAATTAGGATTAGATTTAGGCTTAGGGTTAAGGATATGTTAGGGTTATAATTAGTTTTAATATTATGGTTAAGGTTAGGGTTATAGTTAGAATTAGGGTTACCATTAGAATTAGGGGTAATGTTAGAATTAGAGTTATAAATAGGGTTAGAATTAGAATTAGGGTTATAATTAGGGTTAGGGTCAAAATAATGATAAGGGTTACAATTAGAATTAAATTTAGGATAAGGTTCAATTAAGGATAGTGTTCAATTAGGGTTAGGGTTATAGTTCATTTATAATTGAAGTTCAATTAGTGTTCAATTATGAGTAGGGTTAGAATTAAGGTTATGTAAGGGTAAGGGTTCAATTAGGGGTAGGGATAGGGTTCAATTAGTGTTATGGTTAGGGTTCTAGGGTAAAGCTTAGGATCAAGATTAGGGTTAGGGTTAGGGTTAGGGTTTAATTAGGTTTAGGATTTAATTAAGGTTAAGTTTAGGGTTAGGGTTCTAAGATATAACTTTGATTAAAGGTTAGGGTTCAATTAAAGTTAATGTTAAGGTTCGGTCATGGTCCAAGTTTGAGTTTAGGTTCAATTATGGTTAGGGTTAGGGTTCTAAAAGAAAGCTTGAGGTCAAGGTTAGGGTTAAGGTTGGGATAAGAATTAGGATTAGGGGTTAGGGTTATATCTATGGTTAGGGATAGGGTTTAATTAGGATTAGCATTCAATTAGGGTTAGGGTTCTAGGATAAAGCCTGTGGTTAGGGTTGGGGTTAGGTTTAGCGTTTGAGTTCAATTCAGATTCAATTATGGTTGGGTTAGGTTTCTAAAATAAATCTAGGGGTCATGGTTAGTGTTGGAATTAGGGTTAGGGTTAGATTCATGTTAGTATTCAATTAGGATTAGGGTAAAATTAGGGTTAGGCTAAGGGTTTGAGTTCAAGTAGGATTCAATTATGGTTATGGTTAGCATTCTAAAATAAATCTTGGGATTATGGTTGAGTTAGGGTTATGGTTAGGGTCCTAGGATAAATCTTGGGTTCAAGGCTAGGGTTAGGGTTCAATTAGGGTTAGGTTTATGGTTTAAATTTAATTAGGGTTCAATTAGGTTTATGTTCTTATGACAAATCATGGGGTTAGGGTTAGTCTTAGGATTCAAGTTCAATAAGTGTTCAATAAGGGTTAGGGTTAAGGTTAATGTAATGCTCAATTAGGGTTATACAAAATCAACAAAAAAATTTCAATAATTTCTAAACTAAAAGACCATTTGAGTCCACTATTTTTTTCTTATTATAAGTTAGAATAGAATTATGGACTTGGTAAGAATAGAAAGATGTAATTGTGGAAAAGGTAATATGGGTAAAATAAAATGCTTAATATTAAATAATTAAATAATATATATTTAAATAATTTAATAACATTAAAATTATTAATATTATAATAAATATTTTAATATTATAATAAATATTTTAATATTATAATAAATATTTTAATATTATAATATATTAAAATTAATATACTGTAATATAATAATTATATTATTATAAATTATAAATATTCTTAATAGAACCCTAATTAGGGTTAAAATTGGGGTTATGATTAGGGTTTAATTAAGTCTAACACTTAATTTGGGTTAGTGTTCATTTAAGGTTAGGATTAGGGATAAGATTAGGGTTTGAGTTTAATTAGGGGCCAAGTTTAGGGTTTTTGCTTAATTAGTGTTCAATTATGGTTAGGGTTAGGGTTCTAAAATAAATCTTGGGGTTAAGGTTAGGGTTAGGGTTAGGGTTCTAAAATAAATCTTGGGGTCAAGATTAGTGTTGGGGTTAGGGTTAGTATTCAATTAGGGTTAGGGTAAGGGTTCAAGTTTAAGTAGGGTTCAATTATGGTTATGGTTAGCATTCTAAAATAAATCTTGTGATATAGGTTGAGTTAGGGTTGGGGTCAAGGTAAAGGTTAGAGTTTTAGGATAAAGCTTGGGGTCAAGGCTAGGGTTAGGGTTAGGGTTAGGGTCGAGGTTCAATTAGGGTTAGATTTATGGTTTAAATTTAATTAGAGTTCAATTAGGTTTATGTTTTTAGGATAAATCTTGTGGTTAGGATTAGGCTTAGGGTTCATGTTCAATAAGATTTAGGGTTAAGGCTAATGCTCAATTAGGGTTAGGCTTAGGGTTCTATAGTAAAGCTTGGGGTTAGGGCTCAATTATAGATAGGGTTAGGCTTATGGTCTTAGGATAAACCTTTGGGTCAAGGTTAGGGTTAGGTTTAATCCTTAATTAGGATTAGTGTTCAATTTGGGTTAAATTAGGGTATAATGCTTGGGGTTAGGGTTAGGGTTAGGGTAGAGGTTAGGGTTATAGTTAGAGTTTAATTAGGGTGAGGGTTCAATTAGGGTTAGGTATAAGGTTTGGTTTTAAATAGGGTTTTATCATGGTTAGGGTTATGGTTCTAAAATAATGCTTACAGTCAAGGTTAAGGTTAGGGTTCAATTAGGGTATTAGGGATAGGCTTAGGGTTAGTGTTACAGTTCAATTAAGGTCAGGGTTCTAAGATAAAACTTGGGGTCAAGATTAGGATTAAGACTAAAATTAAGGTTAGGGTTAGGGTTAGAGTTAGAGTTTGAGTTAGTGTTAGTTGTAAAGTCTGAGTTAGGGTTAGGTTTATAATTTGAATTCGGATTAGGTTTAGGGTTAGGTTATGATTAGGTTTAGGGTTAGGTTATGATTAGGTTTAGGATTAAGGTTAGGTTAACATTATTTTTAACCCTAACCCTACCCTAAAATTAAAACTATCACTAATTCTAACTCTAATTGTAATCTTGAAACTAACACTATTTAAAACCCTAGCACTAACTTTAATTTATCTATAACCTTAACTTGAATTGTAACTCTAAATGTATCTTTAATATTAACCCTAATTGTAACCCTAATCATAACCCTAATTCTAATGCTAACTCTAAATACAACCATAATCCTAACCCTAATTATATATATAACCCTAAACTAACCTTAACCTTAGCCCTAGCCCTAACCTTAACCCTATCCCTAACCCCAATTCCAACTCTAATTATAACCCTAACCCTTACCCTAAACCCAATCTAATCTCTAACACTAACCCCAACCCTATCCCCAATCCTAACTCTAATTCTAACCCTAAAATTATTAGTCACCCTAATTCTATCTCTAATTGTAATCCTTACTATAATCCTAACCCTATCCTTGACCTTAACCCTAATCATATCCTTTACCTTAACCCTAACCCTAATCTTAACCTTAACCCTAATTGCAACCACAATAGTAATGCTAACTCTAAACCTAGCCTTAATTCTCCCTCTACCAATAACCCTAACCCAAATATTAACCCTAAAAGTAACCCTAACCCAAACCTTAACCCTAATTATAACCATAACACTAACCATAACCCTAGCCCAATTTTTTCTCCAACCATAAGCCTAAACATAATCCTAACCTAACCCTAACTATAATCCCCATGCTAACGCTAACCCTAATTATTTTATATCTTCCATGTTGTGCTGCAATTGCTACTATTATATATATTGATTAATAATATATATATAAAATGTTGAGAGATATCCTTCTTGAGGCGCCTACTACACTTTTATGTGAGGAATTTATTTTAAAAAATAGGCACCTCAAGAAGGATATCTCTTGGCATTTTTTATATATATTATTAATAAATAGATATATACGCTAGTTGTATTTCTCACCTATATATTAATATATATATATATATATATATATATATGATTCACCATCTTTTTTCAATTTAATATACAAAATCATGTATATTGTGGCACCAATTTTAGGATCACATTGGTGAAAAAGGTATTAAAACTCAAATTAATAAAAATATTTTTGATGATTTTTTGTTCACTCTAATGAACATTTTGATTTACGTGAATATTATATTTTTTGGAAAAAAAACATAGCATCTTTTACCTTTAGAAGCTATATAGTAAATAAAACATTAGAAATCATTCATTTGTATGTGTTTGGTTCAATGGAGGTGGGTTCTATGGGTAAATCTCAATACTATGTCACTTCTATTAATGATTGTTTCAGATACACCTAGATTTTTTTTAATTCTAAAATATAGGTTTTCTCCAAGTTTAAATAATTTAAGGAACTTATTGAGAAACAACTCATAATAAAATACAAGTATTGAGATCTAATAATAGTGATGAATATTATTATAAGGAATTTGATAATTTCTATAAGCATGAAGCTATTGTTTGGTAAAAGACTACTCCTTACACACCAAAAAAGATGTGGTTGTAGGAAGAATGAACCAAACCTTGATAAGAATATCTATAAATATGTTGAGTGGTACATATTTGGATCAATGTTTTTAGGCAGAGGCTATGAGTACTACTTGTTATTGATAAATAAATATCCTTATATAAATATTATTGATAAAACTCCCTATAAAGTGTGGAAAGGTGAGAAACCTTCTATTTCACATTTAAGAGTATTTGATTGTGAGGCTTTCATTCATGTGCCTAATTAAAAGTGATATAAAATGGACTAGAAAGAAAATGAATGCATCTTTTTTGGTTACAAAAATAATGTAAAGGGTTACAAGCATTGGAATTCACTAACCTAAATAATGATTTATTATAGAGATGTGATTTTCAAGGAGTTTAGGGAATTTTTTAAATCATGTACAACCAAAGGAAAAGAAAGGAAATAAAATAATACATTTTGTTACTAACATAAAAAAGAAATAAATGTACATGCTGAGAATTCAGAAAAACAAAGTTAGGGAACTTGACATAAAAATTTGAATACGTTATTAACATAATTTGAAAAACATGTAAGAACAAATTTTTTAGAAAATTGACTACAGTTTCTAAGATACTATTCCTCTTTTAGAAAAAAAGAAAATCTATTAGGTGAAAAATTGAAATTTCAATGGAGTAGTAAATTTTTTAGGAAAAAATAGAAAGCAGGTGTATGTCTGACCAAACTAAGTACAAGAAAAAAAATGTTTTTTTGAAACTTTAAATATAAGTAGAGGACACATTCCTAGATGTGCCACATTTTTTTGTAATTTTTTTGCAAGTAAATAATTAGTTATGAATTTTTTATTATTATTATTTTTAAATATTAAAACATGTTTGTTTGACCACCATAACTTGGTCAAAAATTTATTAAATTCACTTAGCATAGAATGTGATGCATCTTTCGGGTTCAAAAAATGTGAAATCGTTTAAGAACTATAGATGTTTTTCAATCAACCTATCAATCAAGACTTTAGTCAGAATGTATGTAGAAAATTAATAATAATTATCTATTTAATTCCAAATAAGGCATATCTTATATTTTTGAAAAGTTGACAATTTTCTCAATAAACCCTTTTCATGTTATTAAATTCGGATAAAAAAAGGTCGCCAGCCACTATTTGGTCATATCACCACTTTTTTGACCCCCATGATCCTACACTCACCCTATAGATTAAAGGATGGAGATGAAGAAGAGAGTGTATATAAGATTTTTGAGTAGGTTCAAAACATGGAAGAATCCATAGATCCCCTTACTCCAGCGTTGAGATGGTTTTCTAGACAATGAAACCTAGTTGACAAGTATAGCCTACTAAATTTCATTGTGTTTTTGCTTGTTTATGTATCAATAATGAATCTAGATATTTCATGGAGGCTCTTTCTTGAAAGGATAGTATTTCTTAGATGTAGGCCATGAAAAAAGAGATGATGGCCTTAGATAAATGTGACACTAAGGATCTAGTTAGTTTTCCCAAGGGAAAAAAACCTATTGGTTGCAAGTGGATGTATAAAAATAAAATTGGAGCAAATGGATGTGTATAGAGCTACAAGGCCAAATTGGTGGCCAATGGATGCTCATAAAGAGAGGGAGTTGATTTTGGTAAATTTTTCTTTCTTACTACTAAATTATCTTCCATTGGGTTTATGTTTTTGATAAAAGGGATTATACGTATTTTGAAGGGTCCCTAAAACCCTTTAAAACCAAAAAAATATTAGTAAAGTAATAATAAAACAACAAGCTACTCAAAAGACCAAATGGAACACAAGACAAACACTATACTATAGACCAAATACCTACAATTTTGTTAATATTTAGCTACTTTTAGTTCCCATTTAAAAAAATTATCATGAATTTCCACAAAGTCCCATAACTCTATTTTTTTCCTCATAACTTTTTTACTTATTTCTCTTTGTTCTAGTACTAGGAATTCTCTTCATAAATTTACCCTTTGAAATGGGAACCTCTAAATTTTCATCAACATTTTTTAGCTTCTTTGTTCATATCTTGATCCCCATTGTGTTAGTATGAATGGTGCACTTATTGACTTTTGTAACCCTATTTAAGTTGTACTTTATAGTCTCAATTTCGTTTTCCAAAAAACTCAACATGATATTGTGATTATCATAGCCTTGTCTAAATTCTTCACCCAAGGTTTCAATCTTAACCTTTTGCTCACCATAGTCATTGACTAGTTAATTAACATGAGGGATGACTTCTTAGTTCTAGAATATTTTATTATCTTCCTTTTTTCTATATTTGGATTTTCCTATGTCATTTTTCCATCCTTAATAATTTAATGTTGAGTATGTTAATATTAAAATCAAAACCATTTGACACTTGGTTGTGTTGTGCCTCAAAAGAATCTTATAATATCTCTAACATTTGGATCACATGGTTTAATATATTAGACAATTCATGTAAAGAGAAGGGTGCACCAACAACTAGTTTTGGAAAAGACTAAACCTTTCATTTTCCATTAATAGGTGGACCCTCTAAATGCTTAGGGTTTTCCTAGATATTGCTAGCTCTCATCTTAACATTTTGACTTATAGCCTTAGAGACATGGGTCTATTGGGGTGTCCTCTCTTTCTTTTTCCCTTCTTAGAATTATCAATTAAAGTATTTAAAACTTAGGATTGAACCTTGATGGGTTCTCCTTTCTTACTTTTAGCCTCCTTTAAGCTCTCAATTTCCTTACAATCACCTTCCACTACCCTTTCATCTTGTAATCCTAGACTTCTTTCCTTAGACAAGGAATTCATCATAGACACCTCCTCCATACCCTCCCAAGTGTTATCCATGGAGTCTTTAGGACTCCTAGAAGTAGAGTTAGAGTATTCCACCATTCTCTTTATCTTAACCTCTTTACTTTTAACATGTTGACAATGAACCTTGGTATTATTAGCTCTAACTTGAAGTTCATTATAAGTAAAATTGGCCCCTAATGGAGGTTATTATCCTCGAGGCATTCTTACAATCCTTGATAGACTTCACTAAGGAATACTAAAAGTAAAGTAAAAAGGAGACCAAATTTTTATGCCTAAATTGATTTAAGAGGGAAAAGTGAAGCGAATACATATACTTAAATATTCCTTCCAAATTTATGTACCTCGTGATACAAAGAACAACCTCATCCTATAGGAACTTTGATGAAATTATAGCATGTTCTTAATTTATTTTAAAAAAATCTTCACTATGCTTTAAGAAAATGAAAATGGTATCATCCCCAACTTGCCTCTTTAAAAAAATTAGCACCATCAAAGATAGCCTGTCACATCTCAATTTTGCTTGCATGAACTTTATTTGATAATTAATGGAATTGGAGGAAGCCATTGGACAATATGTGTTTGAAGCATAGATTAATGTGTTTTCATGGATGATAAATTAGATGTTATCTTTAGAATATATGCTTTTATGATTAAAATAATGATGAATTATTATGATACAAATATTTTGATTAATGATTATGGTTTTATGAGCTAACCAATTGATGAGATATTGAGTGAAAATGAGTGTAGGAATAGGTTGAAGGTGAGAACATGGTTGAGGTAGATATTACCTAGCCATCTGACAATAGTCAGCATGATGGAAATCCCACTGTAGACACTTAAAATTGTCCTGAACGGTATTACACACTCAAATCTAATTACTAACATCGTTTCATCCTAAATTCCATCTTCTTTTCACCTGTTTGATTTAATAAGCCTAGTTATTTAATTAAATGTATCATTTTCATCTATTAATCTAATTGATTTAATTAGGTTAATTCCCACCCTTTCACATTCACCTTTCATCATGTTTAAATTGAATAAATCAAATTATTTAATTTTAACACCCTATGTCCTCTCATTTAATTAAATAATATTAATTATTTAATTAAATGTCATTTTGCATCCCTCTTTTCATTAAATAAATTATTTAATGGATATCATATTATTCTCCATCTTGCACATTTCAAATTTAGTTTCAATTAACTAAATTGCTAATTTCCCTCCCATCCACTTGCATAGATAATATTCCAAAGGAATATTCTCCTATTTTGGCTCCAAAAAGAAATTATTTCTCTCAAAAAAACTTTGTAACAACCTTTTAAAGTTGTTACAAAGTGTATTTTTTTAATCATTCTTATCCCTTGATTTTTCCTTGATGCATGTGAACTTTGATTCTCATCCATTGATGAGAATCCTTGATCCATGTTTCCCCCTTCATCCAATATTGACCATTGATAGATCAAATCAATTTGAGCCCTTGATTTCTCATTTTCTCTCTTATAAATAGATCACTATTTGGAGAGAAATGGATCTATCTTTTGATAGAAAATTTATACTATTGAAATTCATACTCATTTGCATCCATATTTCATATTTTATAGCATTTTAGATTAAAGCTTTATCCATTTAGCTTAAAGTATCCATTAATGGCTTCTATGGTAACTTAGTTTTCATCCATTTTAGCATAGTTTGCATCAATGGCTTATATCTTTGAATTTTGTTTATATTTAGCATAGATTGCATCCATCTTATCAAGCATCTTAGTATTTAACATTCATCTCTATCAAGTTAAACTAGTTGCTTATCATTTTTTGTTCATATCTCATCGGTTTCGTCAATTTTCTTCAATAAAACCAATTGAAACAAGCTCATATTATCCAAGGGATTAGGAAAGGGTCACTATTCCACATCAATGTGACACCACTCCCCCAATAGGATAAGATTTGAGGTCTTAGAATAGATTTCCCTTACATTTTCGTGTTTATTTCATGTTAGTTTAATGGGTTCTTGTTCTTTGGAATTTTGAATATCTTATTTGGATCATTGCTTATGGGATTAAATAGGGTTTAAATTCATTTGGATCTATTGTATTTAGTTCACACTATGACTTTGGTCACATTTTGGCACTAGAAGGAGGACCATATTGATCGAATCTGATGAATTTCTCTTTAGATTCTCATGTTCTTGTGCTTGTAGATAGAACAACACTATTGATGGATTCAACGACCCATCTAATATGTGTCACTATATAGTGACACACTTTGGTTTAAATACAACGACACAATTAATTCAACGATGAATATTTTAATTTCATCAACGCATATTTAATATAGTGACACTAACATGTTTTTCATTAAAATCATGGTTTTCATTATAGTGGCATGTTCATTATAGTGACGCAACTGATGTCACTATTTTATTGTAGAGCAACGCATGCCATTTTCACTAGAGTGATGCACTTTTGATATGGCGATGTGTTTGATAAATTCAACGACACAATTGATTTCAGGGATACTTTTTACTTGTAAACAAAAAAAGAGCTAATTTTCACATGTGCTTTAAATTTTTTATTTCAAATAGTCTCTTATATCTTACTAACATTTGGTTTTTTTTAGGCTAACTGGGTTTGCAGATTTTGGGAAAAACTAGGAAATTATTTACCCCAACTTGTTGGGGTCATAACTTTCTACTTGGTGCTCAAAATTTGTTTGCACCATTGGAAAGGTCTCCAAGAGTACTAATTCAATACCTAAAGAATTGTGCCCTTGGTAGTTGATTTTTAGGGGCCAACACAAGTTTCAACCCCAAATTCCACTCCAAAGGCCTTCGAAAACACAATTAACTAGAACATAAAAAAATTAAAAAAAATTGAAAATTTTGATTTTTGGTTTCTTAGTTCTAGTTATTGTAAAGGTGTTTTGACACTTATGGGGCAATTATAACCCATCATATGCTGATTTTATTTATGTTTTAGGATACTAAATTTCCATTGGACTTAAAATTTACTTTCAAAGTTGGTTAAAATTGGACCCCTACATCCTCATTTTGCGATATCGATTTAAAATTGAACAAAATAATCAAACACTTCCATTAGTGCTTAAAATGAACTCATCTTTCTTTACAAGGTTAAAATGAATGATATCTTGCTTTGTTGTGACACACTTGTAGTGTGTATCCACTCCCCTTGCACTTCGTGTGATCTTGGGTGAAGAGAAACAATCAAGTGTACTTTATTGATTGTGTGCACTTGTAGTACATGTCCACTCCCCTTGCGCTTCGTGCGATCTTGGGTGAAGAGAAATACTCAGGTATACTTTCATGCTTTGTGTCACCCTTAAGAGAGGGCTCACTATGAGACACACCCCGCAACAAGAAACTCATAGTCAAGTTCTTGCAAGCATGTTTACCAGCGGGCTTTAAATAAAGGATGTGAAATCATGAGAAATTAGCATCAATCCTGGTTCAATAACATACTGCACCTAATCCCATGCCTTAAGTGGAATGAGAATGGTTAAAGAGCCTTAAGTGGCCAACGGATGGTAGTGTAATGATGGGTGTTCTTAGTTTGTTGTCATTAAGAACCTTGTTTAAGTAGTGGCCAAATTTGTCCATCCAACGAGTTCTTTAAAGTGGTGCATTGGAACTTAGATTCCAAGAAGTTACTTGCCATGTCTAGTTTTGGTTGAAGTGTAGAGATTAATAATTCATTCTTAACATACCTCTACACTCTTTTCTAAATTGCATGTAAAATCATCTCTTCTACTATGAAGTGCATGAGGCAAGCCCACCAAGAAGAATGGGTAAAGCTAGGGATGTTATATTGCTTGTGAGCCAGTTTGACACATTTCTTGGTTCTAAAACAACTCAAACACACATCAATATTATTCATCAAACTTCAAACCCTTTGGTTTAATCATGGATACCTTTTGAAAAGACTTGATATTATTGATTTTCCCTAAGGATTTTGTCCTTAGAGGCTTCTAAGTTTTTTGGCTTATATCTAAATCCATACTTTCCAAGGTTAACATAGGGAACTATGGTCTTAAGCTTCAATATTTTCACATAATGGACTTTGTGAAATGAGGATTTGCTGAGAAATATGCATTTTAGTTTGAAAATGAATGAAGATTTTTTTGATGTGTTTATGAAACAATCTCACTTAAGCAAAGATTAAATCAAATGAACACCCCACATTGATGTATGTTCAAACATTGACTCCCCAAACACAAGCAAGATTGAGACAAGGAAAATATTGCAAAACATTGAGTCCAAGTTCCATTTCCAAAATCATTGAGTTCTATTATCACAATCATTGGGTTCTATTACCAAAATCATTGATTTTATCACTTTAGAGGTATAGCATGTTTCTCACTACTTTGGTCTTGCAAAACAAAGGTTCATTCTAGGTTAACATTTTGGATCAAACATTCCATCCACCTTCATCATATTTACATTTCACTTCACCAAAAGCTTTGGAAAACTTTTGGACACATCAACACTTTGGACATGGGTAAATTATCAAAAAAATCCCCTAACTTAGCTACTTTGTATGTAAAATGAATCCTTTTCCATGCACCTAGTTGAGTTATTCATCACATTTTGAGCTACTCTATCTTGAAAGGTCACAAGTCTACCTTAAATATTTACAATTTCATTAACATCATTTATCCAAAACATCAAAAAAATCAAACCTATAGTACATAGTGTTGTCCAAAAGTTTATAAAGTTCATTCCCCATATCATCCCCCCTTTCATCATTCACTCAATGCACTATTGGTCCAAAAAAACTTAGAGGGTCCCTTTTACCAAAATTTGAGTCAACTAGAGAGTTTCAAAACTATAAATCTCAACATACCTCTCCCATAGTTGACCCACAATTTATGGCTACAACAAGATCACAACACAATAGAATCATGGAACAAACCAAAGGCACATCTACCACAAGTCATACTATTCCACAAGAATTTGATCCAAGAAGCCAGTTGACCCCCTCACAACAACCACAAGTTCCATTAAGGTGTGAGGTAGAAGATGTCACCAACAATCCATTTGAACTCACTAAGGAATAACTCCTTGAGTATGAACAAGATCAAAAAAACCTTAGATATTGTGGCTTCAATTCCCCCATCTTTCATCACACAAACCTTGGCACAAGGCTTGACTCCATCTATGGTTCAACCAACTCCGCCCCTTTTTCCAAGTCAAACATTAAATCCTAGTCTTGCAACTAAGATTGCCACCAACTTTGGTCACACTCTTCCTTTGGAAAGCAACACACTTGTGGGTACTCAAAACACCAACCTTCCCCAAAACACAAGTTTGACACCAACATTTGGTTCCCCATCCCATTCTACCACTACTATTCTTGAGCATCATCTACATCCACACAAGCCACTTACATTCCATAACACCACGATGATCACAACATTTCAAGCACAACCATCTTCATCCATCATCATGAGTACCATGAGTGTCCCTAATGTTACACAAGGTAGAGTAAACCAAGTATCTCAAAAATACAAAGAAGGGCAAGTTAACACCCTTACACAAAATTAACCCTTAACACAACAAGGGACATCGTCATCCAATCACCCAATTGGCTCATCAAACCCATCGATTTCACAAAACCCATCAAACCCATCCATGATCAATCCAAACCAAAGCAACACATTGATCACAAACCCCATCAACCAAGGTAATACCTTGGTCCCACATCAAACACAAGGGAACCCTTACAATTAATTGATCCAAGGTCCAAATATGCCATTAACATCGCACTACCAAATGGCATCATCATCCTTACCATTGGTTACCCAAATCATGCAAAATCAAATGGGGCCCCAAACCTACATTCCTCCATCCCAACTGATAATTTTACAAGTGATGATAGCACAAAACAACCCACAAACACTCACCACACTACAATCATATCAAATCAACCCACACCAAAATACTTTCACATTGCAAACACAAAAAAAATCAAGCTATAGCTTGCAACAAGCACAAAAAACTTATCAAAAAGTATTGCAAGCACAACAAGCTCAAGACCAAGCTTTGCAATAGCAACAAGTCTATCAACAAGCCTTTCAACAACAAAAATCTCACACTCTAGCTTTTCAACAAGCACAAGACGCCTACCAACAAGTAGTGCAACAACAACAAGATCAAGTGCAAGCCTTACAATAGTAGTAGGCACAACAACAACAATAGGCCCAACAACAAGCATTGGTCACACACCAACAACAACAAGCCCAACAAGTGTTTCTAGCACAATAATATTCCCAACAACAACTGCTTATGCAACAACAATAGGGTTTGTATTATAATCCCTAAAAAAATGTCATGAATCCAAAAGCACAAAAATCATATACACTTCCACCCCTACCACCATCACCTTCATAATATCAGAATCCACCATACATACCATATAACACCCCATCATATCAAAATCCCACTTACACTTCATCCACTATTCCATAGTATACCGCATATGCTCCTCTACCAAATCCACAAGACAACGTGTCATCGTAGCTCAAGTTGTTCATGCAATAGATCCAAGACATTCAAATGGGAAAAATAAAGAAGCCACATACGCAACAAAACTTGTGTCCATACCCATTTGATAGAAACATTGCAATGTTACCTTTCCCACCCAATTTTGAGGCCCCAAAGTTTTATAAATACAAAGGGAGGGGAAATCCTATGGATCACATCAAATAATTCCATGTCATGTGTATGGAGGTGGCCTATAATGGTTCCTACTTGATGTGCCTCTTCCCACACATTTTAGGAGGCCCAACAATTGATTGGTTCTCACAATTGCCTCCAAGTATCAAAAAATTCCAAGAAATAATTGATAGGTTCATAGACCACTTCTCCTTCAATCTAGACATGGATGTAAGCCTAGAAGAGTTGTACACTCTCAAGCAGAACAAAGGAGAATCCTTCACTAATTTCCTACAAAGGTTGAGGCAAAGAGCTAGTAAGAGCAAGTGGCCCATTCTCAATGAGCAATAGGTGGGGATTATCATAGCCAATGTTAATCTAGAGCTATCCTTCCACTTAAAGATGAAATGTATCACCACTTATAATGAGATTATCCTTAGGGCCCTCAACATTGAGAGAGCCCTAATCTCACAAGGTACCACACAAGTGTATAAAGACAACCACCCATCACTAGTTCTAACAACAAACCCCACTTTTGGGCCAAGAAAAAGAATGTTACTAGTGATGGTGTTGATGCAAAGGTTGTCTTAACTACTCCTAGTCAAGCAAACACCCAAACCCTAAACCCACAACAACCATCCACACCACCACCAATGATTAATGCTACAAACACTCAATGTGGACCAAAAAGAATGAATAGTACTCCTAAGCAACAATTCACTCCCTTAGAAGAACCTAAGGAATCATGTGTTGAAGAAGCCGATACAGTCTAATCTTATCACACTCCAAGATTTCTCAAACTATCAAGCACCACAAGTCAAACCTCTTAGCTATAGAGACGATCATTTTTGTGAATTTCACCAATACAAAGGTCATAACACACAAAATTTTTTTAGACTCAAACATCTAATACAAGATCTTACTAAAAAGGAGACATTGATGTAGATCAAAAATATAGGAATGAAAATCTAAAAATTTACACGAACCCTATGCCTAATCATGGAAAAATAAAAGATTCAGGGAAGGCATCAACTTAAAATAGTGTAAACCATACCAAGGATACCACAGTGGGACATATTTGTGTTATTCATTCAACACCACATGAGGAATCATACATGTATCAAGATATTGTTTTAAAACAAAGTCCAAATTAATCAACAGTTTCTAGAAATATTTCATACCATAATGGCATCAAGTATGTATTAGATTATGATATCTATCCCACATATGACTCAATGATTAGGCATGTTGAAGAAGTTCCAAACAAGCAAGAAATATCCCTTATTACACCCATACCCATAAACTATTGCGAAGAGTCTTTTACTGATGATATATCATTTGGACCCAAGGATCATGTCAAGAAGAGGCTTTCAAGGATAATGAAAGTTACTCCAAATCAAGTCAAGATCAAGAACCCCTATCCCTAGAGTTTCACCAAGAGCTGAGGGGAAATCTTCCAAACCATTTTAAACTCCAAAGATGTCCCTTATATCACCCCAGAGATGTTTCTTTTTTATGGAAATATAGACATTCTTCATCCAAAACAAGAGTCTCCCACTCTTGATATTCCCACACAAGAACAAGAAATGATCGAGATTCTTGATTCTTACAATGATTGTGCATCATTGAAATCTTTTGAATCAACACCAACATCTTTTAAAGTAGTATCAATAGATAACGATGTCATAGAATCAAAGTAAATAGTTCATTCTTGAACAACAAGAACCCATAGAAATATCATGTGTTTATGAAAAGTCATATTTAGTGGCTATGGATCATAGGAAACATTATCAGGGCAAAGGATTAGGTATTTTAATACCTTCACAACACCGAGGGAAATCTTGTCTAAATCAAACATCAACATAGAGGGCATGAAGGATCCTTATGTTGAAAACACTATCAACTCTACAACTAGTCATATCATGAATCATCATCCACCCATCATCTCATACACAAACTGGGAGCAATGTCAAAAGAAAGATTCATGTCAAAGCAAGGAGAAGGTCATCAAAGAAAATGAAGCAGTAAAGAAAAAAGGATAAAGCAAGAACAAATGGATACCAAAGAATGTAAAAGAAAATCATCCCAAAACTCTGTTAGTCAAAGAAACTATGGGGAAACATAAAAAAGGGAAATGTATCCATCAAAAGAGTCCTAAAATACAAAAGCAGGCTTCTCAAGCAAGGAATGAAGTATATCCAGTGGTTGGTCCTAATTCCATGAAAACCTCTACTCCCACCCATCATTGCTTATCTTCCCAAGTTTGGAGAGTCAAAGGTTCCAAACCATCAACCAATCCATCTCATATTCCTTCATGCATGACACTGTACACTCCATTCATGATATCCAATTCTCATGTTGACTATGTGTTGGCAGCTACTCTTCATCATAAGGATTCTGAAGGCACTTTATCGTGATGTGCATACATAGACAAGGTTAATTATAGTATCGATAAAGTAGATCAAAGTTCTTAAAACTTGCATCCAAGTGCTCATATCCTAGCAAAGCAACTTATTCAAGTAGGATATCGTTGCCATGTTATGATAGTGGCCTCTAGATCAGTACCACCAAGTGGTTCAACATGAGGGTTAAACTTTCCAAAAAATTAAAAAAATCAGAAAAATTCAAAAATTCAAGGAAATAGTAAAAATAAAAAATCATCCTCTAGTGAAAAACACTGTAGTGGCACTTTGGGCATGTACTATGATGAAAACCTGGTACACAGGCGTCATGAGTAGAATCAAGCATTTATATGATCCTTCTCAGATGGAAGCATCTCATCCTTGTCATGATAAATCTAATGTTCCCTCCATCTATCCAATCCAAATTTATCCAGATATTCCAATTTATCTTGATCTTGACAAAGGTTCGGCATATACTTCAACTCTACTCATGGAAAACTTGTGACAAGGTGATCCCACAATAGTGGTTTACAATTTTTGGCCAAACTGGACACTGAATATTTTTTTTAACTAAATCTTCACTTTTGGGCACCTATAGCAACTAAACTGTGAGGAATTTGAAGATGATGCAAACTAGAGTTTTGTGACATTTTGTCTGTAGATTCTAAATATATTTTTTTCAAAATTTTTAGAATCAATTTGCACTTCTTTTTCCATCTCCCACAAAAACTAGTTTTTTTTCAAAAAATAACATTTTAAAAAAGTGACTCTCACCATATAACTCATAACCTTTTTTCAATGAAGGATAAAATTCTAATTCTTTCGAATTTAGATTTGTGACTTTGATATCTAGTGCTTCCACTTGGTTAGATAGTTTTTTATTGAATATTTTTTCTTTAATCAAGTTTCAAATTCAAACCAATTACAATTAGACATAGCGCGACTGTATAACGCGTAACTTTTTTTGTATGTATTGAAATTTAAAAAAAAAATTGTTGGATCAAGGACTTCAATATCTGGTGCACTCATATTTTTCAAAAAAAAAATTGATAATCTGCTATTTTTCCACATGTACAGAACAAAGAGCTTGATTTTCAATGAAAAATCTATCTTTAATAAAACTAAAAAACAAATACATAATAAAACCAAAACATATTAAAATTATATTTGTTGGATAGCTTGTTCCAAGGACTACCTGATTCCAGTTGGGTTTTTGAAGTCTGCCATTTTCGTCTTCAACCTGAGCTTTGAAGTGCAAAAATTTAGATTTTTTTTGTGTAAGGGGAAGGATGAGGGATAAGGGGGGTTCGAGCGAACCCCCCATCCATAATGAATTTTTTTTGGTTTTTTCACGGGAAAGAATAAAATGGGTTCACTCAAACCAATAGTTTCGTACGAACCCCTAAAATCAATTTTTTTGCCATGGGGTCATTTTTTGTGAGTTTTCCTTCCTCACTTGAATTGTAAACCACTTTTGTGGGTTTACCCAACAGGCTCTTTACCATTTTGTCTCATGAAGTCCCATATCCCATATCTAGCATGATAAAACTTTGTTAAAACTCTTCACATATACATTACCTATCTTGGTTTGTTAGTTAATCTATGAAACATTGCTAGACACTAGGGGTAGGTTCTTGCACTCTTGTTTTCGAATAACTCTTGATCCATGTCTTATATCTCACAATGCGACATTGACATCGTGATCTAGGTATTGTTTATTCCTTAAATATTTACAAGTTCATTAACATCATTTATCAAAAACATCAAGCCTATAGTCAAAAGTGTTTTCTAAGAGTTTATAAATTTCATTCCCCATATCATTTCCCCTTTCATCATTCACTCACACCATTGAGCCAAAATAACTTAGAGGGTCCCTTTTACCAAAATTTGAGTCAAATAGAGAGTTTTAAAACTATAAATCTCAACACACCTCTCCCATAGTTGACCCACAATTTATGGTTACAACAAGATCACAACACAAGAGAATCATGGAACAAACCAAAGGCACATCTACCACAAGTGATACTATCCCACAATAATTTGATCCAAGAAGCCATTTGACCCCCTCAAAACAACCACAAGTTCCATTAGGGTATGGGGTAGAAGATATCACCAACGATCCATTTGAATTCACTAAGGAAGAACTCCTTGAGTATAAACAAGATCATCAAACCTTAGAGAATGTGGCTTCAATTCCCCCATCTTTCATTGCACAAACCTTGGCACAAGGCTTGACTCCATCTATGGTTCAACCAACTCCCCCTTGTGCCAAGTCAAACATTAACTCCTAGTCTTGCAACTAGGATTTCCATCGACTTTGGTTATACTCTTCCTTTGAAAAGCAACACACTTGTGGGTACTCAAAACACCAACCTTCCCCAAAACACAATTTGGACACCAAAATTTGGTTCCCCAACCCATTCTACCACTACCATTCTTGAGCATCCTCTACATCCACACAAGCCACTTACGTTCCATAACACCACGATGACCTCAACATTTTGAGCACAACCATCTTCATCCAACATCATGAGTACCAAAAGTGTGCCTAATGTTACACAAGGTAGTGTGAACCAAGTATCTCATTCAAAAAAATAATGCAAGTTAACACCCTTACACAAAACTAACCCTTAACACAACAAGGGACTTCATCATCTAATCACCTAATTGACTCATCAAACCCGTCAGTTTCACAAAACCCATCAAACCCATCCATCGTCAATCCAAACCAAAGCAACTCATTGATCACAAACCCCATCAACCAAGGTAATACCTTGGGCCCACATCAAACACATGAAGGGAACCCCCAACAAATGAATTAAGGGAACCCTTCCAATCAATTGATACAAGGTCCAAATATGCCATTTACATCACACTACCAAATGGCATCATCATCCTTACCATTGGTTTTCCAAATCATGAAAAATCAAATGGGGCCCCAAAATTACATTCCTCCATCCTGATCAACAATTTTACAAGGGATGATAGCACAAAAAAACCCACAAACACTCACCACACAACAACCATCTCAAATAAACCCACACCAAAACACTTCCATTTTTCAAACACAACAAACTTGCGCTCTAGCTTTACAACAAGCACAACAAGCTCAAGACCAATCTTTGCAACAATAAAAAGTGCATGCTATAGCTTTTCAACAAGCACAAGATACCTACCAACAAGCAGTGCAACAACAATAAGATCAAGTGCAAGCCTTACAACAATAGCAAGCACAACAAGTGTTTCTTATGCAACAACAACAATAGGCCCAACAAAAAGCATTTCTCGCACACCAACAACATCAATCCCAACAACAAGCATTGCTAGCACAACAATATGCCCAACAACAACAAATTATTATGCAACAACAACAGGGTTTGTATTATAATCCCCAATAAAATGTCATGAATCCAACATCACAAGGAGCATATACATTTCCACCCCTACCATCATCACCTTCACAATATTAAAATCCACAATACATACCATATAACACCCCATCATATCAAAATCCCACTTACACTTCATCCACCATTCCATAGTATACCACATATGCTCATCTACCAAATTCATAAGATGGCATGTCATCGCAGCTCAAGGTGCTCACGTAACAGATCTAGGACATTCAAATGGGAAAAACAAAGAAGCCACATATGCAAAAAATTGTGTGTCTATACCCATTCAATAGAAACATTGCAATGGTACCTTTCCCACCCAGTTTTGAGGTCCCTAAGTTTGATAAATAAAAAGGGAGGGGAAATCCTATGGATCACATCAAATAATTCCATGCCATGTGTATGGAGGTGGCCTACAATGATTCCTACTTGATGCACCTCTTCCCGCATAGTTTAGTGGGCCCAACAATTGATTGGTTCTCACAATTTCCTTCGGGTATCAAAAAATTCCAAGAAATAATCGATAGGTTCATAGACCACTTATCCTTCAATCTTGACATGGATGTGAGCCTAGAAGAGTTGTACAATCTCAAGTAGAACAAAGGAGAATCCTTCGCTAATTTCCTACAAAAGTGGAGAAAAAGAGCTAGTAAGAGAAAGTGGCCCATTCATGACGAGCAACAAGTAGGGATTATCATAGCCAATGTTAATCCAAAGCTATCCTTCCACTTAAAGATGCAATGTATCACCACTTATGATGAGCTTATCCCTAGGGCCCTCAACATTGAGAAAGTTCTGAGCTCACAAGGGACCACACAAGTGTATAAAGACAACCACCCATCCAATAGTTCTAACGACAAACCCCACTTTTGTGGCAAGAAAAATAATGTTACTAGTGATGGTGTCATTGATGCAAAGGTTGTCTTAAGTACTCCTAGGAAAGAAAAAACCCAAACCCTAAACCCACAACAACCATCCACACCATAGTTTCCAATGATCAACACTGCAAACACTCAATGTGGACCACAAAGAATGAACAATACTCCTAAGCGAAAATTCACTCCCTTAGGGGAACCTATGGAGGATGTGATGAAGAAGTTGATATAGTCTAACCTTATCAAACTCCTAGATTTATCAAACTATCAATCACCACAAGTCAAACCTCCTAGCTATAGAGACAATCATTTTTATGAATTTCATTGATACAAAGGTCATAACACATGAAGTTGTTTTAGACTCAAACATATAATACAAGATCTTATTGAAAAAGGAGACATTGATGTAGATAAAAAATTTGGGAATGAAAATATAAAAATTTACATAAACACTATGCCTAATCATGGAAAGACAAAAGATTCAGGAAAGGCATCAACTTCAAACAATGTAAACCATACCCAAGATACCATGGCGGTACATGTTTGTGTTATTCATTCATCACCACATGAGGAATCAAACACGTAACAAGATACTATTTTAAAACAAAGTCCAAACCAATCGATGGTGTCTAGAAATATTTCATACCATAATGGAATCAAGTATGTATCATATTATGATATCTATACCACATATGACTCAATGATGGGGCATGTTTAAGAAGTTTCAAACGAGCAAGAAATATCCCTTATTGCACCCATACCCATAAAATATTGTGAAGAGTCTTTTACTGATGATATATCATCCACCCAAGGATCGTTTCAAGAAGAGGCTCTTGATGATAATGAAAGTTACTCTGAATTGAGTCAAGTTCAAGAACCCCTATCCCTAGAGTTTCACCAAGAGCTAAGGGACATCTTCCAAACCATTTTAAAATCCAAATATGTCCCCAATATCACCCCAAAGATGTTTCTTTTTGATGGACATATAAACATTCTTCATCCAAAACAAGAGTCTCCCACTCTTGATATTCCCACACAAGAGAAAGCAATGGTCGAGATTCTTGATTCTTATAGTGATTGTTCATCATCAACATCTTTTGAATCAGCACTAACATCTTTTGAAGTAGTATCAACATATAACAATGTCATAGAATCAGAGCAAACAGTTTATATTCCTGAATAGCAGGAACCCGTATAAATATCATGTGTTCATGACAAGTCATATTCAATGGTTGTGGATCAGAGAATACATTATAAAGGAAAATAATTATGTATTGTTAATACCTTCACAATACTGGGGGAAATCTTGTCTAAAGAAAACATCAACATAGAGGGCACAAAGGATCCTTATGGGGAAAACACTATCAACACTATAACTAGTCATATCATGAATCATCATCCACCCATCATCTCATACACAAATTGTGACCAACATCAAAAGAAATATTTCTATCAAAGCAAGGATAAGATCATCAAAGAAAATGAAGCAGTAAAGCAAAAAGGACAAAGCAAGTACAAATGGATACCAAAGAATGTAAAAGAAAATCATCCCAAAACTTTGTTAGTCAAAGAAACTATGGGTAAAAATTAAAAAAAGGGACATTTATCCATCAAAAGAGTCCTCAATTACAAAATCAGGCTTCTCAAGCAAGGAGCAAAGTATATCCAATGGTTGGTCCTAATTCCATGAAAACCTCTTCTCCCACCCATCATTGCTCATATTCCCAAGTTTGAAGAGTCAAAGGTTCCAAACCATCGACCAATCCATCTCATATTCCTTCATGCATGACATTGTACACTCCATTCATGATATCAAGTTCTTACGTTGATCATGTGTTGGTAGCTACTCTTCATTATAAGGATTTCGAAGGCACTTTATTGCGATGTGCACACATAAACAAAGTTAATTCTAATATCGATAAGGAAAATCAGAGTTCTTCAAAATTGCATCCAAGTGCTCATATCCTAGCAAAGCAGATTCTTCAAGCAGGATATTGTTTGCATGTTATGACAATGGCCTCAAGATCAGTACCACAGGGTGGTTCAACATTAGGGTAAAAATTTCCAAAAAATCCAAAAAATTCAAAAATTCAAAAATTCAAGGAAATAGTAAAAATAAAAATCATCCTCCAGTGAAAACCATATAGTGGTACTTTGGGCATGTACTATGATGAAAATCTGGTAAATAGGCATCATGAGTAGAATCAAGCATCTATATGATCCTTCTCAGATAGAAGCATCTCATCCTTGTCATGATAAATCCAATGTTCCCTCCATCCATCCAATCCAGATTTATCCAGATATTCCAATTTATCTTGATCTTGACAAAGGTTCAACATATACTTCAACTCTACTCATGGAAAACTTGTGACAAGCTCTCTACCATTATGTCTCATGAAGTCCCATACCCATATGTAGCATGATAAAACTCTTTTAAAACTCTTTGCATATACATTACCTATATTGGTTTGTTCATTAATCTATGAAACATTGCTAGACACCAAGGGCAGGTTTTTGCACTCTTGTTTTCAAATAACTCTTGATCTATGTCTTATATCTCATAACGTGACATGGACATCGTGATCTAGGTATTGTTTATCTCAAAATCGCTCGAAAATCCAAAAAAACGTACAAAATCAAAAAATCCAAAAACATCAAAATCTTGTACAGCTAAAATCCAAAAACATTCAAAAAATTATAAAGTCAAAATCCAAAACATCCAAAACACATCAAAATCCCTAAATAGGTCAAAACATTGAAAAAGTTCAAAAACAGTACCATGTCGAACTATGTTGTCTCTAAGCTCGAATGTAGGCAAGGCCATCACTGATGTGCCCCTGAGACACCTTTAGATTAGGAGTCCATCATAATAAACTGATAATCCATCAAGTGTTCATTTTCTCATCAATAATAAGTCATAGTCAATCAAATTACGTGGTCTCTGCATGTATAACATAGGCAAGGCTCCTTGTTGATAAGCTCTCGAGGCCCCTAGGATAGTCTTTTAGGTTTGGTTCTTGGTCCAAACTCAGAAAACCCCAAAACATTTGAAAACTTAGGAAAACACCAAAACATTTGAAATTTGAAAAGCACAAAACATTGGAAAACCCTAAACAACCTCAAATAATCAAAAATCAAAACACTTACATAAACTCTCAAAAAGACCAAAAATAGCCTCAAAACATTTTCAAAATACCAAAAATAGTGAAATATTCTAAAAAATCCAAAATCATACATCCCATTTGGCTTTCACCCACAATAAGCCTTCATCCATAATAAATCAATTGTCATCTTCAACCTTTGGTAAAACAAGTAGAAAATAAGTGTCGTAAGTCGTAAGTCGTAAAGTGTGAACTTAAATGTCCAAATCTAAAGTCTAGATCATACGTGAATGAGTTAGTAAACCCTATATCAATGACCTTTCAAATAATCTATCAACTTGCCACCATCCACTAACATGTCCTAGGATGCATCCTTCCTACAATAGGCATTATCATTGGCAATCACTTTGGATACTTATCCTAAACAAAACACACCTTTTGACAAAAGATATAGATAACATTGACTATTTGCTTTTGATCTTGTCTTATGATTTATCTTGTTGACCCATTCCCAAGACCTCTCAATGATGTCCAAACGATTTAGAGAGAAAGGAATGGGGCATCGATCATTATCTTTTATTTTTTGTGCTTGTGGGGTATTCTTGTAAAATAATCTTGGTGAATACTTGCTTAGTTGTGTTTAGGGAGGTCATTTGGAGTAGATTGTTGACTATTGTGTATGCTTTGGTCCAAAATATTCTAAACTTATAAACTTCATTCCAACAAGGTTTTCGTATGTCAAGGTGTGAACAAGGACTATCCTATTAGTTTGTAGAGTCAAATTCCATCGCACTAGATACAACACCATCCTAGTTTTCAATACCTTGATGCATTGTGTCTATGTGTTATATCAAAAATAAGGAATAACGCAGTGCCCCAATTTTGAATATGAGCAAAATTGTCCATCTCATCACCATAATATAATAAAGTCTCAATGGACATAGGCTTGTTTGACTTCTCAATCAATCTCAAAATCAATGGTCAATCCATCCATCTCATTCTTCTATCTTTACTAACATTTCTATCCAGGTATCAAATATGTGTGATATATCAAAATATACATGAGGCTACCCATGACTGATGACTGTCTATACATCATCAAATTTGTCTACATCAGACATTTGAGCTTTCTAGTCCTCTTTGAGTTGAACTGATCTTTCACCTTTATTAAGAGATCAATCCAAAATTGCAAATTTATGCCTAATCTCTCAAGGGGGTAGGGTACTATATTAATTCCTTTCACTGGGGAAATAGTGGGGCATCCAAAAATTGGGATTTTTTAATTTTTTTATCTGAGCAATAGCACTAATCCAAAGCGCATCAGTCTTTGAACCAATGTAACAGGTACCTTTCTTCAAAGAGGGGAAAAATGTAGACACTTAAAATTATCTTGAATGGTATTACACACTCAAATCTAATTACTAACATAGTTTCCTCCTGAATTCCATCTTCTTTTCACCTGTTTGATTAATAAGCCTAATTATTTAATTAAATGCATCATTTTCATCTATTAATCATTGATTTAATTAGGTTAATTCCCACCCTTTCACATTCACCTTCATCCTATTTAAATTGAGTAAATCAAATTATTTAATTTTAACACCCTAAATCCTCTCATTTAATTAAATAATCTTAATTATTTAATTAAATGTCATTTTGCATCCCTCTTTTCAATAAATCAATTATTTAATGGATATCATATTATTTTCCATCTTGCACATTCAAATTTAGTTTTAATTAACTAAATTGCTAATTTCCCTCCCATCCACTTGCATAGATAATATTCCAAAGGAATATTCTCCTATTTTAGCTCAAAAAAGGAATGATTTCTTTCAAACAAACTTTGTAACAACCTTTTAAAGTTGTTACAAAGTGTGTTTTTTTGAATCATTCTTATCCCTTGATCTTTCCTTGATCCATGTTTCTCCCTTCATCCAATATTGACCATCGATAGATCAAATTGATATGAGCCTTTGATTTCTCATTTGCTCTCCTATAAATAGATCACTATTTGGAGAGAAATGGATCCATCTTTTGATAGCAAAGTTATGTTTTTGAAATTCATACTCATTTGCATCCATATTTCATATTTGATAGGATTTTAGATTAAAGCTTCATCCATTTAGCTTAAAGAATCCATTAATGGCTTCCATGGTAACTTAGTTTGCATCCATTTTAGCATAGTCTGCATCAATGGCTTATATCTTTGAATTTTGTTTACATTTAGCATAGATTGCATACATCTTATCAAGAATTTTAGTATTTAGCATTCATCTCTATCAAGTTAAACTAGTTTCTTATCATTTATCGTTCATCTCATTAGTTTCGTATGTTTTCTTCAATAAAACCAATTGAAACAAGCTCATATTATCCAAGCTATTGGGAAAGGGTCACCATTCCACATCAATTCGACACCACTCCCCCAATAGGATAAGATTCAAGGTCTTAGAATAGATTTCCCTTATGCTTTCATGTTGATTTCATGTTAGTTTAATGGGTTCTTGTTCTTTGGAATTTTGAATATCTTATTGGGATCATTGCTTAGGGGATTAAATAGGGTTTAAATTCATTTGGATCTATCGTATTTAGTTCACACTATGACTTTGGTCACACCTAGTCCTACACACACTCACGTAGTTACACTCATCCTGCATTGTGAATGATTATGTTATACATTGTGTTATCATGAATACATCATTGCCTATTGTGTGTTATGATCTATTCAATAATGATTGTCTTATGGTTGTTTTGTTTACAAAAATAATTTAATTGGGAAAATAAATATTTTATTTATTTTTGATAATGATAAATCTCATAATTTATATATATATATATATATAATAATTATATCATTGTTTATATACGAATATATATAGCTTACTATTAAAAAAGAAAACAAAATTAAATAAATTCAAATTTATATATATAATAATGATATAATTATTTATATATATGATATATATATATATATATCTTACTATTAAAAAGAAATGAAAATTAAATCAAATACGTTTGAAATTTAAATTATTTGCATGATAAGTCATGTGATCCTAGCATGAGGAGAAAGTTCAATTCTAAAAATAAAGAGATACACCAACTAGAGTTAAAAAATTACATGGAAATATTAAAACCATGATAAAAGAGAGTAGGAGACCAAAAAAGGGATCATTCACCATGCAGAGGAGATCATAGGGATAGTTCATAACTTCTAGAAAGTTGATCTACTAGACTATCTAAAATCATAGGCATGGAAATTTGTGGTCCCTCCTCCCTCCCTATTGAAATCTAGTTTAATCTAAGCAACTATAGGTATGTTTTCGTGTCTCAATGCATTTTTATTGTCATGTTAGTGCAAGCCAATTTCATTTTTCTTAGCTAATAATCAAAATCTTAACATATTTTGTGAATAAATTGCATCATCCATAATGGTTTATGTCTTGTTTTTAACTTATGTGGTATAGTGCAGAGGCTATTAAGTGGTTGTGAACTTGCACATAAGAATAGTAAAAACTCATATATTTATCAAAGACTCGCATAAGCGTATAACTATTGCTTGTTATTTGACACAAATATGTACAATGAGAAAGAGCATCGTTATTTATTTTCCTTGGTGTCTCCTTTAGTTGCTGCAATCTTCCTCTTTCTAAATTCTAAACATTTAAAATCAAGGCTCCTTTTTCCAATTGCACATTGCACAAAATAATCTAAATCAAAACCAATCATTTAGTCATTTTAAGACTATGAACAGTAAATAGTTAACTATCAATAGGTAGGGTGCTCCTGACAACATTCCTATGTTGGGTGGATTTAGGGAGTAAGCTATTTATTGACCATATTATTGTGGTGGCTAATCTAATATCTTTGATGTTGGTAAATGGACTTGGGATGATTTGTAAGTTTGTGTTCCATAGTTTCTAGGCTAAAATTTATGCTTGTAGTTTTTGATAAGGTAAGTTGCATTTACAAGGTGCAGTACCCTTTACAAAACAAGCCCAAGGGGCCAAAAAGAGATGAAGTCCATAATCACATCAAAAGAACAATAACAGCATAAAACAAAAGAAATAGGCACAACAGACTGACAATAGAGAAAAACCCAACAAACCAAAACATAAACCCACACATTACATAGCAATTCCATCCCACTTCTCAAAGAGAAGATTTAGGACATCATCACCCATCCAACTAGGTCCCTCTGCCTCTTTTTTCTTCTTGACCTCTTCCTTGAGAACCTTTGAGAGTGTGACAGTGGACCTGTGAATGATCTTAATGGTGAATTGTGTCAACCAAGTAAAATTTTGTTCCAGTTTTTCCACCTATGCCTCCAACTTGTTGAAATCCTCTATCATGTCATTATTCCTCTTAATAGTCTCTTCCTCTAAAGCCATCAAGTTGGAAGACTAGGTGGTAGAATACTCATTGATCATTTTGTTCATATCCAAGAAGTGGTTGGGTCCTTCAACAAATTCCTCACTCTCCTCAACACTGTCCTTATTGCACTCCTCATGCTAGTTTCCCCTCTTTGCCACCAGTCTCTTTCGAGTTGCCGGATATCTCATCCACTGGTGCCTCCTTGTTTTTTTCTAGCCTATGGGACCTCATGATGTTGGTTTGCTCCATCCCCACATCCACCATAGCCACCACAATGGTATCCCCTTTAGAATCATGGTCCTCAGTGTTCTTTTCCTCATTGTCCAAAGTCAACATCTCCACCTAGCACAAAGTCTCCTTCTTACCTTTAGTCTTTTCTGTTGGTTTGTTGTCCTTCTTGGTAGGGTCATTTTTTAATTCACATTGCTTGGAAACTGCTTTAGACTGGGCTAAAGCCGCTCTGTGCCCTTATTCTTTTTTTTTAAGGGGTTTTGGTCTAGGAGCATTTTTGGGTTGGCATTCCATAAGGGAGTTTTCCTCTTGGGTCTGATAGAAGTAGTAGGGGAGGGTTTTCTAGGGGAGTGGACAAGATATTCTAGATCTTCAACACGGATAATAGAAATGGGTTTGGGAGGGAGGACATAGGGCCAAATGGAAATGGTAGAGCCTAAGAATAAGGCTATGGTGTAAAGGCAGCGGAGGTGGCTTATCCGGGTTTTGCGAACAACATCAAGGGTTTCTTTTACAAGAGTAGAAAAAAGGAAAACTTAAGAGAATTTTGTGCCTAAGGTAATTGAGTAGCGATAAATTATAGAAGTAAAAGACCTTAAATCTTCCCTCAAGAGTAGAAAAAAGGAAAACTTAAGAGAATTTTGTGCCTAAGGTAATTGAGTAGCGATAAATTATAGAAGTAAAAGACCTTAAATCTTCCCTCAAGAGTAGCATACTTTATGAGAGCTAAACAAACCTAATCCCATGGTTTAGGAAGTGTCTCCCTTTCGAAACCCACGTACTTCTTGACTGGCTTCTCATTCTCTTTGAAGAAGGCATTAAGGCTCTCTACGTCCTGGACTTTGGTGTGCTTCTTAAGTTTCTTACTAGTACAGGAAAGACCTATCCCCTTCCCAATAACATATTTATTAACTTCAAACTAAATTCCTCCCACCGTAATTCTCCTATCATTCTAAGAGCTAGCAAATTGAACCAAAAAATTCTCATCGTGACCCACTAGACACTCCATAAGAGGCACAATTCCACCCTCAATGCATATATGCTAGACAATAGGTTTCCTGAGGAATTCATCATAGGAGTTGGGCTTAGTCCTAACTCTATCACCTCCCATCTCTTCACACTAAATTCGGAAGCTTCCCCAAAACAATAGAGTTAGCAAAATTTTGAAATGGAAATCGGTGAATTGACCCACCCAATATCACCATTCCCAAACCAAGGATGATCATGCCTAATTAAGGCTTCCAATAGATCACACAAGCCAATGGTCATTTCCAAGAAATTGATCGTCGCAGGGCCATAATGGGGATTTCTTAAGTACAACAAACTTAATCCAAAAGCCATGATAATTTGATTAGGATATTATAAATTGAAGGTCTAGAGCTAACTTTGGTCCAGCACATACTCCAAGAAATTTTGGTTGCGGGTCATAATTAATTTTCCTTAAGTACAACACATCAAATCTTAGAGTTATGATAAGAGTGAGCAGACGATAATTAGCCAGCAAATTAAAGATAAACATTATCAAATACACATTCCTAAAAATGTGAATATTGTTGTACATTTGACAAGACAGTCAAAACACCACATTTGACTAGACTGTTTGAATGAGTTTTGGAGAACTCGACTATACATCAACATAAATTCAAAACACCACTCAGCTCCTTGCGTAAACCTCTCCATGTACTCATGCTTGTTCCACATCATTCAAGGCCCAAAGGTATAGTGCCACATGTACCCACCCAAATTAGCATAGTTGGCCCCCTTCATTAATAGTTAAATTTTCCTATTTAGCAAGGATAAATCATTGTATATTCATTAGGAGAGTCTCTAGTCTTCTCCAACATTTGGATAGAGTCCACAAGGAGCCAAGGTTGACCAGAGCATTCACCACCTGATTTCTCTCATGAAAGATGTGAGACAGATTCTTCCTTTCCAACTTAGAAATCAAAAAAATTATCCTAAAGGATATCTTTAATACTCCATCCTTGATAATGAAAATGATTAATAGTGTCAATCACCATCATAGATTCACCTTCTATATGTATATTTTTTATACCCAGAGTGACAGTAATCTCGATGCCCTTGAGCAACACTCGTGCCTCCACTATCATAGAAGTTTGTATACCAATACTACCAGCATACCCAACAAATTTTTTTCCCTTGCATTCCCTAATAACACCACCAATATTAGCCATACCAGGGTTTCCTTTTGTTGCCCTATCAAAATCAAGCTTATGCCAGCTAGTATCTAGGGGTTTCCAAATTGTATTATGTTTAGCTAGAGATTTAGAGTTATCAAAGGAGTTGATCTCCAACTTTTTGTTCCATGAGTTTTCCATCTTGATCTCCCACTCTGTGGGGGCTTTGTCCGAGGATTTCCAAGAGTAAATGGAGACACTCTCTGAAATAAGTTTGAAACCAATGTCAAAGACCTCCTTGGGACTTTTCTCTATATCTTTGAAGATCTATTTGTTCCTCTCTCTCCATAAACACCAGCAAATGATGGGAGGAGTTTGATGCCAAAATTCAATAGGGAGAGGATATTGAAAGGGGCCATACCACCCTTCTATAAATTTTTTTTAAGTCCCCATTCATGGTCCTTTGGATCCCCAATTTACAAAAATTCAATTCCCAAACTTCAGCAACAAACAAATAGTGCAATAATAGGTGCTCAATCAACTCCTCATTGTTCTTTCATAACACGCATCTACTCAGGATCTGGAATCCCCTTTTCCTTAAGTTATCTTGAGTTAGAATCCTATTGTGGCATGTCATCCACTAAAATAAATTTATTTTTGGTGTCAAATGTTTGTTACAAACCTATTTCCAAACTCTTCTCTAAGCTCCCAAGTCCAACAGCAAAGCGTAAGCCGACCTAACATAGAGGTTTCCCTTACATTCCTTAACCCAAAAGAACTCATCCTCCATGTTTGATATAAGAATTCTAGTTAGGGAAAGGATGTCCTTTAAGGTCCTAGCTAGCAGTCTCAAGCCCAAAGAGAGGGGGTAGCATAATTCCAAAACTTTCCACCAAAGAATTACCACATAGGCTCCATCAAATTCTTGAAGTCAAATAGGGATAGGGGACATTCAAACAGCCAGGGGTCTTCCCAGAAGCTAATATTGTTGCCATTTCTAAGCTTCCATCTTAGCCCAGAGTGCAACAACCTTTTCATTTTGCATAATATTATTCCAAGCCAAAGAGCCACTAGGGTCCTCCAACAAGAGACACTTGATTAAGGGGCAATTGTTTAGGTACTTAGCATTCATAATCTTAACCAGTATTTTTTATTCCTTAACTGATCCCAACCAACCTTAGCAATCAAGGCTTTGTTGGTCAATTGAACTTTCCTTATACTAATTTATCCACCAAATTTAGGAAGACACACCTTGTCCCAACTAATCAAAGCCAACTTTTTTTCCTCTATGCTAGACCAGAGGAAGTTCTTTTGGATTTTTCAAAATTTTCCACTATGTATCTAGGGATTTTGAACATAGAGAGGAAATAAATCATAATTTGTTAAAGGGAAACTATAAGGATTTGTAGTTTACCAACATGACTAAGGATTGAGCCTTTCCACCAGACTAGTTTCCCTTGAATCCTCTCAAGGAAAATATTCCAAAGTTGGGAGAAACTTCCTTGATAGTAAGAGGGAGCACCGAGTACATTGAAGGTGGGGAGGCACCAATGCAACCCAAAATAATAGTCACCTTATCCTGCAAAATAGGAGTGTTGTTAAAGAAATAAATCATACTCTTTTTGTAGTTTATGCACTAGCCAGAGCAAACCACATAGTTGTTAAGGAACTTTTTCCATTTCCTAGCTTCCACAATCAAAGCCTTCCCAAACAAGATGGTATCATCCATGAACAATTGTATGACAGTAGGTTCTAGAGTAGTGGCAGGTTTGACACCTTTAATAGAACCCTTTGACAACATTCTAGCAGCATTCCTACTCAACACATCCACGACCATTATGAACAAGTAGGGGGGTAAGTAGGGGGTAGAGGATCCCCCTGTCTTATGCGCCTCCTAGCATTAAAGAATCTGTGAGGGACCCCATTGACCAAAATAGAATATTTCATAGTAGTAACACACTCCATAATGAGATTAATCACCCTCTGATTGAATCCTATCTTAGCCAAAACTTTGGGGAGAAAGCTCCAAAGGACTTTGTCGCAGGCTTTTGAAATTTCAAGCTTAAAGGCCATACTAGTTTTGTTACAACGGTCCATAAAGTGCAATATTTCATGAGTGGTAATGGTAGCATCCAAAATATGGAACCCTAAGACAAAACCCTTTTGGCTTGGACTTATCATTTTTTCCAAAAGGGGTTTCAAGTGATTCACCAGGATTTTGGAGAAAATATTATAAGTGGTATTATAGAGACTAAAGGGAAAAATTCAGTCATGTTCTGTAGATCCTCAAATTTGGGAACAAGGGAAAGGAAGGTGTGATTTAGTTGTTTGAGCAGTTTGCCAAAATTAAAGAAATCCTTAGTTGTAAGAGCTAAGTCCTCACCAACTATGTCCCAGAAAACCTAGAAAAAATCCAGGGGTATCCATCAGGTCTCAGCCTTGTATGCACCCATATTGAACATAACAGCCCTAACTTCCTCAAGAATGAAAACACCCATAATATTATCATTGTCCTCCCAAGATAGAGAGATAGGAAGGGGGTCCAATAACAAGTCATCCAAAACAGAATTAGGAGCCATAGTAGGTGTTGATAAAGCCCATTGGAAGTAGCTAGAGGCCAATAAACTGATCCGAGTAGGGGTAGTGACATCATCACCTAACTCATTTTTCAAATTTTTTTCTGATTCCTTTTCCTATGCCTAAGGGTTGAAACATGAAAGAAATAGGTGTTCCGATCACCCTCCAAAATCCATTGAACTCTAGATTTTTGTTTCTAGAATATCTCCTTTTTTCAATATTTTTTCCCATTCCACGCGTTCATCTCTTTCCTACTAACAAGTCTGTAGACTAATCACCCTCCTCTATTCTCTTTTGTCAACCTAATATTATCAAATAACACCCTTTTCTGATGGAAGACATCACCAAAAACCCTCTTATTCCAACCCTTAACCATGTTCTTGATATACTTGAGTTTATGGAACACCCTAAACATGGGGGAGCCGTGTACGGGGATGTTCCATCAAGAAGCAATTTTATTCCTAAAATCCGAGTAGGTATTCCACATGATCTCAAATTGAAAAGGAAAGGGACCCACAATAGAGTGTTCATACATGACCAACAGTAGATGATTATGATCTGAAACAGTCTGGGGTAAAGCCATCAGATTGGAATTAAGTAAGGTTGTCCAATTGGGAGACAAGGGTTATCTATCAAGTTGAACCTAGATAAGGCCATCCCTCAACTACCTATTGGTCTAGGTAAAATCTTGTCCATGTAAGTCAATATCCACTAGACCAGTATTACTTAAGAAATTAGCAAGGTTAGTCATGCTGTCAGAATAGTCGATCATACCCCCACTCTTCTCTGAAGGGTACAATAGAGAGTTGAAATATCCAACAACTAACTAGAAATCCCCCCCCATTATTCTTTATCCAGTCAGTGAGATCCTACCAAAGGTCTCTCCTTGCATTCCTTAAATTGGGGGAATAGATGTTGATCAAGAACCAAGAACCACCAAATTGAAAGAACTAGATTCCCACACCGCTCCTTTGGAAAATTTTAGATCCAGATAACCTATTAGGGTTCCACATCATAGACATCCCACCCAAATCCCCATCCACATCACTACGGGAGAAATGGGAATTTGGCCAAATGTACTTAACTGTGTGTTGGTTCTTGGATTTTGTAAGTGGTGGTTACTGGCTGCAATGCATATGATTAATGTTGTTGTGCTACATGATTGATTGTAAATAAAACTTATGAGGTTGAACCTTCTGAATATTTTGTACTATTTCTTCCTTGGGCTAAGCACCTATAACAGGACAGTAGAGATAATGGATTGAGATACATTATGTTATTACTTGATGTCATTATCTCTGATCCACTATAAAATCTTCTTGTTGTTAATGATAATAAGCATTAGCTTTTTATGTCTAGATTTTTGTATAAGGGTCACTTGCCTCATCAAAGTCTTACAATAAATGAATCTTGGGTTGATCAGTAATGTGACCATATATGACTTATTTGTTGTTGTTACAAAACCAATGTGATATTTCATAAACTCAACAAATTTAAATAGTAGTATACATTATGTATCATATGTTATGAATTGGGTTCTTATGGATTTATCCTGCATGACATCAAAGATTAGTTAGCATTGCATATACAAAAATGTCATTAGTTAGAAGTCAAGTTGCATGTTAATAATCAAGTTGCACAATCAAATTGCATGTCATTTATACATTTAACCATCATTATGTATGAAAGGATTGAAATAAAAAAATACCTCCATATCATCATTTTACATGAAAAGTAAAGGGCTATTTATTTTTATGATCATTAGATATATGCATGTTATATTGTCTTCATGAGGAAACTTGTTTTCTTCTATATGTGATTTGGCTTTACCTTTTGGGATGGGTGTTGAATATGGACTAATAGAGGGATTTTCTTTTCTAGATCTACTTATCATTTATAGTTTAATTTCTTTGACCAAAGTTATGTGTACCATTGAAATAGATGGATGCTATCTTATTCTATCTATCATATCCTAATAGTAGGAAATAGCATGTTCATATGTGAAATGCATATAGATATATTATGTTAGGATTCCATCTTGTCAACCATTTCTATATTGCTAGGCTTCTCATGTAGGTTTGGGTATTCTTCATGTTAGGAAGCATTTTGAGGAAGCATAAGCTTCGTGTTGGGAAAAAAAGTGCCTAAGCCATGTTCTTGTCTCTTGGTTTGCGAATGATCGTTGGGGTTAGTGGCGGTTGAAGACTCTAGTGATTATATTTATTTTATATCTTTACTTGTATTGTTATGACCAGATGGACATGAGAGTTTTAGTCATATTTGTGTATAAATTATATCTTATACTCTATATTACATGACTAGATAGTACTTAATGTGATGATGTACCTTATTTATTGTACTTAATATTCTAGATTAGACACTTTTACATGTGACATGTTGTGTAATGGGTTTAGTGGAAAATTAATTAAGAACATAATTGAAATAATTATGATTAAAAATCTTAAACATTGTGGACACCGAAAAAGTATGCCTTTTTCCTTGCTTGATTTGGGAATAACTAATGATAAATTGGACTTAATGTCACCTTGGTCTAGTGTTCTGAGGTGTTTTACACATCCACATTAGGTCTTGGACCCTTGCAAATTAAATAAAATGCATGTCTTGTAAAGGTGTTGTAAAGTGTTGTAAATCACTTTCACACTTTTCTAGACTTTTATTAAGCATTTAAGTCTAATGGTCCTTTTTCCCTACTTTTGAATTAAATATTATTTTAATTCAAAAGTTATATTTTCCCTCTTCTATAATTAAATAATTATTTCAATTATTTAATTATCTCTTCCCTCTCCATTAAATAATTATTTTTAATTATTTAATGTTTAACACTCCACCTTTCCTCTATAATTAAATGATTATTTTTAATTATTTAATTATCTAAATATTTGTTCTCACCTTTCTTTTTAAATAAATAAAATTAATATTTTATTTATTTCTCCTATGTTGTCCACCTAAATTAAATAATCCTTATTATTTAATTTCTCCTATCACCTCTTTGTCTATGCCAATTTTATCTTCCATCTATCCATGTCTCAATTAACCTCCACCCTTGATTAAATTATCTTCTAATTTAATCTTGGCCCTTGATCATGATCCTTATTCTATCCATTCACTTGACTCTTTTCTATAAAAGGAGACCTTTAACCCTAATTCATGATTCATTCATGATTCATTCATATTGTCAAGTCAAGCAAGCAAGAATCAAGAATTCAAGATAGAATTCAAAATCAATTCTAAGGCATTCAAGAGCAAGATTCTTCATCAATTTTGCAATAATTCAAGATCCATCATCATGGAAAGTTTCTAATTGCATTGTTTCATGTTTCATGTTCCATTATCTTATTTCAACATTTTGGTTTAATTACCTAAACGGGGTTTGACCAAGGCAAACCCCCACTTCCTAACAATCAACATTTTCTCTCTCTTTCCTTGTGTGATTGCAAGTCTAGGAATTTTGAAGGCTTGGAAATGATTGAAGAATAGGCTTCAAACTTGTTGGATTCATCTCCCTATTGGCAAGGTCAAAATCTACACAAAAGTCACTTACAACCTTAGAAATCAGGATTTCAGATCCAGACACCTAGAGGAACAAAAAGAGAAGACTGGGAGCTACAAATTGCACTTTTGAATTTCCAAAAATATGGAAGTGGAATAAGTCACCCAACTTGGTCTATGAGTCCCACTTCCATGCTTGAAAAGAGGTTTCTGCATATTTGGATACCTATTTGGCTAAAACAGGGTCTGAAATAGTTTTCTAGATTTGGGACTAAGTCATCTAGATTGGCGTATAAGTCCTAGTTGGATTTTGCATCAGGTTTTTCAAGATTCCAGACCTCTAATTTATCCTTCTCCAGTTTCCAGGTGCACACCTTCAGTTTTACAATTTTATGTTTTGTTTCATTTGCATTTTCTAGGTCTTTTTGCATATCACAGCGTGTTTTCAAACACTTTTCATTTTCTTAGTTTTGCATTAATAATCAATCTCTTTTATCCATTTCCTACCTTAATAACAATCTTCTTTTGTATATTTCAATCTCTCTTGCATTGGAATCTCACAGAATTGTTCCTGAGTGTGAACTTTGCAAAATCAGATTCCTCTTCCTTCATTCCCCTTTTAGGTGTGGATAAGGGAAGTTGTGCACTCCATTTCCCTTGTTCACAAACAACCACAAAGAAAATATTGATAAAACCATCTAACCAATGAGATTAAATACTCCCACTTTAGAAAAAGATCTTTAAAATTAGAATTAACATTCAAAATCTAAATCCAAAGAAGTGTAAACCTGACATTCCATTGTGAATTGTGTTGATTTTATGTTAAATTAGTCAAACCTTATAACCCACTTTTTGCAAAAGATTGAATTGACCTAAAAGATGCTCAAAATTCTCAAAATTCTTAGATTGCATGCTCAAATAATGATATGAATGCTCAAAATGCTTCTAGGTGATTTGAAATGGAGGGAGATGGCTTTGTTTTACAGATTTTTAAAAATCAGATCAATAGTGGAGATCAGATCATGAGATCAACAGTTGAAATCAAGTCTAGAAGATTAGGGGTTGAGATTAATTGAGAGCTTTAGTTAACTCAAAATATCTCCTTAATTTTAGGGAATGGGTTGAGAGATTTTTGCAAGAGAATATTCCTTAGAATATTATTTGAGAGGGAAATTAGATAATTAAATAATTCAAAGTTATTTAATTATGTGAGGAAGAGAATATTTCTTTAAAAAAATATATTCCATGTGTAAGTGGAGGGAAGAAATTAAATAATTAAAAAATATTTAATTATATGAAATAAAATAAAATTAGACTTTTCTAATTAAATAATTAAGAAAAAAATATTTAATTAGGTAGGATAGAGGAAAATTAGTAAAAAGTGATGAATTAATTAAATAATTGAGAATTATTTAATTAATAGAGGAAATGAGGTGATTTAGATGGAAAATGATGAAAAATGGTGAAAAGTGACGAAAATTATGAAAATGATGAAGAATGATGAGAAATGATGAATTGGTGATGAAAATGATGAGAAATGCAAGGTTAGTGATGAACGTGAGGAAAATGATGAGAAATGAGGAATTAGTGATGAAGATGAAAATGTGATGTTAGTGAATGTGTGATATGTTCAGGCATTTTTAGATGTCTACATTTTCCCCTCTTTGAGACAATGTAATCATTACATTGTTTCAAAAATAATTATTGCTTTGGAAAAAAAATGATCCTCCATTGTGCCCCAACAAATAAAGGAAGGATGGTAGGATGATATGATGCCCCCTCAAGAGGTCATCCAAAAATAATAATTTTTGGGTCAAGCTCATGACAAGATGATGGGACTAGTTATGGAGAGAAGAGAACAAAAAATCAAGCCCTAGGGGTCCTAGAAACTGACCAAGAGAAATGGTGGAAGATGAAAAGTAAGCTGAAAGCAATAGAGGGTGAAACCCTAGGGTTTGGGGGTCATATATATGTATTTGGGTTCATTTCAACCTCATTTGCATCCTTTGAGTTTGAAAATTCTAGAGTTCTGAGTGATTTCCAACTTTGAGACTTTGTAGAGACCTCTTTAGTATGGAACACATGGCTCGCACCCCACATCATGCAGATGTGATTCATCAGTTCTAGTGGCCTGCTAGAGCATACCCCTCATTTTGTAACTAATCCAACTTTCTTTGCATGCAATTTTAGGTAGCAAAAAATGTAGACAAAGTTAGTCAAATATGTCACTTCATAAGCAACACTTATGAAACCCAATGCGATGTTTATGAAGACTAACATGACAGTTTATCAAAAGCGTCACTTCCTTGCAATAGCGTTAGTTTAGGAATTAGTTACCAAGCAACACATTTGATAAATTTCTCAATCTTGTTTTAGGGAAGCGATGCTTTGAAAAAAGAGCTCACTTTTTTCTGTGATAAAGTGAAACTTTTGTAAAAAAGGTTGCTTTTGCAGTAGGCCTAGTTAGACTTATTTTTTTCAAAATTGAAGTCATGGGCGCAATGCTTGCAAGCTATACTAGAGGTTATCCTTTCATAGGAGCGATGTCCTCGGGTTCTAGATAGGATGGTGTAATTTACAGAGGGTGAGGTAGAGTTCCTAAGGGCTATTAGATTGTATTACATTGTGTATATGCCACATATTCGGGCTCACCGATCCTTCATGACTGCACTAGTCGAGAGATGGAAATTAGAGACATCCTCTTTCTTACTACCTACCAAAGAGGCCACTGTTACCCTTGAGGATGTCTGGAATATCTTGAGGGTACCTATTCATAGAGACAGAGTGGTATACAATGTGGATCATGATATAATAGCTTTGGAGAGATTTATGGATGACGACGATGGTCAAATCGACCTACATCACTATATTGGTAGGGTCACTGACACCATCATTGTGGTAGCAGGACTTATCTATGGGAAGATTATGCCTGATCGACAATCTCAAAGGTTTAGCATTAGATGGGGTTGAGTTTGGAGTTAATTATGGAGGAGGGTGGCATATTTTCTTGGGGCCCATGTATCATGGCTCACCTCTATCATGACATGCACTAGGTGGTATACAGGTTGGCCACCAATTTAACTATAAGATTCACTTTATTACAAATTTGGGCTTGGGGGAACATTGTCATGTTCAAACCAGTAGATAAGGTAGTTTGGGAGCCAAGTTATCCCATGGTATATAGATATGACACTTTTCTCACTTAGCATAAGGTGGGTGATTTGGATTATTAGAGGCGTTTGATTGGTGAGACACTCGAGTTCAGATGGAGACCATGGTTCAAGATGGAGGCATGGGATGATGATGGAGAGAACCTTACCTATTGTAGGTAGAGTAGATGGTTGATTGGGAAAACACAATACATACTAGAGAGGTACCTTTTTTAGAAGGTTCATTGTCAATTTGGGGAGCCATAGGATGTCCCAACTAATGATTATTAGGTCATTTTTTCTCATACCACAAGGGAGATAGAAAAGTTGGGGCCTATGTCTTCTTTTTGGCTCGCTATCATAGAGTTTGACCAATTATCATAGTTCTAGTGGATCTGGGAAAACAATAAGGATGATCCAAGTACTACTCAGGATTATGATGCATGGTAGATTCTATGGAGACTGCTACAATTTACATATCTTGATGGGGGTGTCATTGGAGGTTGGGGGCACCAATAGGTAGAGACAAGGAGACTTTTTTGTCAGAGGTAGAGGGAAAAGACTGAGACTCCTATTGCAAAGGACAAAGTGTAAGGATAATGACCTATGATTGGAGTCATTGTATCCATTGCACTCATGGAGGGTGATAGGGGACATTTAGATGTTGACCTTGATGATCAGATACTAAGAGTCACTCTTCAAGAGTGTGAGTAAACACAATGATAGCGTGATGTCTATCACCAAGAGAGGGATGGCTTGACAGTATAGTTGGCTTAGTGCACTATAGAGCGATATTAGAGAGCCTAGGAGAGAGATTCAAAGATCTATCAATGATAGTAGTTGGAGGCCCAACTATCATAGATTATAGTAGAGAAAGATCAAGAGAGAGGCTTTAGAAAACCACTAGATGCTACTTGATAGGGCTAGGTCATTCCCTTTTCTTAGCATATATAGGTCACTAGGTCATTGTAGAGTGAGGCAAGATATTATAGGACCTTATATGATATCATTGTCCCAGCTCATAGACGACAGCCTTGATTTTCATAGAGGAGCACAATGGGTCCTAAAGGATCAAATGGAGGGTTAGTGGGTAGGTCATCATAGGCCTACTCACAGGATTCATAGGGACATGCACAATGACCAAGGGATCAACAACCATAGGGTTCCTAGGAGGCTCAACAGCCCCAGGGTCCTTTTGCTTAGTAGATGGCTCCTCATTAGCCTCCTCCTAATGGAGAGGAGAGGGGTAGTTCAATGTAGTTACATTGTACAGATGATTGATGTATTATTGTAGATTGATCATCGTATAGACATTCCTTTTATACATACATTCATTGGCTTTGGATAGCCTTATGTATATTATTTTGATGAGATGATTGTATCATGACATACTTTTTTGGTGATGGATATATGAGATGAGCTATTTTTTATGCGACTATGAGACGTATTATGGTTCTTATGATTTATGCATGTATGAGATCATGATGTATGCTTATGATATGATGATGCTAGTAATGACTTTGTGGATGCAGGATGTATGATATCATATCATCATGTCTGAATATGATTCTTTTTGGTATTTTGATGTTATGTGTGATAATAGATGTATGATTAAAATGATATATGATATGATGTATGATTGATGGATGCATGACTAATTATTTTGTGGATGTAGGATACGATGCATGTGGATACATGATATGATTTATGTTTTTGTGTATGTCATGATGCTTGGATAGAAATTTCAATATGATGAATGAATGGATAAATAGATTGGATTATAGCAGAATAGATGATGTTGATCCAATTTTATTGAAAATCCATTTATCATGATTATGGATATGGATGTTGATTGATGATGTTGAAAAATTGATGAGTATGCTTTTGCTTGTGGGTATGCTAAGTAATTCCATCATAGCAATGCTTATTAATATAGAAAATAGACATATGCACCAAGGTATGAAGAACCAAGGCGACTTTGTATCTATTACATGAACTTTTACTATGCAAACAAGAGTAGTATTCTTGCTCATACGAGACATGAAAACCTTGCTATGAGTGTGTGAAATAAAATTTCAAATCATATTAGACTAATGTATAAAGAATTATAAAGAGCCTAACATGCAAGGTTTATTTTATGTTTCCTCAAATGAATTCTACCAACACAAGGAAAGTATTTGCCATGGTCATATTACAAGAAAATCCAACAAACATGGCATATAAAAATGATGACCATGCCCCATTTCTTTCTCTCTAACCATTTTTTAGATATCCTTGAGAGATCATTAGAATAGGACTATAAGATAAATCAAAAGAAAATACCAAAAGACAAACAAAGGTGTCATATCACTTATTAAAGACTTTTGATACAGTTGTTGTCCAGCGATGATTCCTATTGTAGGAACAATATATTCATCAAGGCATATGCTTGGATGTCGATGTTAGTAATAATGGTAGGAAATTGATACATAGGTGTTGTTTTGTCTCATAATGATCAAGTCTTCACAATTTTCACATAAGTTTTCTAGATTTCAACAATTGCTATGCTTGTTTTGATTGCTTTATCAAAGGTGAGTGTGATGATAATTTTATTATGGATGGACAGTTTTCTATGGATGGGAAATTATGGAAATGGTTGGAATTTTTTATTGTTCTTGGGAAATTTCAAAATTATTGGAGGTTGTTTTGTGGATTTTTGAAACTTTTGAGTTTGTTTTTGGTATTTTCAGGATATTTGGATGTTTTCAAATTTTTGAGATATTTGGATATCTTTGAATCTTCGGGATATTTGGATGTTTTTGGATTTTTGAGATATTTGGATGTTTTTGGATTTTCAAGATATTTGAGACTTGAGAGAGGAACAAGAATCTAATCCAACTACCATGTTCAGGAGGATTCCCCCAGTTAAGTATATGATTGCATTATTATGGATAGGTATAGTCATACAAATGGGGATAATGATAGTATGATGAAGGTAGACACTTAACAAGTGATCAAGCCATGGTAAAATGCACATTTTTTTGTGGAGTGGATAGATGGATGGGTGGAAAAGAGGTTTTGATAGATAATGGATAGAATGGATGGTTGAAAAATAGATTTTGATAGATGATGGGGTAGAGCTTAATCATATGTGGTGCTTGTTTACCAAGTTTTCACCATGGTACCTATCCTAGAAGTGCCACCAAAGCGGTTTTCACTTAAAGGATGATTTATTTATTGTTTAATAGAAAAAGTGGGGTTTACCACCATGAATGAACAAGATGATAAACCACTAGATATTTTCCTTACTAAAACATTCAATTATGAGATCCAAAAGATGCAAATAACAATCAAAAACTGTGAGACGAGGAAGTGTCAGTGAGGGTCGATTACACTTGATTCATGATGAATCGAAGCATAACTTCACCAAACAAACCTACATCTACAAACAAGATCATTCAAATTGGAAATCTAAACTAAGAATTTTACTAAAATTGAAAGCTACAAACTAAGAAAAAAATTAAATTCCTAATCTAACCCATTTGAAACTTATCTTGCTTTGGAATTGGTGTCTTGTTGATGTGAAACGATGACCCTTTCCCAATCCCATGATTAGTGAGCCTGTTTTAGTCGATTATATGGAAGAAAATCGATGAAACCATTGTGATTGATGTATGAAAACCTAGTTTATGCTAAAAATAAACATGATGCAAGCTAAGTTACCATGATTTTATGCTAGAAATGCATTTATTATGCTATTGCTAAGCTAATCTAATCTAATTCTAAGCTAAAAAATGAAAACCCTAATTTATAAACAAGCTAAGATGGATGCACGGAAGCCATTAATGGATGCTCTAAGCTATTATGCAATTAAAAGCTAACAAAAATAAGCTAAAAAGTGAGGGAAATATGAGTGTGAGTGCATATGAGATTCAATAGCATAAGTTTTCTCTGAAAAAGATGGATCCATTTGTCTCCAAATAGTGACCTATTTATAGGAAAGCAAATGAGGAATGAAGGGTGGAGATTAAAAATATTAATCAACTGTCCAAGATGAAGGAGATGAGAGGCATGGATCATGGATTCTCATCAATGGATGAGAATGCATGATGGGATTTTAATCAAGGGTTCGCACTTGCCTCAAACAAACACACTTTTGACCTGCTCACACAGGTCAAAGGTGACTTGTTCAAAATGTTGAAGGTTAAAACTTGCTTAAGAATCCAAGTGAAAATATCCCTTTTTCAAATGATGAAGGAATAAGAATATTCTTTTGGAATATTCTCATGGGTGAGGAAAAAAACAATTTACAAATTAAAACAAAGTTTTAATTGTGCAAAAAGGGGATAAGGAATATTTTATGGGAATATTCCCTTTGCTTAGAGGAAAGTTAGATTAATTTCTAATTAAACAAGATTTAATCATGCAATTAGGGGAATTTAAGAATTAAAGTGATTATTCATTAAATTAAATGATTTAATGAATGGGGGAGAGATGAAATGATATTTAATTAAATAAGATGAGTTAGGGAATTAAATTAAATATTTTGATGTATTTAATTTAATGAGATGAAATGTTAGTATGAAGGGGGATGAATTGACCTGATTAAATTAATTTGGCCAATAGATGAAAATGATGCAATTAATTAAATAGCTAGGCTAATTTAATTAGTGAAGCGAAAAGAGGATGGATTTGAAGAGGAAATGATGTTAGTAAATTTGTTTCGAGTGTATAATATTGATTAGGACATTTTTCAATGTATATAGAAACAAACCCTAACTATTATAGCAACTATGAGGGAAGTTTTTAGAGCACAAAATGGCGTGTACCTTGCTGCAAGAAGATTATTTTTAGGGAACAAAGGACTCATTCGCCTTTAGTGGCAAATGGGTCCTTGTTAGGGTTTCTGAAACTGGTATTTGGGTTTTGTTCCTTGATGTCTGCACACATAGATCCTCAGTTTTCAACTCTTGAAAACTTGTACTTAATTTTGTAGCTTCAATTCTTCATTCTTGCAATTTGAATGGCAACTTTTGCAACTTGACAACTTTGACAATTTTGCTCCATATCTAAATCCTCCACATGATCTTCAAGCTATAAATCTACAATCATACATTCAAGAGGAGAAAAACTTGTTGTTTGTTAGTGGATAGGGTTTTTCCTTGGTCAAAACCCTTGTAGGTAATTAAACCAATTGATGAAATAAGGAAATTGAATCATGAAACATGAAATAATGCAATGTAGATACCTTGGATGATGTCTTGTAATGTAAATATGCAAACTAACATGAAGTTTCCATGAAGAATGTAGATCTTGGATGTGAAATGATGCTTCCAAGTAGATCCTCAATGCTATGTCCACTTTCTTAGCAACAACACGCATGAATGTATCAAACCCTTGACATGATGAAATGATCTTGAATTGCTGCAATAAATCTTGAAAATCTGCCTTGAAATGCCTTATGAATGCTCTTGCAATATTCTTGTGAACTCCAATTTTATATAATGCATGAGTGCTTGAAAGTCTAGTATGAAACTAGGTGAATTAACCCCTTATTTATACTACTTTGTTTTTCTTTTTCTTGACCTTTGACAAATTGTGATTATGTATCTTTGTTATTGTTGCATGCTTAAGTGTCTTGGATGTCTACTTTAGTGTGAGTTTGACATGGGGTCATCCTCTCACTAAAGTGGGAGAAAATGTAATAATGAAAAAATTAGTATTTTTCCCTTACTTGGTTTGATAATTGACATTAAAACTGAATTAATGATGTCTTGGAATAGTGTTGTAATGTGTTGTACACATTCACATTATTCTAGGACCTTTATTTGATTAAAATATGCCTTAATTGATCCTTTGCAAAGGTTTTGTGAAGTGTTGTAACACACTTTCACACTTTTATAGGATTCATTTACTTAATTAAGCTTAATGGGCCCCTTCTTAATAAAATATATTTAAATTTGTACCTTATTTGAGTGTTGTAAAGTGTTGTAGCACACTTTCACACTTATCTAGGGTTTCATTAATTAATTGTGGTTAATTAAAGTTTAATTGGCCCTTTAATTAAAATTCAAGCCCTCTTTTCAAGGATCTATCTTGACACCCAATAATGATATTGGATGACATTTAATTTGGAAAATTTGGTGTCCTAAAAAATGTTGCTAGGACCCATTCACCTTTAGTGGAAAATGAGTCCTCTCCATATAAGACACCCCTTTCTTTACATTTTTGAGGTGGGTTTGTGATGTTATTTCACCTCCCCAAAGCTTGGTCCTGGAAATTGTGTGAGGACCCATTCGTCTTTAGTGGCGAATGGGTCCTCCTTGAGTAGGACACCCATTTTTGAATTTAATTGTGGTGGGATCCTTATGATTGTAATACCCAAATTTGAGGTTAGCTTGAATTATTTGAATTTCAGGGTTAATCTCTAAAATTAGTATAAATAAGGGGTTAATTCACCTAGTTTCATCCTAAGAAATATTAGATCTTCATGAGCACTCAAGATTACATTCACAAGAGCATTATAGAGCATTTCAAAGTCATTTCAAGGTAGATTTGTGGAGTCTTATTGTAGCAATTCAAGATAATTTCATCATGTCAGGGGTTTAGTGCATCCATGCATGTTGTTGAGCTAAGATTGTGATTGTAGCATTGAGGACATACTTACAAGCATTATTTCACATCCAAGATCTACATTCTTCATGGCCACTTCATGTTAGATTGTAGATTCATACTCCAAGACGACATCCAAGGTATCATCATTCCATGTTTCATGTTTCATGCTTCAATTACATTATTCATCATTTGGTTTGATTACCTATAAGGGGTTTGACCAAGGAAAACCCCCATTCACTAACAAACAACATTTTTTTCTTCCTCTAGAGTGTGTGATTGCATATTTATAGGTTGAAGATCAAGTGGAGCAAGTTTGGAGAAAAGTTGTCAAAGTTGCAAAAGTTTTCATCTAAAGTGCAAAATCAAAGATTTGAAGCTACAAAATTACCTATAGACTTCCAAAAGCTGATAATTGGGATTTTGAGAGTGCAAACATCAAGAAATAGGACCCTGATCTCATTTTCAAAAACTCTAGCAGGGACCCATTCGCTGCTAAAGGTGAATGAGTCCTCTATAGCTTAAAAACAAGTTTTTAACAAGGTACACAACTTTTTATGCTCTAAAAACTTCCCTCATAGTTGCTTGTGTTGTAGAAAAATGGCCCCTTATCATTTTCATGGCCTTTTAGGTCTTGTTTCATGGTTTTGGAACTATGTTGCTTTGATTTTATGTTGTATCATGGCTTGAACATGCTTATTTAGGTATTAAAACTTAAAGAATGATGTCTTGTGAAGGTGTTGTGAAGTGTTGTAAGACATGTCTAAATTCTTCTAGACTCTATTTAATGTAATTCACCTAAAAACCACCTTTTCACTAATCAACAAGCCCTATTTTGAAGTGTTGTAAAGTCTTGTAACAAGCTTTCACGCTTTTCTAGGCACATCTTCACTATTTACACCCTTCTCAAGCTTTATTTTGTCTCTTTATGCCCTCATATGACTTAATTAAGTGTATTTTTGCATATTATCTCGACAAATAACATTAAACACAACATTTTTCCTAATACATGTTTTTAGGTCCTAGGTGGGACCCATTCGCCATGGGTGGTGAATGAGTCCCCCTTGGCCCCAAATTCAAAATATTTCAAATTTCCTTTTTGAATTTTATTAAAAATCACTTGATGTCGGCCTGTGATGAGGTATGAATGGATACTAAGGCACAAGAATTTTATAAATAGGCATTTTTCACTTCATTTTACATCTCCTAATTCATTCAAGCAATCCCCTACAAAACTTCTCATTCATCCAAGCACATTTCAAGCATTCAAGCATTTTTACATCATCAATTAAAGCACTTTTTCAACCACTTCGAAGCTACCATTAACATTACTTTATAATTACAAGATCAAGAGTTAGGTGAGTTGATATCATTTACATGTTATTACTTTATCTTTCTCTTGCATTTCATTATCTTTTCAAGGGTTTAATTACCAAAAGTGGGGTTTGACCAAGGAAAACCCCTATTCACTAACCCTAATCATTTTTTCCCTTTTGCTTGTGTATTTGCAGCCTTTTGTTTACAAATTTGATAAGTTATTAGGTGTTGAAGATTTATTTTTATGTCAAATAGGTGCTTCAAGTCAACATAAGTCAAATTCAAGCTTGGAGAGAATTATTTGTCTGTTTTCTACAAATTTGACTTTGGCAACCCAACAAGTAAACATTTCTAGATCTGGTGTTGCAGAGTTGTCTCCTATTTTTTTAGAAATTTGGGAGAGGACTGATTCGCCACCTATGGTGAATTATTCCCACCTTAGGACTAGAAACTTTAGTTTTGTCAGATTTCATATCCCAACAGATAGAAATTAGCTCTCGACAATTTTTCATCAGTAGGTGGACTAATTCACCACCCAGGGTGAATGAGTCCCACTATGAAAAATGAGTAAAATTCACTAGCATTCCAGACACTCTAGAAAGCTCACACTTCATCCAGGTGCACTCAGATTTACCCCTGTACTCTTTGTTTTGCATAATTTTTTCATTTTCATAGTTGTTTGCATATCACAATGTGTTTTCAAACATAGCTTAAATTGCACTTTTGCATTCATTCTAGTTCATTTTAATTAGTTAATTTCATTTATTTAAGTTCATTTACATCATATCACATTGCACACATTCTAATTTGAGTGTTACATAAGCATTTTTGGACCTAAATCTCTCTCCTTTTAGGTGAAAAACCCTAGAAGTGCAAGAGCAAGCATTTAGGTTCCCAAAAATCTATGTTTCATTGCTATAATAGTTAGCTATCATTTCTGATTTTTATTTGCATCTTATCATACACATAATTGTAGTGCTTAGGGTCTTAGAAAAATTATTGGTTCATCACTTTGTTGATTCATTTTGGTGAACCTTATTTTTCACCTAAACATTAATAGTATGATTAATCTCTAGAATTAGTATAAATAAGGGATTGATTCGCCTATTTTCATCCTAGAATTTCAAGAACTCGTGCATTATAGAAAAATTGGAGTTCACAAGAGCATTGCAAGAGCATTCATAAGGCATTTCAAGGTAGATTTTCAAGGTTTATTGCAACAATTCAAGATCATTTCATCATGTCAAGGGTGTGGCAAATGGGTCCTCCCTTAATAGGACCCCATTTTTTGAGTTGATCTAAAATGGGTTTTTAATGCTCTTTCCATCCCTTGGGGTTAGGTCCTGGAAAATTGAGCCAGGTCCCATTCACCCTAAGTGGGCGAATGGGTCCTCCCTTAATAAGGACCCCCTTTTCAAATTTAATTTTGGTGGGAATTTAATAAAGTTTACTTGTAGATTTGGTGTCAGCCTTAATTGTTTGAATTTCAGGGTTAATCTCTTAATTTATTATAAAGAAGGGGTTAATTCACATTGTTTCTCCTAGAAATTCATTCTAAGTCTCTAAGCATTGAAGTTTACAAGCATTAGAGCATCACAAGAGCATTCACAAGGCATATTTCAAGAGTCTATTGCAGCAATTCAAGATCATTTCATCATGTCAAGGGTTTAATGTATTCATGTATGTTGTTGAGATAAGAAGGTGGATGTAGCACTGAAGATCTACTTGAAAGCATTGTCCACATCATATTTAAGGATCCAAGATCTTCATTCTTCATGGCCACTACATGCTAGTTTGCAAATTTGTTTCATAAGACATCATCCAAGGTGATATCAATTGCATTATTTCATGTTTCATGCTTCATTCCTTCATTTCATCATTTGGTTTAATTACCTACAAGGGGTTTGACCAAAGAAAACCACTATTCACTAATAATCAATAAGTTTTTCTCTCCTTGAATGTGTGTTTTCATATTTACAGGTTGAAGATCAAGTGGAGCAAGTTTGGAGCAAAGTTGTCAAAGTTGCAAAGTTGTCATCTAAAGCGAAAACTCAAAGATTTGAAGCTAAAAAATTACCTACAGACTTCCAAAAGCTGATAATTGAGATTTTGAGAGTGCAAACATCAAGGAACAGGATCCTAATCTTAGTTTCAAAAACCCTAGTAGGGACCCATTCACCATTGAAGGCGAATGAGTCCTTTGTAGCCTAAAAACAACAAGTTTTTGACAAGGTACATAGCTTTTTATGCTCTAAAAACTCCCCTCATAGTTGTTCTAATAGTAAGGTATCATTTTTTATTATTATTTGCATCTTAGCATACACATAATTGTAATGTTTAGGGTCTTAGAAAAATTAGTGGTTCATCACTTTGTTGATCCATTTTGGTGAACCTGACTTGACAAGGTATGATTCATTTCATCAAGGTGAAATGAATCAAGATAATGAACCACTAATTTTTAATGCTGTGTAACATACTTTTATGGGAGCCAAAAGATGCAAATAACAATCATAAACAAACCCTAGTTGTTATAGCAACTATGAGGGAATTTTTAGAGCATAAAATGGTGTGTACCTTGCTGCAAGAAGCCTATTTTTAGGGCACAAGGGAATCATTTGCCTTTAGTGGTGAATGGGTCCCTATTAAGGTTTCTAAAACTGAGATCTGGTTTTTGTTCCTTGATGTCTGCACTCTTAGATCCTCAGTTTTCAACTCCTGAAAACCTATACTTAATTATGTAGGTTCAATTCTTCATTCTTGCACTTTGAATGGAAACTTTTACAACTTGACAACTTTGAAAATTTTGCTCCAAATCTAAATCCTCCACTTGATCTTCAAGTTTTAAATCTGCAATCACACATTCAAGAGGAGAAAAACTTGTTTTTTTGTGGATAGGGTTTTGCCTTGGTCAAACCCCTTGTAGGTAATTAAACCAATTGATGAAATAAGGAAATTGAATCATGAAACATGAAATAATGTAATGTAAATACCTTGGATGATGTCTTGTAATGTAAATCTACAAACTAACATGAAGTGGCCATGAAGAATGTAGATATTGGATGTGAAATGATGCTTGCAAGTAGATTCTCAATGCTATGTCCACTATCTTAGCTCAACAACACACATGAATGCATGATACTCTTGGCATGATGAAATGATCTTGAATTGTTGCAATAAACCTTGAAATGTCTTATGAATGCTCTTGTGAACTCCAATTTTCTATAATGCATGAGTCCTTGAAAGTCTAGGATGAAACTAGGTGAATTAACCCCTTATTTATACTAATTCTAGAGATTAACCTCAAAATTCAAATAATTCAAGCCGACCTTAGATCTGGGTATTAAAATTATAAGGATCCCACCATAATTAAATTAAAAAATAGGGGTCCTATTAAGGGAGGACCCATTCGCCACTAAAGGCGAATGGTTCCTAGCACAACTTTCTAAGACCGTGCTTTAGGGGGGCGAAATAACATCAAAAATCCACCTCAAAAATGCATAGAAAGGGGTGTCCTATGTGGAGAGGAATCATTCACCAGTAAAGGTGAATGGGTCCTAGCAACATTTTTTAGGACAACAAATGTGCCAAATTAAATGTTATATAATATCATTATTGGGTGTCGGTATAGATCCTTGAAAGGAGGGCTTGAATGTGAATTAAAAGGGCCAATTAACTCTGATTAACGATAATTAATTAATACCACCCTAGATAAATGTGAAAGTGTGTTACAACACCTAAATAAGGTATAAGCTAAATATATTTTATTTAAAAAAGGGCCCATTAGGCTTAATTAATTAAATAATCCTTAGAAAAGTGAGAAAGTGTGTTACAACACTATACAACACTCTTGTAAAGTACAAATTATGGTACATTTTAATTAAATAAGGGTCCCGAAATGATGTGAATGTGTAAAACACAATACAACACCGTTCCAAAACACCATTAATTCAATTTTAATGTCAATTATAAAATTAAGTGTGAAAAAGGACTACTTTTTTCGATACTACATTTATCTTTACTATTTTTCTATTTATTTGATTTTTTTCTTCTTTTTCTTTTTTGCTTTTTTTTTTTAATTTATTTTTTAAATTTTACTAGGATATTTTGATAGGTTAGGTATATAGCTTCTTGAGATGAGTGTTGTTAATAGGTTATGCTTAAGTTTCTCCTTTAGTGGCTGCTAACTGATATACTTCTAAGCCATAGCTTGTAGTGATCACAAATGGTCCCAACCAATTAATTTCAAACTTTCCTTTACCCTCTTGGTTGAGTTGATTCTTTTGATACTCTTTCAGTACTAGGTCACCCACTTGGAAGCTCATGTTCTTGATTTTCTTTTTGTAGTTGCACCGAAGATGATTTTGATATGCTTGAAGGTGGTTGAGCATGCTTAAACGTATTTCATCTAACAACTCAAGCTCTTGCAATTTGTATACTCAATATTCTTCATTGTTAACAAGAATTTGCAAAGATACCCTCAAGGAAGTAATTTCAACCTCAATAGGCAAGATAGTTTCAGTATTGTAGACTAGGGAAAATGGGGTAACACTTGAGGGTGTTTGGATGCTTGTTAGATAAGCCCACAAGGCTAGGTTTAGTTGAAAATGCCAGTCACGATTGATGTTATTAAATGTATTTTTGAGTATCTTTATGATGGTTTTATTAGACGCTTCCACCTGATCATTTACCAGGGGTAGTAAGGAGTGGAAAAGCGGTGTTGGATATGGAACTTGGCACAAATATATTGAACATCTTGGCTTTTGAAGGGTGTATTGTTGTCAGTGATTATGGTTTGAGGCATACCATATTGAAAAATCAAATAGTTTAAAATAAAATTAGCTATTTGTTTGCTTGTGATGTAGGTTAGGGGTATGGCTTTTATCCACTTTGTGAAGTACTCAATGGTAGTGATAATGAATTTATGGTCATTAGATGAGGTGGGGGATATCTTTCCTATGAGGTCAAGTCCCCATTGTGAGAAGGACTATGATGTAGTGATCAAATGCAATTCTTGTGTAGGGGAATGAATAATATCACTATGTTGATGACATCAAAGACACTTCTTAGCAAACTGATTGGCTTCTTATTCCATCATGGGCTAGTAGTATACAATCTTTAAGACCTTCTTGGCTAGGTTAGGTTCACTAGAATGTGACCCACAAACAACTTTGTGTACTTTCTGTAAGGTGGTTGTTTCCTCTTCAAGGTTAAGACATCTAAGTAATGTTCCATCAAGACTTTGTTGGTATAAAGCATCACTAAGGATAGTAAAAAGAGAGGATTGTCAAATAAAGGTTTTATTTTGGGTGTTAGTGAGGTTAAGGGGCATGATTCCATGTTGAAGATAGTCATAGATGTCTTGGTACCAGAGTGAATCAAGACCAACAATTTTACAATTTTAGCTTTTGAGACATCAGATGCGAGTGTGAGCAATTATTCCATAATAAATTCACATTTATGAATATTATGTGGCATGTTGATAAGAGACCCAATTGTATCCATGGCATCAACAAATTTGTTATTGATCCTTGGTATCTATTCAAAGATGATGACTACAAAGTACTATTTAAAGTTGTCAACCATTCTTTTAGAAGGAATCTATTTATCATCCATAGTTTGGTACTCATCATTGACTTGTCTAAATATCAATTGTGAATAACCATAGACTTGCAATTCCTTGATTTTTCATTCTTAATCCTATAATCAGTGCTTTATACTCTACTATGTTATTGGTACAAGGAAATTCTATCCTATATGATTTGGGTATACAATCTCCTTGAGGGGTAACAAAGATAATGCTTGCTCTTGATCCATGTTGGGTGTGAGATCCATCAAAGTATAATTTCCATTGTCTTGTTTGAGTTACAAGAAGGATTTCCTCATCTGTAAATTCTGATATCAAAGGATTTTGATCATCAATAGGTGCCTTGGACAACATACTTTATGTCGAATTTGTTGAGGATTATAACCCACTTCTCCATTCGACCTATTAGGGATACTTTTGACAAAAGATATTTTAATGGGTCTACTTTGGAAATTAGCTTGATTTGTCTATTAATCATATAATGTTTGAGCTTTTGTGATGCAAATACAATGGCTAAACAAGCTTGTTAAATAGGTGTATAGTTAAGTTCATAGTCCACCAGTGTACAACTGATATAGTAGATTCACCTTTCCTTGCCTATCTCATCATGTTGTGCTAATAGAGTGCCTAGAGCTATTGGGGTAGCTGATATATAATGGTCATTGGTTTTTTTGATATAGGAGGCATCAAAATAGGAGGTGATTCCAAATAATCCTTTATTTTTTAAAAAATTTACTAGCACTTCTCATCCCATTTAAAGGAAACATCTTTATGGAGTAGATGTGTGAAAGGATGGAATTTATCAGCTAGCTGAGATATGAACCTTCAGATGGACTGAAGTTTTCCTTGAAGACTACAAAGTTGTTTTAAGGTCTTTGGTAGAGGCATGTCCATGATTTCTTTGACCTTAGAAGGATATACTTATATACCTCTTCAGGATACAATGTATCCTAGTAGTTCCCTGATGTGACACTAAAAACATAATTCTTTGGGTCGTGTCGTACTCGATACTATTAAAATCTATCAAATATACATGCTAAGACATCTAAGTGACCTTGCCTTATTTTGTATTTTTCTAGGAGATCGTCCACATAGTCCTCCATGATGTCGTGAAACATATCATGAAAGATAATGGTCATTGCTCTTTGATAGGTAGCTCCAACATTTTTAAGCCCAAATGGCATGACGTTCCAAAAATAAGTTCCCCATGGACATGTAAAGGTTGTCTTATGTTGGTCTTCTTGGGCTATTTTAATTTGATTATACCCTGAAAATCCATCCGAGGGAGAGAATTTTTTGTCCTACTATTAGATCCACTATGATGTCTATGTTTGGTAATGGAAAATCATCTTTCAGAAAAGCTCTATTGAGATCCCTAAAATATTTGCATATTCTTATGCCCCCAATGGGCTTAGAGACTGGTACTAGATTCAATACCCATTTAGGATAGTCAATTAGTCTGATGAAGCCAACATCCAGGATTTTTTGTAATTCTACTTTGACCAAAAGTGCTATTTATGTATGTATTTTTTGAAGCTTTTGCTTTATAGGTTTTGTTCCTAGGAAAATTCAAATGATGCACTACTAATGACGTCTCTAGTCTAGGCATGTTGACATAAGACCAAGCATAGTTGATCATACGAGCTTCCAAGAAGGATGCAAAATTCCTTTTCTCTTAAGGATCCAAAGAAGCTACATAGTAGGTGATATTAGGTGAATTAGATGTTCCCACATTTATTTGCTTGGAGTCCTCTACTAGTACTAAAAAAATTTCTTGATATTAAGTGATACTTGGGATATTGAATCCTTCATATTCATGCACCTCAAAGAGGTTTTCACCCTTAGAATATGTCCTTTATTTTTAATTTTTCATGATCTAAAAGTGCCACTTTGTGGTTTTCTCTAGGGGATCTCTTTTTTTTTTTTTTTGCAACTAAAGGAACCAATTTTTTCCCCAAAGTATGCTTCTTCACCAAGATTTATGTCAAATCCTCCCTTATGATCTCTAGACATGACATATCATCTCATAGTCCCAAAAAATCAACAATAGCTTTGTCAATTTGGAATATATCTAAAACCGATGCTTATTGTTGGTCCCAATCAATTAATTTAGGGTAGACAAGTTGGAGTTCAAGTTTTTGGGATGTTTGGTCAAATGAAAGAGTTGTGATGGTATTTATGAAAGCATTTTCAAATAAACTAGTGATGTACATGGGAGAGTGTTCAATGGAATCGTCATCATTAGAAGTCTTAACCACAAGAGAGGATGAACCTTCCTCGCAAGATGTATTTCTAGTGTTTGGAGTAACATTTTCCAACAAACTGTACCTAAACCCTTGATATTTTTGTTTTTTTTCCAAGATAATGGGTTCCCTTATACCTTGTTGATGTAGTCCTAGGCCACCTTGTTCTGTGAATCCCATGTTTTTGATAAGCTAAAAACCTTTGTTATTGTGATCAAAAGAGATAGTTTGTTGCTCTTCTTCTTCCTTGTATAACCAAGTAGATACATCTTCCTCTATGAATTATTTGTTCAACTCTCCCAATTTAGAGAAAATTGTAGGTTTGAACTTGATTGTGGTATGAAATTTACCAATTTCTTGTGGCTTTCCATATGTTCTTAGAAATAGCGGAAGTTTTCCAATGTAGAAGGATTGTTTGAGATGATAATCCACACAACCATTATCTAGTACTTGGACCTTGAGTTTGGATTTAGGTGGGTTTCGTGTGGATGATGAGACTAAGGATAATGGATCAAAATATGAGAATGAGCATGAAGATATTTCATCGCTAGGAGCTTGGAAGATCTTTTGATATTTTTCAAGTCTAAGTTCTTACAATAGTGGAAGGGTTTTGGGTCACCATAAATGGTAACTTCAATATCATTGTATGGAAACTTTATGGATTGATGATAGGTAGAAGGAACATCTTGCATAGTGTGTACAATGGTTGGGGATTGGATCCTTATAGATTACCAAATCATTATTCCTAGATGTTCCAAGATGGTGTTTGATGTCAACCTCTCCTCGATCAATTAAGTCTTGTATGAGATTTTTGATTTTCATGAAATTTGAGGTTTTGTTCCCTTTAGTTCTATGGTACTCACAATGGTAATTTTCATTATATCAAGAAGGTTTGAATTAAGGTTCTTCATAGTTCTGAAGTTTTGGTAATTTAATGAGGTTGGTTTGGATCAATTTACGTAAAACAATTTCTAATGGCTCTCCTAAAGGATTGTATCTTCGTATGGTCTAATTGTAGTTATTGTTGGTCAATCTTTGTGGTCCCTTTTGAGGGTTTAGGTTTTGATTATTCTGTTATTTATTTGGTGGATTGTTCAATGGAGATTGTATGTTTTGTATGGATTTGGCATCCACTACTCCATCATTGGTGAAATTTTTGTTTTTTTCCCATAGACATGGCTTGTCATTTGAGCTTGAAGGTTGATCTTTGTTATCTTTGTATATCTTTAGAAGTACTTTTGCAATGAGGGATCTTTCGATAGTTATGCCTTTTTTAATGATTTTTTCAAATATGGTAGGACATAGCATAGTCAAATGGAACCCCAATTTTGTGTTTAGGTTTTGTATGAATGTGCCAACAAGTTATTTTTTGGGGACATGCCATTTGCACTTGTCTTATATCGCCATCATTGCAAGAAAGAGGAAAACGATTCACCCTAGTTTTGTTTTTTCTTGTACAAATCGGTTATTGAAATCTCTTGTTCTATGTTATATGAGAAGTGATTGAAAAATTTCTTCATAAGTTTGTTGAATGTTTTTATTTGAGGAGGTAGGTGAGAAAACCATTTTGTAACTTTCCCTCCAAAACTTCTTGGGAAAAGTTGCATCAAATATGTGTCATTATAGGCTACCTCCATGCAAGCCATAGAGAATTCCCATAAATGTTTGAAAGGGTCACCTCTTCCTTTATACTTATCAAATTTGAGCATTTCAAAGTTACTAGGAAAGTGAACCATTGCAATGCTTCATTCAAAGGAAAGGTTCAAATATCTTCTAAGGAGTAACTCTTCTTAGTTTTCCCAATTTTTATGTCGGCAATCTTTTGATTTAGATTTTGGATTTGTAATGCCAATTCATTACATTGAGTGTTTTGAGGTGGATTGTAATTTTGATATCCGAGAAGGGATGATGAGTGGTAGGATGGGTTTTGATTTTGCATGGGTTTTTATGGGATTTCATATGTATTGGAAGGATTTTTTGGATCTTGTGGGATAATGTATTGATGTTGTGGAGGTCAGATGTGAGGGTTATATTGGTATTGAAGTATGCTTTGGTCTAGATTTTGGAAGTTAAAAATTTGTTGTTGGTATTAGGTTTTGTATGATGGATTTTGATTTTGATGAGGAGGTTTTTGTTGAGTGAATTTTTGTTCCACCATGTCTTAAGGAGTGTTATGTGAGGGGTTTGGATGTGTGTTGGTTTGAGTGGAGATGGTGTTAGTGTATTGGTGGGTAGGTTGTTGTTGATGTGGATTGGGTTGTGTATTTGTTTGATGGGGAATGGTGTTAATGTATTAATGAGTAGGTTGTTGTTGAGGTGGATTGGGTTGTGTATTTGTTCGATGGGGAATGGTGTTGATGTGTTGATGAGTAGGTTGTTGTTGAGGTGGATTTTGGGGTGTGTTGGTTTGATTAAGAATGGTGTAGATGGGTGAAGATTTGTATTTTTGATGTGATGGGATATTTACATATAGTGATGGATTTGGTGTGAACTTTGATGGTTAAGGAAGAAGATTTCACATTTTTGGTATGTTGGGATTTGGATCTTGTTGTGGTACATTGAATGATGGAACATGTGATGAGGAGGTTTGATATAGGTTCATTGGTATGTTTGGTTTCCAAGTCATGGTTTGAATGTTAGGGGTTGCATGTGGTGTGGTTAAAGGGTTGTTTGAAGGATGTGGGAGATTTTATGATGGCATAATATTAGGATTTGGTTGGTTTTGATGAGATGCCATTTTTTGGTCTATTTGAGATAAGTTTTGATACAATGGATTGACAAATTGTTTCGAATAGAGAATGGGACTCAGCATCAGGAAAATTCACCGCCAAAAAATTCACCACCAACAATTCACCATGGGAAAATTCACTGCCATGACAAATTCACCACTAGCAATTCACTGTCATGGAAAATTAATAGCATTAACATTTTTTAATATATATTTCCAAAACTTTGAATTTTTTTTTGCAAAAGAATAATTTTCACTATATTTTTATCATTTTTATTATCATAAATCAAATTATTCTTTTGTAAAAAAAATTCAAAGTTTTGGAAATATATAAATTAAAAAATGTTAGTGGGATTAATTTTCCGCGGTGGTGAATTTTTCATGGCGGTGGATTTTCCCGTGGTGAAGTGTTGGTGATGATTTTTTTTGCAGTAAATTACTGGCGGTGAATTTTCCTAGAGCCCCCATGTCATTTTTTGGTATTGTCAGATGTGTAAGGATGGTTGATGTTATTGGTTGTTGTAGAGGTTGTGTTGGACTGTAAAAATTTCCATACTTTTAATGGCTTACATTCATGAACCCCACAAGGTAGCCACATTCTAAGTGTAGAAAGCAACACAAATTGCTATAATCCATTCCACATACCATATTCACCACTGATCCCATCATATTTGACCTTTTGACACACTAAAATCCCTTTGTTTATCATTGAGTAAGAGCTTCTAAACAAACAATTCATATAAGCGTAACTAGGTACATGTCTCTCTAATCCATAAGCCATAGCCTCTCAATTTGAGCACTTCTTGCATATCAGGAAAAGGTCAATAGTGTCACAACGATCAACAAATTTGGAGGATGCAAATTCGGGAAGACAAGGCTTATTGTCCCACCGACGAAAAGGTTATCGGCAAGAATAATACTATTGGAGTGAAATCCTCAAGTCATCCTAAGCATACATGTCATGCCGATGGACCCTCATCAGTAAGAAATTCACTTTGTCTCACTGATAAAACAGAAAGGAACACGTTGGGGAGACATGTGCTATCGGAGTGAGTTTTTCTTCTCCTTTTGACTTCATATGTTACATCAATGAAAGTAATATTGGTGAGAGTCTTGCCGATTCATCTGAAGGAAGAAGACAATACATCAAGGAGACTAATAACATCGGAGTAAATCTCTTCGCGATGCTCATTCTCTTGCTGATGGTAATATGAATGGGTTAAAGTTCATTGGAGTGACACTTGGAAACAACTTTGATATCTAAGTGACTTCACAAATCTCTCCCTGAAGGTGATATGGATTAAAAGACATAAAAAACCAATTATTCAACATCGGTAAGAAAACTATTTGATCTTCCCGACCAAGAAAGATGATCTCTGTCTAATGAACATTTGGCTTGATTCAAATATCATCCAGAGTTTGAATAAGTCTCACTGATATAATCATTTGGTCTAACAGTGAGAAATTCAAAAAATCTATTACACTCATGTTCAAAGTTGGACATTAATGGCCACACAGATACACAGTGTATAGATAATTCTATGATCGAAGAAGAATAATTAAAGAGAATTTTTAGGATTGACAGCGAAAGGAATGGGAGAACAAGTAGAGGCTAGAAAATTCAATGCGACCAAAATTTTCCAAGTAAGCTTGCAATTTCCTTGAAATTATATTTGCAATTCTATCATCTTGAGAAGATAGAATGGAGGGTTCAAGCTCTGGGAAATCGAAGAGTAGAAAACAAAAAATTAAGGGTAGCTAGCCTAGGGGTAAGAAACAAAAAATTCAAACAAGAGATGAGCCAAAAAAATGAGAGAAAATTGAGCCAAGATCTTATTGAGCAACTACCTAGTTCAGGACCAAAAGCCAGGCATTCTACACAACTTAGGGAAAATGTGGAGAGATTTGAGGACAAGTGCAGGCATATAGGGGATGTATGGACCCCTATTCAAGGATATGAGCTATTTATGTTTCATTATCATCAGAGGGACAGGTTTGAGCCAATATGCAATCCCTAAAACTTTAACCAAGGAAAATTGATTGTCCCTAATGTATTTGTGAATGTGGAATTAGAAAAACTCCTAGCTACCCACTACATTCCAAACCTCAAGGCTATTTGCAATTCGCTAGGTAAACATTTTATACATGTGTCAGAAGCTACAATTTGTGAAGTTTTTGACCTAAACGACACATGTGATGAAGTTATTGTACATGAGGCTCTAGAGAAAGAATACTGGCGAATGGATACAACCTATAGAGGGTGGAGATTACCATTGCATAGGCCCAAGATGGAAGTCATGTTCCACTTGATGGCAATGATGAGCCTCCTTTCTATGTTGACTTATTTGAGCCCTATTTAAAATACACATAATTCTTAGTGTGTCAGGTGTTAGGGACTGAGGCTCCTGAGTTTATGTCAATTGTACCAATGGTGATTGTTGTTGATGTTCAGTACCATAATGCTAGGTCATTTGACTATGCTTCATATATTTTTAAAGGAATTGATTCAAGATTAATGACAATTAAAAATGGATCCCCTATTTTGCATTTCAAGTATTATTCTATTTTCATGCATATAATAATGTATTTCAAACAAGAAATAGGGATGTGGCTAGAGGAATTAAGGATTGCACAATTTGATAAAGAGGGTAAACCACTGCCAATACAATTATGGACTGTTATTTGGGATAGCAGATTTGTCAATTCCATTTATGTTCATTTTGAGGAGTATTTTGTCAAGACATTGTACAAAATTTTCAACTATCCTTGTGATCATTCATTATTTGATGAAATTAAAAGGTTCCTTAGGCCCAAGGATTTCAATGGACCTGTGACTGTTGATCACAATTGGGGTGATTGGTATGTTTTTGTGGATGCCACCATGATCAGATTTTATGGTTTTGAGGATACACCATTTATTTTTCCAAGGGCAGTACCTGATAGAATTGCTTACTTGGAGATTGTTAGACAGATGGACTACTCAAGTGTCATGAATCTAGGTGCTTTTGGGAAGCAGGCATTCATGCCAAGCACTTTGTGCTTTAGAGATTTCACTGTACTGTTAAAAGAGGGGTATGAATTGATTTTGGATAAACTATTGCATTTCAATTTGAAAAGAGCTCCACCTAGGAAAGGGTTTGATCTAGAATGATACATTGACCTTTCCCAAAAAAAAGGTGAACTTGGGTGGGTATGATCATATACCCTATCCATATGATGACTTGATCAGGAACATGGAAGAGAGGGAAGCTAAAAGGGCTATTGATGAATATAATAGGGGTGTAGAACAAAGGATAAAATAAATGCAAGAAGTAGAGCTATTATCCTCTGGTGAAGAATCATCCGATGATAAAGAATCTTGAGGTCCAACTGATAAATTTTCCAAATTGAGAGTTGAGGACTATAAGTCTCCCCTTAGAGAGCAAGAAATTGAAGAAGGGTCTGATACAGACATGAGGCAGATGGCTTATAGATCCTTTGTTGTTGATGATGAGTTTATAAAGTCCCCAAAATTTAGATCCTTCTTGTATAAATAGAAAGGGAAATCAATAAGAGAATCTGTTGCAAACATAACACCAAACAATGAGGACCAACTCTTGAATACTTTGAAGTTGAGTGTAGAAAATGAGATGGAGAACATGACTCCAAAACAAGGAAGGAAATTATTGGAGGAGTCAAGTGTTATGATTTTCCCAGGTTTGGACCTAAATTTTTCTCTTGTTTTGACAGCTTCTTGAAAGATAATAGTGCTACACATAAGCTTAGTCCTGAAGGAGTTGCATAGGTGTACACAGGATCAAAGTATAATCTTGATGAAGGTTCCCTCATGATCTGGGCCCTGTATCCTCCACACAAAAAGTCTGTAATCATTGACACAAAAAAAGAGTTTGGCCATGTCACGACCTTAAAAGTTGGAGAGGTTGATCCTGTGGCTACAACTGAAATTGGCATCAATGTTGCTAAATTAAACAAAACTCAGATCTAGATGTTGATTAAAGAAAAGGACATGCACAAAATGAATAATGAGAGGATACTCAAAGAGAATGATTTCTTGAAGGATATGGTTAAAAATACGTTGAAGGAATCTACTCAACTATTAACTCAAGGGGAGAGTTCACAATTAAAGGATAAGGGTGAAGGATCACATGTACAAGATCAAGTCAATAAAGCCAGGTTTGATACGATCTCTGCAACATTTCAGAAAATACATGCTTATTTAATGATTTGGATGAATAAGTTATGGTCAATCCATTCCAAGAATCATGCTACAGTTCAGGAACACAAAAGGTTGAATGACTGAATACAGGAGAAGATTCAGGAAATGCAAAAGATAGGTGTTTCTGATAGTGGGGCTACTACAAATGTTGAAGATATAATGAAAAAACACAAGGACTATTATGAGGAACTCCAGGCGGATGCGAAAGGGCTAACTAATGTTACAAAAAGTGGAGTGCCTACATTATTTGTAGATAATGGAGAGCTGAAGAGTTAGGACAAGTGGACAAAATATTGCAAGGTGATATTGCATAAAGCCTTGGAAGTTGCCAAAAGTGAAGAATCAACACTGGACAAATCATTAGAGAACTTGGAGAAAATATTAACCTTGGAGATCGCTATGAGGAACGCCACAGAAGATGTCGAAACTCACTTAAGACATGATTATTTAGATCATATCACCAAAGTCCATATGTGGCTTGCTAGAGCCTAGTTGTTATGTTTAATTATTGTTAATTGTTGTTAGTTTTCAAAAGACATTCATGAAGGGGTGCATCCTCTTCAAAGTTTTGATATAAAAGTTAGTTACATAGTGATAAGAAAAGAGTAGGCGAATGGGGATAGATAGATAGCAGAAGAATTCCAAAATGTTTACATTTCAAAAGACTATGTTGCAAGCATAATTTTGAGGAAATCAATGAAAGATCTTTGATTTTGTGGCTTCATATTGGTATCAATTATTTTTTGAAAATATAAAATTATTTGGTTGTCTCCAACTTAATATTTCCTTATTATTTAAATTGGTATATCAAGTATATATCAAGTTTATCAAGTCACGTTTGTTGTTCTTGTGTGGTGTGATTAATTGGTTTCTTTAAAAGAATTAAAACCCTTTTAGTCAATCACAATAATTTTGGAATGTTATTTAGATCAGTAAGAAGAGCCATATAATTAGGATTGCCATTTTGTCTCCAATTTGGTATCATATGTTGTTCTTGTGTAATTTATTCAATTGGTTCCTTCAAGGAAGGATTAAAATCCTTTTTGATAAATCATAAGTAACCTAGTTGTGTCAGTTGGATCAATAAGTAGAGTTTTTCAATCACTTTCATGCACGTTTATACAAGATATAAACCAACATAAGTGTGCCAAACAGTTTGAGTTATAGCCAATATAAGTCATTCATCCTAGATCTTCATTTGAATCCATCCACTCAACAAGGCATTGGTCTTACCCATTTCATCACTTAATTTAATCAAATCTGTTAACTGAACATATTAATAAACTTCACCTTGATATTGCTTATACAATTTATACCAAATTAAGTTTGCATCTCTCCACTCCCAATTGCCATTTTGGATAGATTGCTCAAGTAGGAAACACATAGTTTAAGTTTGCTTCATTTGCATAGGTACACCCACCGAGGTTTGGTAGAGCCTAAAGAGAAGAAGGTTCAAGTACACTATTTGGCCTTGTTCGTTAGCCTAAAACATACCAAGAGCTTGGCAACCTCTTGTGGTTTTTCAACCAGCATTTTTGAGAACTAACAAGTTGATCAATACATTGAAACACTGATGTATTCTCACCAAACAAGTTAGGTGTTGTAACACGGGTAATAACTTGATCCCTAAGAGCTTCAACATTAAAATCTACCACTAAATTGGCACCATGTTGTGTAATTATAAGGAAATAAGTGTTTGGATTTGAGGCAATAAACTTACATCAAGTGCTTAAGCTAGTTTCGAGTATTGTTGTATCTCTAAAAATCTTTCTTCAGTGAATTCCTCAAATTTTTTGTTCAAGTATTCTACATGCTCGTCTTGTTTTTGAGGTGACTACTTTTGTTATGATTGTGGGATGGTATATCTAGGAGGAACAAATTTATAGAGTGTTCCCCATGTTATTTTGATTGTGGTTGTAGTAGTTGATGTGTTGGTGACATTAGAGCTACTAGGATTTGATTTCACGATCTTCTTGTGTTGGGATCTCGTAAGAGGCATAAAACCACAATTGAGCTTATGGGATGTAAGATGGAAGATTCAAGATGATGGTGTGACGATATGATTTGATTTCAAGATGGATTTAAAGGATACATTGTTTATCCTTTTGGAAAAAAATAGATGATGTTGGTATTATTTGATTGTGCTAAATATCAAAATATTGATAAAAGATGGACGACACTTTCACTTGGACTAGAATGTTGAGTACAAGTAAAAGGGATGATAGTTATTTTGCAAAAAAATAGAGGGGAGAAAGTTTCACTAAGCTAGAAAAATCACAAGATAAAGATATATGTTAATGTTGAAAGCAATCTTAGCATATGATCTATTGATTGATAGTTGGATATTGAATGTTTGGATTGATACTTGACAAGGATGTTGAAGATTAGTTTGACAAGGCTGATGTTGTTTGATGATGATGGTTGTTTAAGGATTGTGATTGTTGTTGTCTGTCCAAAAATGTCAGGATAAAATTTTCTTAAAAAACCTAAGATGAAGGTGATGTGATGTTTTGGAATGGGGATGATTGATCAGGACTGTGAGGTCTACTATGTTAGACACTCTAGTTTTGGATCAATAGGTTATGAAATTTTAACAATAAAAAATTTACAGGTTTAGGAAGATCTGGTTTAACAATCAAGTGTGTTGAATTATGAAAAAGCGTCATGTTGTCTTAAGGAAAAAGTGAGAGGATTCTAGCAAACACATTGAGATATGCAAAAGCAACACGAAGTTATAGTCAAAAGTGGTGAGATGGACAAAATTGTCATTATAAAAATTTAGAGATGATAGAGAAGGGTTTTAATCAAAAGCATCAAAATGCACAAAAAAACCAATATACAAAAGCAAAAGCGATAAGATGCTCTGGAAAAAGTGGACAAGATGCAAGCAAAAGTGGGTTTTCGTGCAAAAGTTTCAAACTGAGACAGTCAAAAGTGGTTCTTTGCAACTGGTTTCAGGAAATTCATGAAGTTTCTACAAGTTTTAGGGGTGATTTTGAAGATGTGTTCTCTTGAAAAGTGATACAAACAAAAGACATAATATCAAGACTGACTCCAAAGTGATTAGGATGATTTCACAATCCTTCTTCCACAAGAACTCACTATTAAGTGCCATGGGTATTATGAAGCGAGTTAAGTGGAAATTTCAAAACAAATGAGAATTCTTCAATTAGGGTTAGAAATCCAAAGACCCAAAACATAAAATGATAAAAAAACCACTTACCAATGAGATTGATTGCACTACACGAAGAATTCAAACATCAAATGATTAATACCCACAAAATCAAATCAAGAATTCAATGCATACACAAACCTTACATCCCATTTTAGAGATTATTTGATGGTGTTGGATTGACTAGAGCTTATATCCTTAGGCTTTCAAAAGCTTAATGACCTAGATAGAAAGACAATAAGATGATATGATTTCTCAATTCTAAAAATGACATGATCTCAATGCTCAAATTCTAGGTTCTGATTACGAAGGATGAAGAGTGATTTTATAGATTTTCAAGAATTATATCAACAGTTGAGATTGAATCTTGAAATGGACGGATGAGAGAAGATCAAGGATGACGATAGGACGAGATTAGTTCCAACTCAAAATATCTCCTCATTTGTAGGAAATTGGTTGACATATTTGAAAATGAAGGGTGGAGATTAGATCTCCAAAATGAAGGGCTAGAAATGCTTGAGACAAAAGTTAGTTAAGATATTTTGGAAAGAAATATTCCTTGGGAATATGCTTTATGGAGGGAAACTAGGATAATTAAATAATTTAAAAAATTATTTAATTATGGAGGATTAGAATATGCCTTTTTGAAAAAAGAGTATTCCATGCAATTGGGACAAGGATTAAAGATTAGATAATTAAATAATTAAAATTATTTAATTATAAGACATTAGAAGAATATTGGAATAATATAATTAAATAATTAAAAATTATTCAATTAGGGTGATAAAGGGAAAACTAATGATGAAATGATGAATTAATTAAATAATTCAAGATTATTTAATTAATAAAGGAAAATAGGGTTAAATGATGAAAATGATGTTAAAAGGGGGATTAATTATGCAAATGATGATAAATGATGAAAACAAACTGATGATAATAAAATGATGGAAATGATGGAAAATTGCAATTTTAGGATGTTTGATATTCATTAGGCATTTTTACATGTCTACAAGTATAACACAATTGAAGACACACCAAACAAATACAACCTAGGTAGTAGTAAAAGGATTTCCAACTTAATGTGCATCCACCTGTCAGAGCATAATACCATCCAATGAATGGGTGAATAGGGTATGCCAAGTTCATATACCACCTTGACACCCCTCACCTTGAAAGGACAAGGTCTTATCAAGGAACAATGGTCACCTCAACAAGGGACAATACATGACATGACAAGTAACTTCATGCATGATATTATACGTTGCACCATAAAACTAATGATCGATGATCTTAAAGGCTACTAAAAATAAGGTTCATAGTGGGAGAATGGTGAACAATGAGCCTGTCTAATAGTGCCTAAGTTGAGGGGGGTCTCCCCTCTCCTCCTCACCTATACACAACCCAACAAACTGAGGGTCACAAGGCTTGTCTTGAGCGACACTGGCCACACCTTGGGTACAAATTTTGTTCTCCCCCTTTATATACCCCACTAAAAAATGTGGTTGAGGTCATCTTTGGGATGATGAAATCCCCAAGCATGCCTCTTACTGAAAAAGAAAAAGGAAGGAATAGTGTTACTATTTCTAGTCACTTAGGATTGCACTAGGTGCAAGAGGAGGGCATATGTAGGCAACTCCCTCGATGAAATAACAAGATGCAAACTAATGGTGTTTTTGATCTCCAAGATTGTATGAAACACAAGGAGAAAGTATACACACTACTAGTCTACTAGACATGGAAAACAAAGTTCATTTTAGTGCACCAAATTGAAACGTGTGGTTAATTTTAAGATTTAAAAATGTAAATCAAATAACCTTGCACCAAAATTTGTTAGTAGTTTCACAATTTGGTCTTCTCCCAACATTTATCAAGTGTTGCACAAATAGTTTAGTAAAAATAGATTAAGAAACAAAGCACACATTAGGGTTAGAAGAAATTTGTAAGCACAAAAACTAAAAAAATATTGAATAGAAAAAGAAGTGTCATTGTGTTATAGACAAGCATTTTTTTACCTCAAAAGCGTCAATCCATAGTTAAATGTGTCACTGCATTTCTGTAGAAGTGTCAAAAAGAGATAGACACACCGAATCATAATCAAACATGTCATTGTACCTATAGACAGAGAAAATCAAACACATTAGAAAACAAAAGCATGAGTTTACAAATAGAAGTGTCGTAATTTTGCATATGCGTCGAAGTGTGACAAAAGCATCAATTTGCGATAAAAAGCATCGTTGTAATTCTATAAACATGTCACTGTAACCTGTAGGTCATCAAAAAAATCAACAAAAATGTTAGATCAGGGATGTGGGTCCCATCAAGCTTGCCAAAATGTGTAATGGGTTTAGTGGAAAATCAATTAAGAACATAATTGAAGCAATTATCTAGTTAGAAATCTCAAACACCCACAAAGAAAAGATTGATAAAACCTAGTAACCAATGAAATTGAATGCTCCTACTTTAGAAAAAGATAATTAAAATCATAATTAACATTCAAAATCCAAATCCAAAGAAGTGCAAACCTAACATTCCATTGTGAATTGTGTTGATTTGATGTTGGATTCCTCAACCCTTAGAACCCACCTGTTGCAAAAGCTTGAATTAACCTAAAAGATGCTCAAAATGCTTCTAGGTGATTTGAAATGGAGGGAGATGGCTTTGTTTTATAGATTTTCAAAAATTAGATCAATGACGAAGATCAGGCCTTTGAGATCAACAGTTGAGATCGAATCTAGAAGACCGGGGGTTGAGATTAATTGAGAGCTTTAGTTAACTCAAAATATCTCCTTAATTTTAGAGAATTGATTGTGATATTTTTGAAAGAGAATATTCCTTTGAATATACTTTTGAGAGAGAAATTAGATAATTAAATCATTCAAAATTACTTAATTAATGTGAGGAAGAGAATTTATTCCTTTTAAAAAATAATATTCCATGTGCAAATGGTTAGTGGAAGGAAGAAATTAAATAATTAAAAAATATTTAATTATGTGAGATAGAAGAAAATTATTTTTTTCTAATTAAATAATTAAGAAAATTATTTAATTAGGTAGGATAGAGGAAAATTAGTAAAAAGTGATGAATTAATTAAATAATTGAGAATTATGTAATTAATGGAGGAAATGAGGTGATTTAGATGGAAAATGGTGAAAAATGGTGAAAAGTGACCAAAATGATGAAAATGATGAGAAATGATGAAAATAACGAGAAATGCAAGGTTAGTGATGAAAGTGAGGAAAATGATGAGAAATAAGGAATTAGTGATGAAGATGATAAAAATGAGATGTTAGTGAATGTGTGATATGTTTAGACATTTTTAGATGTCTACAAATGTAATATGTCCTTTGTATATGTTGAAGATGTTTCATTTCATTTCTATATTATTTCAAATCAAGTTACTATTTATTTTCATGAGATTGTTTAAGGTTTTGATCCTTATATAGCCATGTAACTCGAGCCAACAACTCCTCTATAACTTCAAAGCCTATCCCTTGCATCATGGCATGCCTATCGTCCAACCCTTTTGTAAAATCAATGGTCAATATGGTGTTGTGCCCATTTAGTCTCTCTAAATATGGATTTACACCCACATTCATTAAAACACTCCAAACTCTTTAGTTTTACTTCACAATATTACAACTTAGAGGCGCAACACAATTTATATCACATCCCATTGTTTAAAATCCCTTATAAAATTTCTTTCCTCCACAATATCCCACTAATGCTTCTACCCCACAAAATCACACTATTGACTTTTTTACCAAAGCTCATTGATGCGAAGAACAAATGTAAGTTGCTAGAGAGAGATTTGAAGTACATCAACCATAATAACTAAGATCATGTGATCAATTTCCCAAATCCTCGCAATCCCAACTAGATAGTGAAAATTAATAATTTCTAATCTCATCACTATTAAGTTTAATGACTTCCAAGGGGAACATGTCATTCTTCACACAATTAGTGGTACCATAATGGTGGACTTTGTAATTTGTAAAAAATAATTATTCTATTAGGTTCTCTTAAAATATTGATAACGTTAACATTTTTTTTAATAATATCAATAGACAAATTTATCAATCCTTTAATTGTCAACTAGATTGATTTCTCTTCTTTAAATAATTTATTATGTTCATTGAATCCCCTTCAACGATTAAGGATTAAATACCAATTTTCTGGGCCATTTTTAAGGTATTATAAACTCTTATAGCTATAAAAAAGTGGTTGGGTTGATTTCTCAATTTAATTACAAATGTTACAATCAAATTATCTTTATAATCTCTTAGCACTTCTCCACCACCCCTTAGGGTGAGATTCCCTTTTGAGACTCCATTGAAGTTTACTTTATGTTGATTAGGAGGGGAGGGGACCACACAATGCTATGTATTTGCAATTTAAAATCCTTAAAGGGAATTGAAGTATCAAAGTCAAGATTCCAAACTGATAAATCTCTAAGTCAACCTTAGATACCCAATTTAAGGAATTGAAGAAAATTTTCCCTCAACAATTGTAAGAAAGTTCTCCTTCATGGCTAAACAAATTTTTTACTCATGACCCTGATCATTAGAGACTTCATATCAAAGAAGATCTTGTTTTTCTTCTCCATCCATAACCCCCAAATAGCATGAGGTAAAACAATGTGCCACAAAAGTTTTAAGGATATATTTTTAAAAGGGGATCACCATTGTTCTAGCATCCCTTGAGTCTCTTTACAAAAAAAATCAATTGACTATGATCAAGGAGAGTAGGAGGCTCCAAAATTCCTATAAGAATGGAAATTCCACCAATAAATGAGAAATGTTTTTTTTTGCTTCTTCACATAGGGAGTATCTAATGGGTAAGACAATCCCCTTTGACCAAATTGTTAATTTCAAGGATTTTGTTTTGTCTTTCCAACCATAAAAAAATATTTAACTTTAGGAATCAATTGAGGTTGACATAATTTAGCCCAAAAGGGAGAAGGACCTTGATCAACCATCATAAGAAACCCTGAAGCAACAAAAAAACCACCTATGGAGTTAGCTACCTAGACTAGTTCATCACTCTTAAAAGCCTTTGGGATGTGATATTTATGCAATAGGAATTCTAATCTAGAAAGAACATACACCTTATTGAAAGAAGCACTAGTTAAGTTCCTCGGATACATTAAAATCTTCAATATAGTCTATCACTTTTCCTGAAAAAGGTTGTTTTGCATAAATCAACATATAAGGAGTTAACAATTCAACATCCTTTAAAGAGGAGTATAACATCCATTTATCTTCCCAAAAATTAATTTTTGTTCCTTCCCCAAGATTCCATCTTGTGCATTTATTAAAATAAATCTACTAGTACTCATACTTTCCAAAAATAAGATCCTTGGAGAAGATCATTAGAAGTCAACATATCACCATTTGAATCTATCAATACTTCTTTAAAATAAGCAATCCTCTCGTTTTCTTCGTTTAGCAATATTCAAATAATTTAGCATTTAGAAAAAGTTTGAACCCTCTAATCTTTCTTAACCCAACCCACATTTATTTTTAGGCTTACAAACCGAGTCTAAAGCAACAATCATGTGTCAATTCTATCTTGGAAACATAACCACACCTATGATATAATCTAGAGTGAAATAATAAATAAAATTGTGCTAAAAAGAAACTACATAAATTAAACTCATAAAAATAAAAATATAATTATTATACAATACAATTATTATTGAACTAAATATTTAAATGTTACATCTAATAACAAAATCAAAATAAATAAATAGAAGATATTTTTTTAAAAACATACCCTTTTTTTCCCTCTAGGGTTATTTAATCCTTTACCTAAAGAAGACCTCATTATATACACAGAACCATCTCAACTATCAATAACCTTCTCCATATTGGGAGTACAAGGTAGTCCCTTACACTTTAAGCCATTTGTACACCCAAAAATAGATCACCTAGTATTGTGGACTATAAAAGGACCTTTCCTTTCCTTTTTCAAACTGCATATTGGTGGCATATTGAAATTCATTGTCATGCGCCCTGTTAAATTTCCATTATGCTAGCAAAGGGAAAGCTTAAAACATGTTTTTTGGGATTGTTCATGGGTTAAACGAAAATGGAATATGATTTTCATTTCCTCCCTGATATCTTTGAGCATACTATAAACTAGAAAACTGTTGTTTTGAGCCTTCGTCTTCAAACTAATATGTGACTAACTCTATGAGACATACTATTCTGTTGAACATATGGAAATGTAGATGTTTAGCAGTTTTTCATAGTGTAATGTTCATTAGGAAGGAGAAATGTTAAAGTTTTGCTTTGATATGATCTTCCAAATTGTATTTTTGTGCTCCCAATTGTAGGGGATCCCTAAAAAAAATGTAAAAATCAACAATCACTTAGACACGATTAAGTTACAGTTGTTGCAACTACATGAAAATGATTCCTTATGTTCCAAATAGATTCAAAGCATGGTTAACTTCATAATAAAATGATTCCTTATGTTCCAGACAACTTCAAAACATGGTTAAATTTAGAATCTAAGGCAATGTATTATGTTGTATGAGGTATACCCTATAGTTATGAAATAATTTTGATGGTTTGTAATTGTGTTTACTTACATGACAATTTGTTTTGTGTTTACTTGTGTGCCAACTTGTTGACTGCCCATTTATTATTTTATATGTAATTTTCTGCATTGATTTAATACAAGAAAAAAAAAAAAACTATCAGTTCATTTATAAAAATAGTCTAAGATCCAAGGTGGGTAAATAGGAATGGAACAAAATTTAATCCGAGACTAATGTGAATATCCTACTTCCCTTTATATTACCTCCCCCACAAACTTTGTAGGTAATTCCTTCAGGGTTTTTAAAAAAAATAAAAATAAAAAATTGCGAGACAATATAATATGTTTCATTTCGGAGGAAATTCCCGCCGTCAGATAATGCTATCAATCGCAATGGTCTGTCTTTGAGAGTCCTCAACTTCACTGCTGTTTTGTATTTTTACAGATTATCTCATCAATCTCTTGTTCTGCATCTTATGTTACAATCATGGCTGCCCACGATGCATTCTACACACTTCCTGATTCTCTTATTTCTTTCATACTATCAAAAATCCCAATAAAAGATGCTGTCAAATCTTCTGTTCTTTCCAAGAGGTGGAGGTTTCTCTACACTCAGATGCCTGAACTTACTTTCTCTCCGAATCTTGTTTTAGGGCCTGATTGCCCTTCTCTCGACCCACTCCTCGGGTTAAAAGTTGAGAATATAATTTCCAACATCTTGCTTTTGCATTCACATAATCTGGAGGCGTTTCACCTCCACAACACCGGGTTCGATCATAATCAACGGCGCTTCTCTCGTGAAAATGTGTGCAGATGGGTAAGATATGCATCTTCGTGTAATGTTCAAAACCTCACTCTGTTTGACCACTACGTGCCGGGTCCTTACGATGAGCGTGTCGATGAGCGCCACCGTGCTTTACAAGAAACCCCACCCCCTGCTCTCTTTTCATGTTCGCGTCTCATAACACTAGATCTGCGCGACTACGTTCTCACCAGTATCCCAATTAATTTCGTTGGATTCCCCCACCTGATTACTTGTCGCCTCCAGGGTGTTCAATTGACAGACGATTCTTTAGTCTCCTTCATTTCGTTCTGCCCCCTTCTGCAAAAACTTGAAATAAGAAGAGATGATTGGCTAGGTGATGTAGTAATCTATTCACCCACCATTGAAGATTTGTATGTGAACCGGATAAAATCTCTCTCTGTTAACTGCCCCAAACTTAAAATTATGTCGGGGTCCATGTTGGAGGATTTGAGTGTAAATGGTGTAAGGTTCTATGAGCTTTCTTCTGACATCTGGCATCTTGAAATGGACTGTGGAAGAACCCTGAGGGAATTGTCCATGGAATACAGAGGAGACATTCCAGTATCAACCAGTAGATTTCTTCACATATTAGGCAACTGCCAGTCCTTGAAGGGACTTGTCATATACCTGGGTGTTCCCTTTGAAAGGGAAGCAGAGATGGATGTTCCTCTACTGAACTTGCTTCACCGGCTTCCAAATCTTCAGTGGCTGCATATTGTGGGCTTGTTTGCACAGGTATTTATACAAAATTCCTAACCTGAAGCTCAATAGTTTTTAAGTTGACAGTTTAAGGTCATGCATTTGAATGTCGATAAATAAAAAATGAAATGCTTCTTTTTAAACATTGTGAGAAAGGAACCCTTGGTAAAGTTACTTATTCATGGCACTGCAAAGCAGGAGTTGGGAAGAGATCCTATACCTGTTTGCCTCGCCTCTCCACATGTTAACCTTAAGAAAATACGCGTAGAAGTACTTGAGTTTGACTACAAAGAGACTGCAGTAATAAGTTGCTTGCTCCAGAGTACGCCCTTTCTTGAAGCAATGGAAATTCGGCTACCTGACGAATATGATGAAGGTCGATGTATGGACTTCTTTAAAGACATTTTGTACCTGAGGAGAGCATCCTTACTAGCAAGGATTAGTGTACTAGACTGGTGATTTGATTCCATGCTCTATTTTTGCTTTCATTCCAAGAGTTGTTTATGTTGCTGAAGCTCCATTTGCTTTTACTGGCAATATAGTCTGGTGATATCTTTTAAAGCACATCTCATCTACATAAAAATTGGTGTGATATAAAAATTAAAAATTATCACATACCCCTTCCAACAACAAAAAAAAATTAATCTGAAGCAAAGATTAATATTTGTAATGATAGTGAAGCACAAATATCAGTACAGTAAATCTGGGTACAAAATGGGAATTCTAATCCCTTATTTTTTGTAACCGCTTCTTTATGGCAGGGCCCCCACTCTTTTGTCAGTTTCCCATCTTTTTAATTGTGTTAAAATTTGGTGTGTATCGGGCTGTTGTGGTTTTGATTTAAGTGAATTTTCCCTTTTTAGCAGGGTGTTGTTGTGGTTACTTGACGGTTAGAGATACTAGAGTTGTTGATGATGCTGAGCGGCAATGTTGTTTTGCTTGGGCTGCTCCAAGATTTTAATGCTGGGTGTCATTTCTGTATCTGTTTTTCTTAATCCAGAATAAAATAAACAGTGCTGTATTATTTTATCCTGAATAAAAGAAACAGTGTTGTATTATTTTATCCTGAATAAAAGAAACACGTCTCCTTCCACTTTTAAATTATGCCTCTTGATTTGTTACTATTACTATCCTGAGCATGAATCTCAAAAATAGATTTTGGTGGAGTTGATGTGTAGGTTAGAGTATATGTTTTATTGATGCTAAGTTGCAGGAATGGAGGTGTTTGCATCAAAATTCCACTATTATTACTCTCACAAAATAATCACAACATTCAGAACATGTCAATCACAATTTCGACATGCGGCTGAACCAAAATCATTCTATCAACTATCATGCATTTTGTACCTCAAAGCTTACACAACTATTCTTCCATCTCATCTACTTGAATTGAATCACAGCTAAGACTAGTTACCTAATGGTAACGATACTGAAAGATTCATCTGTAGTGAATCTGCTGGATTCCAAACTCTGGTAGGATTTTAACGACATAGAAAATTTAGCATTATTGAAATTTTAGGAAGTCTAAATCATGAAAGAAAATTGCAAGATATGTAAAATAAATTGTTTTGGTTGTAAATAGGAATTTTAGTGCTGCAATATTATCTTGCAAAGCCGTACACCTTCCCTTCTCATCTCTGAAAATCTTATTCCAAAGCAGCCACTGTTCCTAAATTCTGATGTCACTGGCCTTCTATGCAAGGTCCCCCACAACCCGTCTGTTTCCTTTTGTTGAGCTATGTTTTGTAATTTTGTGTTGTAGCTGCTGTTGGTGGCGGCTGTAGTAGTCAATTATGTGTTTGCTCAATAGTTTTTAAGTTGGTAGTTTAAGGTCATGCATTTTGAATGTATATAAATAAAATATGGAAGACTTTTTTTAAACAATGTGAAAGGAATCCTTGATATAGTTACTTGTTCATGGCACTGCAAAGAGGAGTTGGCAAGTTATCCTATACCTGTTTGCCTCACCTCTCCACATCTTAACCTTAAGAAAACACGTGTAGAAGTACTTGAGTTTGACTCCAACGAAATTGCAGTAATAAGTTGCTTGCTTCAGAGCACGTCCTTTCTTGAAAGAATGGAAATTCAGCTACTTGACGAATATGATAAAGGTCAATGTATGTACTTCTTTAAAGATATTTTATACTTGAGGAGAGCATCCGTACTTGCAAGGATAATTGTAATGGATGGCTTGCATCAAATGTAGGCTAAAAAAACTATGACCTTTGAACTTCATCCCGTGTTCTCTATAATAGCTTGTTTATGGTATTTGATTCCATGCTGTTTTTTGCTTTTATTCCAAAAGTTGTTTATGTTGTTGAAGCTCCATTTTCTTTAACTGGCAATATAGTCTGGTGATTTATTTTAAAGCATACAGAATGATTACGAAGATATTGAATGTGTGGAAGGACCGATCCCTTCTTGGAATGGAGAATAATGAAGATTCTAATATCTCATGACTTCATTGAAGCTGTTAGAAACATCAAGTTTTTATTGCTAAAGGTATTAGTATCTCTTTCTTTGCCTTTTTTTATTAGGTATTTCAAGTTCTGCTTTGAATGTTTTAATTTCCTCCACTTTTTAAAAGAATCTGTGGTTGACAACTGCCTACATGATTCACACCTGCTTGTTTGTCTGTTGTGAGCTGTTTAATTCTCAATTTTGGCATGTGGCGAGGGATGCTCTGCTTAAACATTAATCGGTTCTAAGTTTTTTAACTACTTAAATGGTAAGATTTTAAATCTGAATCGGTTCTAAGTTTTCAAGTAACAGGGTTTTTCATTCTACTAATCATCTCATTCACATAAAAATGGTGTCATACAAATATAAAAATGATCACATATCCCCTACAACAGAAAAAAAAAGCAGCAAGTATAAACATTTATATCATGATAGTGAAACAAATTTCAGTACAATAAGCCTGGGTACAAAATGGGAATTGTAATCCCAAATTTGATGTAACCGCCTTATTTATGGCAGGGTCCCCATTCTTTTATCAGTTCCCATCCTTTTCATTGTGTTAAATTTTGGTGTGTAACGGACTGTTCGATTTTTATTTAGGGGAATTCTCCCTGGTAGCACGGTGCTGGGGTTTTTGGTAGGAGTTCTTTCTTTTACAAGTGATGTGGGAATACTGGAAGGTTAGAAAGTAGTTGATGATGCTGAGTGGCAGTGTTGTTTTCATTGGGCTGTTCTAAGGCTTGTAGTGCTAGGTGTTGTTTCTGTATCTGTTTTTTTATCCCGAATAAAAGAAACAGTCCTGTAATTTTTTTATTGATATGACCTGAATATGTCTTCTCTTCTACTTTTAACTTTTATGTTCTGCAACTTGACTAGTTACTATTATATTCCCGAGTATGATTCTCAAGAATAGAGTCCTCTGCTGGAGTTGACATGTAGGGTAGAGTATATGTTTTCTCGATACTAACTTGCAGGAACGGAGGTGTTAGCATCAAAATTCCACTATTATTACTCTCACAAAATAATCACGACATTCACACCAAGTCAATCACAATATTGGCATGCAGCTGAAACAAATTCACTCAATCACTATCATGCATTCTGTTCCTCAAATCTTACACAACTATTCTTCCAACTCCTCTCCTTGGATTGAATCACAACTAAGACTAGTTACCTAATGGTAACAAGTACTGAAAAATTCTTCTGTGTTGAATCTGCCGGATTTTAAATTCTGGTAGGATTTTATTTTTAACATAGAAAATTTAGCATTGTTGAAATTTTAGGAAGCATAAATAATGAAAGAATATTGAAAGATATATGTAAATAAATATGTTTAGTTGTAAATAGGAATCTTAGTGCTGCAATTTTATCTTGCAAAGCCCTATACATCCCCTTCTCATCTCTGAAAATCTTTTTCCAAAGCAGTCACTGTTCCTAATTTTTGATATAATTGCCCTTCTGTGACAGGTCCCCCACAACCCATCCGTTTCCTTTTGCTGAGCTGTTTTTGTAATTTTGGGTTGTAGCTGCTGTTGGTGGCAGCTGTAGAAGTCAATTATGTGTTTTTTTTTTGGTTCAGTTTTTGTGTTTTTAAGGGTTGGTGTGCTAGTTAGAAGTTTTTTTTTATGAAGGGAATGGGCTGAGGAAGCCATGAGAAGGCCTGTGTGTTAGTATTCAAGTTTATACCGAGCAATTTATGAGGCTTTGAATTTGGGCTGATATGCAACAGAATGAAGGGAGCAGTAGCTAGGTATGTCAAGGGCTTTAAGTTTCAACTTCATGATGACCATGCCTTGGTGAAGATATCTACTTTGGTTGAGGCATATGAATACGCTTTAAAGGCAGAGGGGAAATTGAATTGGGAAAGCAAGATGGTGACTAGAAGGGATGATAGCAGCCATAATAGAGGAAAATGGTTTCCTCAGAACCTGCCATGAGTGAAAAGCCAAAAGAAGACAAGAATGTGAAGGCTGTTTTTAGAGGAAAGGGAGGCTTTTGAGGTAGGGATGAAGAATACAATCTTCTAGAGGTTGGAAGCTGTTGATGTGTTCTATTTGTAATGAAGCTCACAAGGTCATAGATTGTTGTTAAAGCCCGAAAGGGCCAAAAGGGCAATGGTATTCCTTGAAGAACCTTTGATAGAAGAAGTTGAAGTAGAGACAAGAGAGAACTTGATGTTGTGAAAACCTTATTGTTTGGGAATAAAGAAACCCCAGAAGCTGATTGGAAGAAGAAGAGTGTATTTTGAACAAAATGCAAGCATAAGGACAAAGTGTGCAAGGCAATCATAGATGGTAGATTTGCCAACAAACTAGTGACACATAAATGGTTAACAAATTTGTATTCCTAAATTTAACCCTCACAAGATTTCTTGGTTTAAGAAGGATTACCATGTACTTGTAGATAAATCTTGTTTTGTTGCTTTCAAAATTTGTCCTTATGTGGGCAAAGTGCTATGCAATGGGTGCCGATGGATACTTGTCATTAGCTATTAAGTAGCCTTGGCAACATGACCAAAAAGTAATTCATGGTTGAGATAATACTTATGAGATACAACATGAGGGAAGGAGACATAAAAAATTGTGGAAAGAGAAAGGAGCATTTGAAATGCTAGTTTTGTCTCTTCCAACAAAAGTTAGAATTGAGCTTAAAGACGAACAAAATTCTAGATAAACCAAGAAGTAAGCTAGAAGAATGTTTGGGCATCAAAGTGCAGATGAATTGACGTGTGTAGTACGAAAGAGAATTGATGAAAAAGAAGTGGTGTTGCAACAAGACTTAACTAGCAAGGTGTTAGGTGCATTTTCGGTGATAGTTGTTGAAGTTGCAGTTGGTTGTGATCTTCATTTGAAGGAAACATTAAAAGATCCTACAAGTAGTTTTCGTTGGATGGAGAAGGATGGTGAATTATGGGAGTATAAGCAAGATCATAAAAATACTCCAAGAATGTTATCGAGAAATTGGTCAAAGGTGATTGCCTAAATCTCAAAGGAGTGATGTGAAGCATAATTCGGGCAAGGGAAGAAGTTTCAGGTCTATGGGTGGTAAGAGAAGCAATTATTTGGTCAGCTCTGCGTTAGTCTTCACTTGGCTTTGCCTGTCCAACTGGATGGTAGAATTGACACTGGAGTCCCCTTCACCTTGGAATAGCATGCGTTGGAAGATTTAATGGTGACTCAGATTGTGCCAAGGAATACCAAGAGAATACCTTGAAGGCAAGACTATTTGAAGACCATATTGGTAGTTATGAAATTCAACATGAAGTTTACAAAAGCAGATTCCTCTGAAACCGGAAGTACATAATTTTTAAAAGATAGGGAGGATGATGTAACTGCCCTTGTATGAGGGTTCCCTCGCTACTTATTTGTTTTTGCTGAGCTATTTTGTTAATTTTGGGTTGTCTTTGCCGTTGGTGGTGGCTGTAGTGGTCATTCAATTTTTAGTTTTGGTGTTTTCTTAGGGGAGGTGTGTAGGTAGAAGTTAGTTTTTGGGAACAGGTTGAGGAATCCATTAGAAGGCCCATGTATTTTATTCAAGCTGGGAAATAAAATATTTCTTTTTCTGCTATAGTCTTTGTAGATTCCTCTGAAACCGGAAGTACATAATTTTTAAAAGATAGGGAGGATGATGTAACTGCCCTTGTATGAGGGTTCCCTCGCTACTTATTTGTTTTTGCTGAGCTATTTTGTTAATTTTGGGTTGTCTTTGCCGTTGGTGGTGGCTGTAGTGGTCATTCAATTTTTAGTTTTGGTGTTTTCTTAGGGGAGGTGTGTAGGTAGAAGTTAGTTTTTGGGAACAGGTTGAGGAATCCATTAGAAGGCCCATGTGTTTTCTTAGGGGAGGTGTGTAGGTAGAAGTTAGTTTTTGGGAACAGGTTGAGGAATCCATTAGAAGGCCCATGTATTTTATTCAAGCTGGGAAATAAAATATTTCTTTTTCTGCTATAGTCTTGGAGATTTGCCTCATTCACTATTGTGTTGGTTCTTTATTGGCTAGAACAGAGCATGTAATTTACACCTACAGAGGCAGTCTGCATTAGTTTTGGAGCATGTGATTTGCAACCACATAGGTGGTCTATATCAGTTGTCCATTCAAAATATTTATATTTGCAATTTTATTGTTTTCTAATTACATGGGACAAGCTGATGCAGATTAATAGGAGCAACAACTCTCCATAGTAAACCCGTCTTAGTTTGGAGTCTGCAGTTCAAACTAAAGGAACAAATATTGGTTTTTATTCTTTATAAAATGACAATTAATAAACTTAAGCACCTAAGAACTTAAAAACAAAAAGTTTTATGGAGAATGGTTGGAGGTATGTCTTTAAAATTTCGTAGTCACCCATTTTTGCCATGAGTCTTTGTGAATAAAAAAGAGGTGTTGAGCTACAAGAGTCCCAATAACCACGAAACCTCCTATCAAAGATCACTTTTATATTCTTGCGATCCCCCTCTACATTTGTACTATCTCACATGTCATTTTTTGACACTTTTCTTCTCATTTTCTTGTTCATGACCCGAGTTCTTATGTTTTCCTTCATCTTTCCTCTCCTTCGAGAGTTTCTTGCATCAAAAAAATGCAAAATTGTAGTTAAGAACAATAAGCTCACAAAGCTTCTTTTCCAAGGATATCACATGCAATTGCTTCCTTTGAAAAGGTCTTTTCTCTACTTTGTGTTTGGGAAGGTATTGTGATGCAGACAATCTCTGTTGCTGCCAGTTAAAATAAACCTGTTGTAGGTAGAGCAACAAACACAGCAGAATAGAAGAGAAAAATATGGTCAAGGCATGCGTTACCAAACAAAAGTCAGCCAAAGAAAAACCCAACACTCTAACAAATGCAGATTAATCTCTATTCTCAAATCTGCAAGTCATAACTCACTCTTGATAAGAATCCATCACAGCAGACAAAGAGGAGCACAGCAACGCACAACAGAGTATGCAGTAAATAATTAACCTTTTAACGCCAAATAGAAAACGTAGCAAATATCCTTCTTATTTGGAAAAGTAAACATTTACATATTATGAACGCCACTGTTCATTCAAGCCCAAATGTGTTCCTATATAGCTCAGTCAATGCGCCAACAAAGAATTCCTATTCTAATCCAACTATCCAGAGTTCTAAGCCAGCGACCATATTTGCCAGTTTACATTTGTTCCCTTTTTCCTCCAAAACACATGCAACTCTGACTATTATTATTATTAACAGTCCTTTGAAAAAGCAAACTTCTATTAACTATGCCTACCTAGCACACCAAAACAGGGTTGTTATAGCAGTTTCTATTTCAAGGAGAACAACACTCCTGAAACCTCTCAGCCATTTTGTTGACAATCGTACATCACAATGTTTGACCAGGTGTCCATACGATATCTCATAATGAAACCAGAGGATCTTTGCAGGAAAAGTGTATATCTTTATAAGGCATAGTTCAAATTGAAACAACATTAGCTCTAAACTTGAAGAAAGACAGTGAAAGCAAACTTTAAATGGAATTATTAAGTAGATGGAACAAATCAACTAGACCCCAATAATGGTGCTATACATAATAGAGCCAACAAGCCTGAAATTGGATGGAGGATCCTACGAGAAAATGAAATTATGATGGAATAATAATAAGAAATCTTCTTAGACCTGGCCATCTTGGGGGTTTGTGTAGACCTAACGAAGCTATCAACAATTGAGTACTAATTTTTGGATTATATTGTAATAACCACCATTGGTTGCTACTAATTTCTTTTTTGGTCCTTCAATATTCTCTTGATTGACCAAACAATTTATTCTCAATTAGAGGAGCTAGTTTAATAACCTCATTCAACCATATAATAAGGGTGGTAGACCTACACCACAAATGTGCAATCTTGCACTAAATAAGATAAACTCGCATAATATGACAATTTCCTAGATCTAGACCTTATTCTTGGGGGTTCAGTAGAAATGCCAAAAAGGGAAGTGGTGGCAATGTTATTGTTAGGATCTTCCCCTTTATTGAGTTCACTAATGAATAAGCCTCTAAGTACATCTAAGGTGAAAAGAAGAATGTTGGTGCATCTCATAATGCACTATGGGTTCCATCTTATCTCCTAGATCATTGCCAACTATGTTGACAAGCAAGCATCCCATACTATTTGTTGTTATCATTGACAAGGTCACAAGTATAACAATATACACCACATAAGGCCATTAATAAGACTTCCATAGCCCATTAAGCCTTTGATTCATCTTATAATTGTATAAATATAATAAGGATGCCATATGGTTTTACCTCACCTAAGATTAGTGTCTATACTATCAATCACCTAGACTAAATTATAACAATCACAACTATGAGAACTAGATTGTAGGGAAACGCAACATTGGAAGCACACATGTTTCTTTTGATACACAAATGCCAATATTGAACTCCTAAGACATGTAGCTCCCAATATTTATCACCTACATACCATTGGTGAAAGTTGGCTAACCCTATGAAATCGGGTAGCTTTTGACATCTATCACTTGCATGCTATTGGTGAAAGCTAGCTAACCTATGAAATCGGGTAGCTTTTGACATCTATCACTTGCATGCTATTGGTGAAAGCTAGCTAACCTATGAAATCAGGTAGTTTTTGACATCTATCACTTGCATGTTATTGGTGAAAGCTTGCTAACCTTATTGTATAGTTGAATACTTCTTTGGCAGAGCATGCTCTATGAAATCGGGTAGCTTTTGACATCTATCACTTGCATGCTATTGGTGAAAGCTAGCTAACCCTATGAAATCAATTAGTTTTTGACATCTATCACTTGCATGTTATTGGTGAAAGCTTGCTAACCTTATTGTATAGTTGAATACTTCTTTGGCAGAGCATGCTTCTTCACTCCTATCATGTTGGAGCAATGATAGGCTTATCTAAAAGTGGGTCACAGGTTTTGCAATTTTAGTGATCACCTCAAGATGAGTGGGACAAGTTACACTAAGAGAACAATTATCCTCTACCTATGCCCTCTTAGAGTCCCCTTCTCCACCCTAATTGTGATTGCAGGAAGTCAACTTCTATATTAATCTTGGTTCAACATTGTGACATTTAGAAAGTACCAAAACATTGATGTAAAACATATTGTTTCAAGGGTTTACACGAATGCTAGTTAATTTGGTTATATTACCCTAAAGGGATCCATTAAACTATACAATGGTCCTATGTTCTTGGAGCTAGAATACATGACAAAAGTAGTACATTGAACACATGTGAGTTGGCCTTTAACTAGACACATACATAAATACAAACTCATAAAGTAGTCTGGAAGGTCATCCACTTCATTCTATTATCATTTGCAAACACATTATTTGTTAAACATAAATTAAATTCATTAGTAATATTAAACAATATCATACATTTGAGTACATAACATTTTTGCATAGTACCAATCACAATTATCCACTAAACATATTTAAGGCAAAACAACATACCATATTTGACAATAACTACTATTAATTCCAATAGTTAGCAAAAGTAGTTGTAAGGAATTTCATCTTAAACTTAACACAAATATAGGTATATAATTAGAGAAGAAAACCATTAATACATAATAAGAGTTGTTCACATCATCAAATCATAGTGACTTAATTCAACATCATCATCAAATGCAAGTTAGTAGGTTTTCATAACTCACTCATAGCCAAGTCATGGGCAAGTTTATCATGCGTTTATGTTTTGGAAGAATAGACCTTACGAAGCCTTGAGACTAACATATATCCTCTTGTTATTGATTAAAGACACAACGCCATAATGTTCAACACACAAACATTGACTATTTTACTTAAAATAAGTTTAAAGGTATTCTCACTCATTCACATCATGACAAACCATGATGATAGAGACTATAAAAGTTCATCCAAGATTGGAGTAGATTTTGGAAAGATAAACCCACAAAATCTTTGAATAGATAAGCTTGATTGTGACGGGTTACCTTTTTATTAGCTTAGACCTATATAGTGAGGGAATATTAATTGAAAGGTTGAGTTTCTAGCCATTCAATACAAGTTCGAACTTTTAGATGCAGCCCATTGAAGAGGGAGGGATGATCATGCTAAGGAACAACACAAAGCTTGAAATTATTCCCTAAAGCCTCCTACTGACTTGGGTCCAAGGATATCCTTCACCCAAAGATTGCCTATATATCTACTTCCAAACAAAATTGAAGCCATATATAGTTCTCTTAATCTCAATCTTTCAAGGAACTATTGATAAACAAATTTTTCATTGCTATATTTAACTACAAATAGCTTTAGACTCGCCCAATGGGCAACAACAAATGTTCGAACAATTGGAGACATCACTATTGGACCAACTATCTTCCTCTATGTTTGAGAGGGGCAGCTCCTTCGTTTGATAAATTTTGGGAATTTTTAGGGGGGGTATGCTTTTGATCGGAAAGTAGGAAAGGAAGACAAATTAAAATTGAGATGTAACAAAAATTTGTAGAAAAGAAGAGGAATATTTACACATGTTCATTCCCTAAAAAATATTATCAAAGTGAAAAGGATGCAACTGGGGTTTTATAAATGGAATGTAGTTTGACATAAGAAAAATGCATCTATATAAGGTTTCATGACTCATAGATAAGAAAACAGCCTATATTATCGTTCAAGTTGCATAACACATATATTAAGGAGTAACATGATAGAAAATATTCAAAAGAAAGATTGGAAATTTAACATATGAAGAGAATACAATATAAAATACAACATACTAGTTCATAGACTAGCTGTATTATCTTTTATTTAATCCAAAATGAAGAGCTCCACAAACTCTTTTGTTGTTGTACAATGTGAAAGAACCCAAAAGTTTTCTAGCCCATAATTCCATCCTCTAATAAAAAAGAGAACATATAGCTTTTCAATTTGTAATTGATTCTTGAAAAAACAATAATAATTAAAATTAGACTTTATTTGGTTCTATTTTGTCTCCTTTTTGGAAACAAAATCCATTTTCTAACCTTAGTTGCAAAAAAATAGAGACTTGTATGGTCACCAACATAGTCATTAACCCAAGCGTGTTATCAATTCATTTATGAGGCTCAACAACATCCTACAGTGCACCTAGTAAGTTAGTCTTGTTGAATCCATCTACTATGATAAACATACCTAAGAAGAATACTAAAAGAGAATAAGAAACCTTCTCAAGGGAGGGATGAGCATCTGTGAAATCAAAGACTACAAGGGTGATAATTGCAGTAATAGTAGACCATGACATGTTGAGGTCATATATTAGGGTAGTCAGTATTCCAATGGTCACTAAATAAATAGATCTTCTATGCAATGCTTTCCCACTTTAATTCCTTCTCAACCTTCTCTATAAATGCATACAGAGTTTCAAAATCTTTAAGTTGATGATCAACAAATTTTAGAGGAAATTTCTTCCCTAATGCCTTCTCAAATGTAGCCACTATTATTGTTATCATTTGGAACCCTTGTGTAGTAACTTTGAAACTTAGTATTTTTTATCATTATTTTCTTTTGAAGTACGTACATGCACAATAGTTGTTTATGCACAAAGGAGATAACAAAACTAACCACATGCCAATTGCATACAAATCGACGGGGAGAAGATAAACACCCAAAGTTATTGAAACATCATTAGCATCATGCTATATTTGTGTGAACTTTATAGTTTTTTTACAAAAACCATTTTCTTGAAAGTTAATAAAACTTTTCCAACAAACCCATTTTGTGTTTAACTAGCAATTGTTGCAACCCGTAATGTCAAATCTCTTTGAGGAATTTGTCAAATCAGTTTACATATCTTGTCTATGCTTCCATATTTTGTAGATATGTTGCCCAAAGCATTTACAACTGTATTAACTAAATAAACTATTTGAATTAGAAAAGACAAAAGAGTGCAACAAGTAAAAACACTTGAATATATTGATATTATTAGAAATCAAATTACATAATAGCTTGTTGATTTCTTGTTACTTGTTTAGTGGTAGAATTGTTGTATTTATAGATTTCATACAATTATTAAAAATATTCTAGAATGGTTAATAAAAGCCTCCAATGTGAAAAATCTAAAAAAAGATGGAAGTTTCCAATAGATAAATATAATCTCTTGCACTGCAATTTTTTTAAGATACATTCTATAAATATTCAAAAGATAAACATTATCTCCAACACCCCCCATAATGTATATTTGGAGAAGATTGTTACAACAATTATTATATTATACAACTTCCTTGAGATGTAACAAGTCTCAAAGCTTGACAAATTTCACTATAGGCAATGCTTTTATAAATATGTTGGCAATTTGATCTTTTGTTCCACAAAACTTGAACTCCACCACTTGATTTTCAATCAAGTCACAAACAAAGTAATGATGTAATTCTATATGTTTGGATCTAGCATGATATATATGATTTTTTACTAGCTTGATAGTGCTTTGATTATCACAAAATATAATAATTGGGCAATCTTGTGGTTGTTGTGTTTCTTCAAGTAGTCTTCTAAGCCATAATGCTTATTGAGATGCCTTTGACAAACCAATATATTAAGCTTTTGTGGATGATAGTGACATTGTTGATTGCTTGTTGCTCCAAGAAATTGGTCCTAATCCAAGATGAAATATATATCTTGAAATTGATTTTTTGTCATCAATGTCAAGTGCATAATAAAAATCTATATGCCCTACTAGAGTAGGCTATCCTCTATATTTGTATTCAATTCCAAGTTGATAAGTACCTTGAATTTAATTTAGTATTCTTTTAGCTACTTTCCAACGTTCAATATGCAATTTTTTTTATGTACTAGGGACACAATGCTAATTGCATATGCAATATCTGATCTAGTTATATTAAGATACAAAAGACTTCCAACAAGTTGTATATACAATTTTCCATCCACCTTCTTTTGAGTAGAGTTAGCACTCAATTTTAATCCCACTTCACATGATGTATTAGATGGTTTACAATCACTAATTAAATTTTCTTAATATATCAAGAGCATATTGGATTTGAGAAAGAATGATCCTACCTTCTTGCCATACTTGCATACCCAAAAATTAGTGCATTAACTCAAGATCCGTTATTTCAAAGCTTGTTTGAATTGATCCTTGATTGTTTCAATGTATTGTGTGTGATCTCTTATAATGATTAAGTCATCTACATATAGTACAATAATAACAATTTTATCATCACTATGCTTTACATACACATTTTGATCGACTATACTTCTTTTACATCTTGCTTCTATAAAATACTCTAATTTTGGAGTACCATACCCTTGGATCTTGTTTAAGACCATATAATGATTTTTTTAATCTACACATTGGATGTTCTTCCCCAGTTTTAACAAATCTTGGTGGTCGTTGCGTTACATTTCTTATTTTAAATCACCATGTAGAAATGCACTTCTTACATCCATTTGAGAAATATTCCAACCAAACTTTGTAACTAAAGCAATTATTGTAGAATGCTATTCATTTTAGCAATTGTTGCAAAGTTTTCAATATAGTTAATACCTTTTGTTTGTGAGAAACTTCCAACCACTAGCCTTGCTTTGTGTTTTTCAATAGCTTCATATGATGTGAGCTTTGTTTTGTAGGTCCACTTGCAACCAACCACGTTTTTGCCTTTTGGAAGAGTTGTGAATTCCAAGTTCCATTCTTCATCGAAGAGTTGTACTCGTCTTGCATAACTGCTCCCCATTCATGTTTTCCTTCTACTTCCTCATATGTATTCAGAGTGTCAACTTGCATCACCCTAGCCATAAGAGCATAGTTAGCAAAAATATTCTTAGGGCCTTCTTGGTAGATTTCTTGAATGCATCTAGTCTTCCTTATGTCTTCATCATCACTTTCACTTGATACTTCAACTTCATTCCTTCTCCTCCTATAGAAGATGGCAAAAACTCTATTAGAATAATTAGTTTAAGTAGATTTATCTTCTTCAATCAAGGTTGGAAAGAAAAATGATTTAGAATGATCACTTTCAATACCTTCATCAAACCATACATTCCGTTTGATATGTATTTCACTTTTTTTAAGATTATTTAATCTATATCCTTTTGACTCCTCATTATACCCAATCATTATGTACTTCTCACTCTTTATATCTATCTTGTTCCTTTTTTCATCAAGAATTTGGGCATAGGCATTACATCCAAAGACTTGGGAATGAGACACTGTAGGCTTTCTACCATTCCATTCCTCTTTCGGTGTTATGTTCATAACTTCCTTAGTAGGTGTTCTATTCAAAAATATATACTACAACATGAATTAATTTAGCCCAAAATTTAGCTTCTATATTTCGAAAGTGTGACATGTGTCTAGACATGTCTATCATAGTTCTATCCTTTCTTTTTGTTACTCCGTTTTGTTGGGGTTAGTAGGAAATAGTTGATCCCTTACTTATACCATCTTTACAAAATTCTAACAAAGCTTTATCCTCTTTTTTTGCTTATTATCTTTAGAGATCTTCCACTTTGCTTTCCAATCAAAACTTTAAATTCTTTAAACTTATCAAACACTTCGTCCATCTATTGTAGAAAATACACCCAAATTCTTCTACTATAGTAATCTATAAAAGTGAGAACATGCATTGATCTTGCAAGTGATGGTGTTCTAAAAGGGCACATTACATCACTAGAACCAAATGTAAATGAGTTTTTTCTCTCCATGATTTTCCTTGTGGGAAAATTTTCACATGTTGCTTTCCCATTGCACATTCTTCGCATACCTTATGTCTTGGTGAGATTTTTGGAAGTCCATGTACCATATGTAGTTTGTCCATAAGCTTGAGACTTTGATAGTTGACATGTCACAAATGCTCATGCTATAAACTACTTGTATCATCATATTTAGCAATAGCACACATATGCTCCTTTCAACATTTAGAAGTAAATTCTTGAAATTTATATAATCTATTTTACATTTTACCAACTGTAGTCACTTTATAGTTATTATTCACATCCTTGTTTAAACATTTGTTACTGTAAAAATCTATCTTATACCCTTGGTTTACAATTTGAGATATTGAACTTGAATATTTGTTTTGAATTCTAGAACTAGCTTCACATTTATGAACACACCATTATCAACTTGAACATTTCTCATTCCTTTAACTTCTAAAGCAATATGATTTCCAAAATATATTTTCTTTATAGTATTATCATTTCTTAATGATTCAAATTGTTCCTTATTGTGAGAGATGTGTTGTGTAGCACCAAAATCAATAACCTAGTCATCCTTATAAGAACTATTGTTTAAGTGCAATACACAAAGCATTATTTTTAGAATCAAAACCTTTTGTTATCTTATTTGTGTTCCTTTTTGTATCTTTATTCCTCTTATAGCATTCATTTGCTATGTGACCTAGCTTACCACAAAAATTACATTTCCATTTACTTTTATTATGATCATTAGAGTGTATCTAATTTCATACTTCCAATTTCTCTCTTATTTTATTTTGTTGTGTCTTTTTGTAGTTGTGTTTCCCCTTCATTCTAAACGCTTGAGACTCATCACTAAATGACTCCCTTTCCTTGACTTCAATTTTTTCTTTTTGCACTAGCTTAGCACATAACTCTTCATATTTTATATTTTTTAGTTTGTCAGCAGTATCTATTCCTCATATAAAAGTTGATAGGATCTTGGAAGACTTTGTAATGTTATTTACACAAAATATTTATCATCTATATCCTTTCCAAGAGAAGCAAGTTCATTTTTCTTTTCTTTTATTTATTTTTAGATGAGAGACTAGTTCTTGTGAATTTGATAATCTCATATTGTACAATTATCTCGTGAGAGTTAGGATCCATACATCACTCAAATTTTCACATGCACTTTTCAAAATACCCCATACTTTGACTCCACTTCTCTCATTGCGAACTTCTAAAAACACTTTCTCAGAAAGTGTAAACTTGATCAATGGTGTTGCCTTTATCTCTCTTATCCCAATCTTCTTGATCTTTTCCAAGGTTTGTTGGTCTTTGTTCACTATCATTAACAATTTTATAGCAATTTTGAAGTGTTAGATTAATCTTCATACAAGATACCCAATCATAATAGTTTTTCCATTTAATTTAATTGTAGGTAAGGGAATACCAATGTAATCCATTGTGCTAAATTCCCTCTTTTTATGATGATAATGAAATTAAAAGTAATCTTCAAATTCCTTAAATGCAATTTTTTTTAAACAAAAATCTCTCACCAACTTTTTATACTAATATTGTTTTCTTTGTTGCAATATCGCTCACTTCCTTTGCTACAAAAGAAATTGCTTGTGCTACTCACAATGAATCACAATTTACATAGTTCACAGTCCACACTACAAAACCCATATATCACTCTCTAAAATTTAAGAGGGCTTTAATATGGTATTGAACAAATAAATAATTTGAAATAGAAAGGACAAGAGAGTGCAACAAATAAAAACATTTGAATACATTGATATTCTCAGAAATCAAATTACATAATAGTTTGTTGATTTTTTGTTACTTGTATAGTAGTATTGTTGACACTTTTGTTGTCTTCAGAGAGGTAATTTTAAAGAAGATATTATTAAAATTATAGTGTTTTAAAAAGAAAGGGTGAAAAAGAAAAGACATGGAAAATACAAAAGATGAAAATTTGACCAAGTCTTTGGGTTCCAAGTTTGGAGGATGGTTTTTCATAGTCCATGTATGAGGAGAGTTTAGGATTTTCTGTTGTTGTATGGCGCAAGACCAGCATTGAATCAATGAAATTCCTCCGCATTTAATGAGGTTTGTTGCATTTTTTCCAAGAGCCAAGACACCACATTGCAGACTGAAGAGCAGCTGTGGAAGAGAGATTAATGGCACATTATAGAGATTCAAGGTTTTAAAGCCACGTTGCTACAAGTTGGAGACTTTTCCTAGGATCCCATTTACACTCTACCCACGTTGCAAACTGCAACTTTATCTTCATATTTTTCCAAGTATGCTTCTTTTTCTCAAATTTTTACTCTTCAGAAGTGCTCAGGTTAAGAGGAGTCTAGGTTTTGTAAGCTATTTTAAACCATAGAAAATAAATGTGCAAGTTTGAAATGCATATATCTTGATGTATGGTTGTAATTATTCCAAAAATAAAAAGTTGAATAGAGGTGTAGGTTTGTAAAAATATCTTACAATAGTCATGAATAAAAGAGGGAAAAATCTAAAAGGGCACATCTATGATGAGGAGAGTGACAGGCTTGCATTGGTAGTAGTCTACATACATGCAATCTAAGCGTAAGGTTGTGTTCTCCAATGGATGGCCCACGTTTTCTTCTGATCACAATACAAAAGATGAGGATGTCATATCTCCATTTTTTCAAGAGGTATCAAAGGTATGAGAAGAGGTATTCAAACATATTAGTACATATTTCACCTTGTTTCCGTGTGAAGGAAGGGAATCCTGTTATAAATGGGTAGTGCAAACCTTTGTTAGAGATTGTTAGATTCAATGCCTTGAAGGTGATATTGGCAGGTTCTAGCAATGGGTTGGCGAAGAAAGGCTTCACAGTGATCTGATTATACCTATATTAAATCATGAAATACTCCATGATTCTATTAAGCAACAAACATCAAAAAAATAAAATAAAATATAACAAATGCAGAGGATAATTTACAAGGTCGGAAAATCCTGTATATAAGCATGTTGAGATGATAGTGATAAAGACCATGAAAGGGGCAAACGAATATGACAACCATGGATAATGCATTTGACAAAGTTTAGTCCATAGAGGTTTAATGAAGAGTAAAAAATCTGTGCAAAAGACAATGGCATTATCATGATACATTTATGACAATCACGTGGAGGAGGCCAGTTTATAATCAAAGGAGATGGTGCAGTCCTCTTATCCTCACTGTATGTAGATATGGTTGAAATACACCATGAAAAAAATGTCTGCAGGTTATTCTAAAGATATGGAGTCCTTATTTGCAGGTTTTGGATACATGCTTAACCAAAGGTCATAAAGAGAAAAGAACGGGTGTTATGGATTTAACCTTAGAGGGCAGATTCATGGAGTTGATCCACTATCAAGAAAAGGCAAGAGAATTGTTGCTTCAGGTTGAAAGGATTCTTCTTCCATTAGATGTTGGACAACGACAGTCTCAGGATTATGCAACAATGCAACACTTGTTATGGTTTCCCATGCTGCAGGAGTAAAGACGGTTTTGATTGTTGACATTCCATAAATTGACAAATCTTGAGAATAACATTTCAATAGACTGCCAAATAGGTTTAGGTCAATCATGCACATAATAGTCTTAAGGGCATTGTCATGATAAGTAGGTCATGTGGAAGGCAAAAATCATCCACTAGGATGGAATTGTAGATGGAAAAATTCAAGGGTTAAATGAAGACATAATTGGTAAAGGAAAACTGTAGGCATGTTGATGCATAGTTTGCACTCTGATACACCACATAAATGTGGTATTGTTTACACTATTGGCAGTATGTTGTCATTGATGTCAAAAGGTATTGTCAAAAGGTGTTAGCAATTTGTTGTTATTGATGTCAAAAGGATACCTCTGTGTTTGTGATATTAGATGAGGAGATTGTTGGTTGGTGACAGAAGATTAGTCTCAAGAAGAATGGTGAAGAATGATGGAGAGAAGAGCATGTTTTGAATTGTTGCAACAAAGTTGACATGCAATGTTGGCATGTTTCTACAAAGGTCTCTTCCAAAGGTTTGAGGAGAAAACAAATGGTAGATTCAATATGGGTTTTCTGAGTACATTCTAGATATATAATTTACAGATCTAGATGATATGTTGTGAGCTTAGAAATGATTTATTTCTGCCCTCTAATCAAATTAGGGTTTAATAGGTAAAACCCTTGGTTTCAATCATTGTGTCTTCACAAGTGTTCTAATTTGTTGTTGACTGGTTACCAACAGTTGAAGGTAGCTTAAGTTACAACTCAAGCATTGTAAGTCGTCATGGTGATTGACCCCCTTTACCTAGAGATTATCAGCTTGACGGAGTGTCAAAGACTTAAATATTTGGCTAAGTCTTGAAGTCGTCGGTCTTTTTGTTAGTTATCGAAACCTTGTCGATCGCCACCCAGGTTTTCATAACCTTTCCTTTTCTCGACGCATTATAACTTGTCATTTCGAAGTTTTGTCGAAGTTAGGGAACTTCTGTTGGTCCCCAACAATGTTATGATAACCTTCTCTTTTTTCGCCCGAAACAAGGTAGCAATGGTAGTGGAATGTGACGTCAGGATAACAAGTGGCAAGCATTGATTGCATTGCATGACTTCAATACATCCTGTTTATCATTCTCTAGAGCACAAAGCAAAAAGTGATGAGTGATGGTTAGTGGAGTATGACGCTAGAAGGGATAGATGGCAACATCCTGTTGTTCCTTGAAAGAGATGGTGAGTCCTCGGCTTAGCCCTGTAAGAGTGCAGTATAATGACAAATGTCCTCAAAGAGTAGGTGGCGAGTTTTGACTGCATTTCATAGGTAATTCACATCGTTGTTGTGAATTACACCACACTAAGAAAACTTGCAATATGTGATGGTGAGATCAGACGATGAGCAATGAAGGAAATGATCAGACGGCTATCATTTGCAATATTCAAGATCAACGACTATAATGAAAAGGAAGAAATATGATGGTCATCACGTAGTTGATTCACATTGGAGTTGTGAATCAAGAAGATTGAGTCATATTTGCAATATGTGATGAAGAGCATGGTAGGTCCTCTATTTCAAATGAGTGATTGAGCAATAAGAGGAAGCACTTTCAAAATGATAGATGGAGAGTGTTTATTGTGTTGTGAAGGCTATATACACTGTATTTATCTTCTCTTCAACACAAACGAAGTTACGATGAAGTGAAAGGAAAGTGAGATAACGACACAAGTCTAGGGCAACAAATGGCTTGAGTATTGCATTGCACAACTCCTTTACATCGTAGAAATGATTTTTGAGCCCTAAGTAGAAAAGCAATAGGCATATATGATATGATGGAGATCAACGACTCAGGTTTAAATGTAGTTTATTTGATGACCATGTTTTAAAGGTGTTGAGGATAAAGGAGGATTGCTAGTTTGTGACATGAAGGTTGGAGATTGACATGTATTCAAAGATTTGTTTTTGCAATGGTCAAGCGGTGAAAGATTGCACAAATAACATAATTGATTGCAGCAACCACTCCAACTACTTATTTTGATTGGTGACAAGATTTGTAAACGATGACATAGAGAAGGCGGTTAGAAAATTAAATACAGATCGATTATGCAAGGAATGGAATTTAATGTGTATTTGATCTAGGGTTTGCAGGTTGCTAGAAATAGCAAATACATCAAGTTTGGAAAGTGTGTGCATGGCTCAAGGTATTGAATGCTATCAGTGGTGTTTGGCTCGAGGAGCAAAAGAAACTTGTCGGTGAAGGAAAGTATGTGATGAAAAACAAAAGATGGAGATGAATGTGTAGTTGTAGTAGAATGTGCATGCTGTGAAGAGAAGACCTAGACTGTAACATAAAGAATATCTTCTAGGATATGCATTGAAGTGCATAGGTGAAGTGCAACAAGATAGAACAAAGAATGTTCTAAGTGTAGAGTAGTGAGATATAGAAGAGAAAGGAGGAAGAGTAGAGAAATGAGTTGTTGAGTGAACAACAACAAAGAATGTATAGATTGTAGAGAAGAGAAGAGAAGATGTGTGTGTGTTGTTGAGATTGCAACAACAGTAGAGAGAATACTTGCATAGATGCAAAGCAAAAAATGAACAGTTATAGATTAGACTTGTAACAAAGAACTAGATTCAAGTGAATCAATTGTAATCTAGAGTTTTAGTTCTAGTATTTTCTTTGAATCAATTGTAATCTAGAGTTATAGCTCCAATATTTTCTTTGTAAATTTGATTGGTCGGTGCCATTAGATAACTGAGTTGGTGCTCAATAAGGGAGTGGGTGCTTCCTTGGAGTTGGTGCTCCTAAATCATGGGATTGGTGTCTCCTTAGGGTTGGTGCCCTTAAACATTGTAACCAGTGAGGTTCTATTGTGAGGCTGGATTTGAGCAGTAGGCTCGAGTAGCTTTTCTCATCATGGTTTTTCTCATATTGGGTTTTCCATGTATATCTGGTGTTATGTGTGTATGTGTGTGTAATCTCTGCATGTTGTTCTTTGAATTTATGATTAAGGGTTTAAAGTACTAGTTTTAATTGATCTACTAAGTCACCCCCCTCTCAACAGATTGTTGTGTTCCAATAATTAGTATCAGAGCCCTGGTTCCCTTGGAGAAGCTTAATCAACTAGAGTAGATCTTGGACATTGAACACAAATGGCTAGTTACGAAGGTTAATCCTCAAATAAAGCACCTCTCTTTGATGGATCAAACTATGTAAGGGGGAAATCAATGGTATCAAATGCGATAAATCAAATTGAGTGAATAGAAACTAATCTAAACAAACAAAAAGACAATTCATTCCCATTACTCATAAAATGAAACTACAAAATTAATGAATTCAATAACATAATTGAAAGAAAACAATAACAATGAACTCAAAAACAAAGTAACTTTACCATCCCATGTTGGAGTGTGTTAATGAAGATGTTAGGTTGTTCATATCAATGTGAAGCCTCCATTGTGTGTGCGAAAGCTTGAAGAACATGTGTGTATTGATTGAAGATATTTGATGAAGCTTTGTCAAAATATAGATTAAGATTCCTACATTACTTATGTAAATGATATTGATTCTCCAATCCTTTTTGAGGAAGAAGATGGTTGTTATATAGAATTTGTGTTTCAAAATGAACGCTCGAGATCACATAGTGGAATATCTCGATCAACTGTTGAAAGATGTTGAGAGGATTTAGATGAGAATAATCAGTGCAAATTGATTACATAATTGGTGTGATTGAAGAAATCATTTTGAGTGTTCAGTGGGATTGAAGAAATAGATTGAATAATTTGTGGGATTGAAGAATAGATTGATCTGTCAGGAAATAGATGGACTAGTCAGGCAATCAGATCGAGCAATTAGTGGTTCATAATTTTCTCAATCATGAAAGTCGGTAAGGATAATTAATTAATTGATTTAATTAATTAATATTTTTGAGTTGAATGTGCAAATCAAGTTGTATTTGTTTGATTTGATTGTTGATGATGTTTTGAATAGTTTATTTAATTATTCAAATTTGGGGGAAAGTGACATAGTTAAATTATTACGTTTTAATAATTTAATTGACTTAGGAGAATAAAGTAAATTAGCGACATAACTAAATAATTGATGTTATTTGATTAATTAGGAGGAATAAAGTTAGATTAGGCCTTTATTAAATAAATGAAATTTATTTAATTAGTCAAAAGTGTTGAAAAAGTGAATTAATTAAATAATGTATTATTATTCAATTAATAGAGGAAATTAGGATTTTTGATGCTATTGTTGTGAAATGCAGTAATATTAAGTGATAATGATGTTGATGATGAGGAAATGTCATTTGGGATATCTAATAAGTGTTAGGTCAATTTTACATGTCTACACAAACTATGCATTTCAGAGCATTAGAATGGAGGCATATCTATCCTCATTAGGGTTTGATGTGTGGATGTCAATTGTAAATGGATACAAAATCCCTACTACACCTCCTACTAATCAAGCTAGAAAGAGAGCATATGAGAATGATGCAAAGGAAAAGAATGCTATTCTTTGTGGATTGTCTAGCTCAGTGTTTGTCAAAGTATGCATTGTCAAACAACACATGATGTTTGGGGTAAGCTAAAGAGTATATATGAAGGTGATGACAAGGTAAAGCAAGCCAAGATAAAAACTTACAAAGGTAAGTTTGAAAGTCTGAAGATGAGTGGAGAAGAAAAAATTGCAGACTATCTTCTAAGAGTAGATGAAATAGTTAATGCCATCAGAGGCCTTGGAGAAGAAGTGAAAGAACTAGTTATTGTCAAAAAGGTTTTAAGATCATTACCATCTAGGTATGACTCTAAAAAAATTTCAATAAAGGAAGCAAGAAATTTGAATACAACCACTGTTGATGATTTGTATGGTATCTTCACTACCTATGAGATGAGAACAGGGGATGCATACACCTCTAAAAGAGAAGCTACATTCAATGCAGCCAAGAAAGAAAAGATAGAATCATCTACATCTGAATTTGAGGAGACTGATGAAGAAGAGGCTAACTTCATTAGAATATTAAGAAGAGGCATTGGGAAATACAAAGGTAAGCTACCCCTTAAATGCTTTAACTATGGTAGAATAGGTCATTTTTCTGCTAGACACCCTTATGGAGAAAAGGATAATTGTGAGCAAGAAGAGGATAGGAAAAAGATGAAACCCTACTATTCTAAGAAGAAGAATTTCTTTAGAAACATGAAGATTTTGCACACACAAGAAGAAAGTGGTTCATCTAATGTGAGTGATAGCTCAAATGATGAACATGATCATGCCTATGTGGTTGAGGAAAACGAAATCCTATTCATGGAAAAAGAGTATGCAAATTAGGAAGAAAACAAAGCTAAAATCTCCAATGAAGAAGGAGAAGTGGACCTAGAAGGTGAGCTCATCTGTGCTCTATATGAGATTGATAGCTTGGGGAAGGAGAAAAAAATAGAAAAAGGTTGCACAAAAGGAGATTGAACAACTATCTAAAAGTCTTGAAGAATTTGATCAAATGGTGATCAACTTGAAGACTCAAGTTGAAGAAACCAACATAATAGAAGATGTAGGTAAGTCTGAACTACAATCTAGATCTAATGAGTGGATGAAGCTGAAAGAAGAAATAGTGGCTCTGAGAAAAGACCTTGAAAAAGCTAAAGAACAAATTGAAAAAGTTCTAAAGTTGAAAGGTGGCTCAAAAGTACTTGATGAGTTAATTAACTCATAAAAGCCATCAAAAGAAAAGTCTGGTCTGGGTTTTGAGAAAGGAAAGAGTCCTACTACTAGTGCATCTGCAAATTTATATGATAGATTCAAATCAGAAGAAAAGCCTGGAGTAAATAATGAGAAAGCTTGCAAGGAGAATGCCTCTAAAAATGAAAAATAAGATAAAGGCACTGCCAGGATGAAGAAAGCAAAAGAAGAAAAGAAGCTTGCAATAGAGAAGAAGAATACCATGTCAATATTTGAAGACCTGAAGAAGAAGCACAACATTAGGAGAGCTGATGCAAATGGTTTCACAAGGGTGAGAGATGTGAAGAAGCAAAATTCAAGAAGACCTCATCCTGCACAAATAAATGCTATGACCAAGTACTTCATGTTTTTCTATGGTTACTCTATACCTGTAATCAGTTTGGTCATAGGGCTAGAGAGTGTAGGGATGTGCCTAAAAGGAGCACAGTTTTTGTGAATAGAAACTCATTTTCTCCCTTGTTGGATATGAATGTAATGTGCCACAATTGCAATAATTTTGGTCACATAGCTAAGCAATGTAGAGAAAAAAATTTGTAAGATCAAAATCATAGAGTAAAAAGAAGAACATGTCCCCTAGTGCAAAAAAAGGTTCACATGTCCCTAAAAAGAAGGCAAACAAGGTAGAAAGGAAACTCAAGAAGGTGTGGAAAGATAAAGGTTAGAAGGAAATACCCAAAGTGGTTGCTCCTATCTCACATCACCAATCCTTAGTGATAGGGCATGAGTTTAGGGGAGCTTTATAAGAAGATTTATTTAACCTTGGAGGAGAAAGAGAGAAGTCAAGTCAAGTAAAATTGGTTTTAGAAATTTCTAATGACTTGATGGTTGTATCTATCATGGACACACTCCTTTATTTTGATAAAGGGGGAAAAAAGTTTGGACAAAGGGGGAGTAAACGTTGCAGAAGCATGGTGTCTTTAAGAGTCCCTTTTCCATTGATGTCAAAGGGGGGGAAATTGAGAAAAATGCTCTGTGTTTGCAAGATGTGGAGATATGTCAAAGGGGGAGTTGTGACCACAAACAATTGATTGCTAAGGGGAAGAAAGGTTGTTGTGCAAAATGGTTGTTAACATGGCTATGCTGAGGTGTGTGTATTCAAACTAGTACAGTTGGTACATAGAATTTAATTTTTCCATCAATGACAAAGGGGGGGATTGTTGGCAGTATATTGTCATTGTTGTCAAAAGGTGTTGGCAATATGTTGTCATTGATGTCAAAAGGATACCTCTATGTCTCTGTGATATCAGATGAGGAGATTGTTGGTTGGTGACAGAAGACTAGTCTCGGGATGAATGGTGAAGAAGGATGGAGAGGAGCATGTTTTGAAGTGTTGCAATGTTACTCAAATTTTTGAAAAGTTGGCATGCAATGTTGACATGTTTCTACCAAGGTCTCTTCCAGAGGTTTGAGGAAAAAATAGATGGTAGATTCAATATGGGTTTTCTGAGTACATTCCAGATATATAATTTTTAGATCTAGATAATATGTTGTGAGCTTAGAAATGATTTATTTCTGCCCTTTGATCAAATTAGGGTTTAATAGGTAAAACCATTGGTGCCTTCACAAGTGTTCTAATTTTTTGTTGACTAGTTACCGATAGTTGAAAGTAGCTTAATTTACAACTTAAGCATTGTAAGTCATTTTGGTGATTGACCCCCTTTACCTAGCAATTACTGACTCGACGAAGTATCAAAGACTTAAATAATTGGCTAAGTCTTGAAGTTGTCGGTCTTTTTGTTAGTTATCAAAACCTTGTCAGTTTTCACCCAGGTTTTCATAACCTTTCCTTTTCCTGATGCATTATAACTTGAGTCATTTCAAAGCTTTTTCCAAGCTTGGGAACTTTCGTCAGTCCTCGACTATGTTATGATAACTTTCTCTTTTTTGACTAAAACAAGGTAGCGGTGGTAGTGGAATGTGACATCAGGATAATAGGTGGCAATCATTGGTTGCGTCGCATGGCTTCAATACATTGTGTTTATCATTCTCTCGAGCACAAAGAAAAAAGTGATGAGTGATGGTTAGTGGAGTATGACGCCAGAAGGGCAGATGGCAGTGTCCTATTGTTCCTCGAAAGAGATGGTGAGTCCTCAACTTAGCTCTACAAGAGTACAGTATAATGACAAATGTCCTTAAAGAGCAGGTGGTGAGTTTTGACTGCATCGCATAGGTAATTCACATCGTTGTTGTGAATTACACCATGCTAAGCAAACTTGTGATGCGATGGTGAGATTAGACAATGAGTAGTGAAGGAAATGATCGAACGACTATTACAAGAGTTCTTCACATCGTGGTTTGTGTTTACATCGGCAAAGGCAAAAGAGTAGTGTACGATATTCAAGATCAACGACTATAATGAAAAGGAAGAAATCTGATGGTCATCATGTAGTTGATTCACATCACAATTGTGAATCAAGAAGACTGAGTCATATTTGCGATATGCGATGAAAAGTATGGTGGGTCCTTTATTTCAAATGAGTGATGGAGCGATAAGAGGAAACGTGTTCAAAATGACAGATGGAAAGTGTTTATTGTGTTGCAAATTCTATATACATCACATTTATCTTCTCTTTAGCACAAATGAAGTTGCGATGAAGCAAAGGGAGCAAGATAATGACACATGTCTAGGGTAAAAATGGCGATCGAGTATTGCATCATACAACTCCTTTCCATCACAAAAATAGTTTTTGAGCCCTAAGTAGAAAAGCGATAAGCATATGATGTGATGCAGATCAACGACTTGAATTTAAACCTAGTTTATTCAATGACCATGTTTTAAAGGTGCTAAGGATAAAGGAGGATTGTCAGTTTGTGGCGTGAAGGTTGTAGATCAATGACTTGTATTCAAAGATTCTTTTTGCAACGGTCAGGTAATGGAATGCATGGTCAAGCGGTGAAAGATTGCACAAAGGATATAATTGATTGCAGTAATCACTCCAACTACTCATTTTGATTTGTGACAAGATGTGTAGATGACGACATAGAGGAGAAGGCAATTAGAAAATCAGATACAAATCAATTATGCAAGGAATGAAATTTAAATGCGTATCTGATCTATGGTTTAGGTTGCTAAAAATAGCAAATACATCAAATCTGGAAAGTGTGTGCATGGCACAAGGTATTGAATGATGTCAGTGGTGTTTGGATTGAGGAGCAGAAGAAACTTGTTGGTGAAGGAAATTATGTGATGAAAAACAAAAGAGGTAGATGAATGTGTAGTTTTAGTAGAATGCACATGTTGTGAAGAGAAGACCTAGACTATAACACAAAGAATATCTTCTAGGATATGCATTAAAGTGCATAGGTGTAGTGCAACAAGATAGAACAAATAATTTTCTAAGTGTAGAGGAGTGAGATAGAGAAGAGAAGGGGGGAAGAGCAAAGAAATGAGTTATTGAGTGAACAAAAGTAAAGAATGTGTTGATTTTAGAGAAGAGAAGAGGAGAGGAGAGGTATGTGTTGCTGATATTGTAGCAATAGTAGAGAGAATGCTTGCATAGATGCAAAGAAAAGAATGAGCAATTATGGATCAAAATTGTAACAAAGAATTGGATTCAAGTGAATCAAGTGTAATTTGGAGTTGTAGCTCCAGTATTTTATTTGTAAATTTGATTGGTCGGTGCAATCAGATAAACAATTTGGTGCTTAGTAAGGGAGTGGGTGCTTTCTTATATTTGGTGCTCCTAAATCATGGGATTTGTCTCCTTAGGGTTGGTGCCCTTAAACATTGTAACCAGTGAGGTTCTAGTGTGAGGCTGGATTTTGAGCAGTAGACTCAAGAAACTTTTCTCACCGCGGTTTTTCCTATATTGGGTTTTCCACATATATTTGATGTTATGTGTGTATGTGTGTGTAATATATGCATGTTGTTCTTTGAATATGCTTAAGGGTTTAAAGAACTAGTTTTACTTGATCTACTGATTCACCCCCCTCTCAATAGATTATTGTGTTCCAACGTACACCTCCATATACTTCATTTTGAGGTTTACTTGTCTTCATTACCATTCAAGTTTTCTTTTCTATCAGTATAATAATAGTATGAATTGTGCTCTAAGCTCAATGTTGTTCAAATGGATGATGTTATAGATCTTTTCATTTCAAGGGGCAATAATAAACCGTTTTCACAAAATCAAGGATCTTGAAAGTTCCTATAGTCACTTGAACTAATTGAAGATAATGAAAGAAATAAGCTAGCTATTTTCATTGCACTCACTTTCTCTCACAAACTATTTGAGCTACCACTAGAAACAGGTTTTCAACCTCTTCTCAAAGACAATCTTGTGGCGAAAGGCATTGTGCTTTCATTCATTACAGTCTTTTAATGACTACTTGGTGGATAATAGGTTGGATGATCTCATAATCCTATTGGAGAGAGGAAGATGCAAGATATGGAAAGGACAATACCTCGCACATAGTAGTTATTGTATTACAGTTAATACTGGATAATGTCCTAAATGACAATGTTTGGGATAATTAAAGGTGTAGTTAGGATCATGAAGAGATAGTCCAAGGGTAAAGAACAATTGCATTAGAGAGACTATGTATAGCTCCAAAGTTCCTAAGGATTAGTCATCGAGAAGGAAGCAGTTGATGTCTTTAACCCTAGATGGTAGCTCATTAAAACCAAAGGGACAATCATCTATTTGAGGACAGTGAATGTTGTTATGAATGAGAAAGGATAGAAGTCACCTAAAGTTAGAAATGAGATCAAATGAAGGCAAGAAGATGACAGTGGCATCAAGAAGGATGTCAAAGGTAATCACAAGTAGGAAATTCTATCGTGGACCACCATTAAAAAGGAAAATGTTTCATAACATGTTCATGTGTAACATGACAATCATTAGATGGTGTTGGAGTGTTTAGAAGGACTATGAACTATGTGTCATATAATTACTATCACTTCATGATAGTAATTTGTAATGTATGACAGTTAAAGGGACAGTGGCCATCAATCGAAAAAACTCTTTTAGGAGGTAGAGACTAAGTGTTAATGGAAAGTCAAGAAAATTTTCAAGGGACAGTCTTGGTCAGTAGTGCAAATAGCAAGTGGTTTACAGTCACAACTCTAATGGAAATGGACAGTCATGTCTTGAAAACTCAAAAGAAAAAAGGACAGTCCAAATGCAACATATAGGTGCAGTCAAACACATAGACATAGGACAACCATTAAGACTATCATAGTGGTAGTATACACACTCGAGACTCCAAATGAGGCATAACAATCATAAAAATGAGAAAACCTTAGGGGCATATGTTTACCATGAAGATGAAAACTCTATAAAAGTAATAGTGATAGTAAGGGATTCTTGGAAGCTTATATTGAACCATTATGAGTAAGCTCATTATAAGAGTTGTCATAGATCTGCTGGTAACCTTCACAAAAGATACAAAGGACAATCTCTAAGACAATATAATGAAGATGATGGAATCATTCAAAGAGATATTTCAAGGACTAGGTAGATTTATAGTCATGGAATTTTGTTGACCCCAAGATCAGTGAAGCAGTTTGAGCTTATAAATATTGTTAGTTTCTTGAGAGTTAGAGGGATGACAAGTTGTATCTAGTAACCAAGTCATGGATTCATTTCATGACATCATAATTCATTTGGAGTCATATGAACTAGCCAAGAAATGGATAAGATCCTTGAAAAATAAAAAATATGTCAAAAATGTTGAAGGTTAATGATTTAAAGGAAACAAATAGGCCTCTACACTTTAGCCAATATTGCAATTTTTGGTCTAAGAGGACACAAGGTTTGTTGGGGCATCTGAATCAAAAGTGGATTTGAGCATAGGTGTTGTAAAACTAATACTAAGAGCTCTCAAGTTCATATGATGGAGTCTCATTCAATTTCAATGTAGTTGCCAAAAGATGCATTGGGTTAGCTACAAGAAAATGTTGAGGCACTAGTTATGTGTCCTTGCAGTGAAACATGATTGAATTCTCTTGTGTAGGATGGATCAAATAAATGTCAAAATTCAGATGATTGGTAGGAAAACTTAGGATTCATGAAAAGACACATTAATCCAAAAGACCAATAGTGACTCAAGTGTTAAGAGTGTGGTGACTTAGGCGTTAAGAGTGCAAAGGTAAAGAAGCCTTTCATAAATGAAAACAAGTGTCAAATACTTGTCCCAAGAAGATTTCCTACACTTCTAGGAGGTTTGTGACCTTTTTAGACCTTTTACCAAATGTTTTATTAACACTTTGAAGAAGATTCGGTTGTTGGAAGTTGAATGAGCAGTTATAACCTCTTTCATGCATTCATGAGTAGTTACAAGCATCTAAGGTAGTTGAATGAGTTGTCCAACAAGTTGAGGGAATATAGAGGGAAATTTTGACTCAATTTGAGCCTTTTGAGAGCATTTAGGAACTACTCATGGAGCCTTAATGGTAGATAAGGTCAAGGCATGCATTTTTCTTCAGTCAAACACCTTTTTGGAGGAGTTTTAGGGGCTACAAAGTAGGGTTTTCAGTTTTGGACGCCCAAAGGAGTTTGCCTCAACCAACTCAAGTGAAACTTGTCTTTCTCCACACATATTCCTAACTAGTAGTAGTTGTTAAGCAGCATAAAAGTAGGCTTTAGGAGAAAATTTAGAGTTAGTTCTTTTCTCTCACAACAATGTATTGTAACTTTTTAGAGTTCCTTCAAGCTGGATTTGCATTGTAACTCCATTTTCAAGCTTACACAATTGTATGTAACACCTTTTTGATCAATAAAACAAGGTGTTTTTACCTTCTCATTTTCTTTTTATTATGCAAATCTTTTAGATAGTTGATACATAATCTTGTGGTGATATCTTTTCCCCTTGATTTTTTGTCCTATTTTCCTTGCCTTTGAGCAGAAAGTATGCCATTTTGCAAGTCATAACTTGTGCTAAGTAGTTAGGAATAAAGTTTAAGTTGTGATAGCACTCCTAGCTCCTAAACACTATATTTAGCATACTAAGCCTTGTTATGAAACACTTTTACAAAGATGCATTGAAATATTGTTATTGATGATGTTGTTAGACAAAATGAGCATGGCATGAGAATGGTATGTATATTTTGTATGATCCAGTGTTGTCATTGATGTCAAATTTTTTTGGGATCATTCTAGCATGATTTAGAAGTGTCTTTGAAGATATTTGTATAGGATAAGTTGGTATGGAAAGTATAGCCACACAATAAAATGCCTAAGTACCAAATATGCAAGTACAGTGGTTCAGTGCATCTATTTTTGGGTCCACACTCCACCACAAATAGAGATATCACTCTACGATTCTAATAGTAATTTGGTGATCATTAGATGCATATAAATCCAATATTTTTTGTTGTTTGGTGAAGTATCCTGGAAGATATGAGTGCCAAAGTTTAGCTATGTATATTATAGTTATTTTCTGTATAGAGAGTTGATGTGGGATATTCTACATTCCTTCATGGATAATTATTTTGTTCTGTAATGTTGAAGATAATTTATTACATGTTAGTTGTGTGGGAATTTCATATGAGATCGAGTTTTGAGTTACACGTGTGGAAAATTGGGTAAACAAATGAAATATTTTGTGTTTAGGTCTTATTTGGGGCCGACCTAACACATTTGAAGGATTAATATGTGTTGCAATCTTATGTAAGACCTATATTGGGTCCATCCTAACCTATATTAAGGTAAATTGAATTTTGAATTAAGTCATGAGATGTGGATGAAATATTTTGAGGACAACAAGTTCAAATTTTGTGTGTTACATCTAATTAGGCCGACCTAATTGATGTTACATTTGATGTGGATATATATAGGAGATTGATTTTCGGTAGTGGAAGTGTGAGTAATGTGCGATAAATGACATGTATGGTGTTTCACCTACATGTGTGTGATGCGAATGTGATCAGAGTTGTGCGAATTGTGTGAATTCAGAGCAGAGCAGTGCATTGATCCAGTTCAATGCATAGATTGATTTTGTACTTCATTGGAATTTTAATCCAACATATGATAGATGCTATTGTATCAGTTCAATAGGCTGTAAGCCACCCCTTCTTTCTTTTATCTCATTCTCTTTGGGAAATGAGTCCATTGGACAGTGAGTCCACCTGCAATGAGAATTTCCATAATATACTATATCCAAATATAATATATTGTGAACTAACCCTCACCGTGGTTTTTCCCATTTTTGGGTTTTCCACGTAAAAATCCTAGTGTTCACATGTTATGTGATTTTGTGGATGTTTCATGCTTTCATTCATTATTGTAATTGGATATATTTTAGTAACTGGATGGCTAATACCTAAATGGTTTAATGGAATACTGATTCATCCCCCTCTCAGTATTTTGGGTGTTCAACAAGATGTACAAAAGAATGAGTTGTGTATGTGTTGGGTTTAGGTTGTTGATCATTTTGAGTCCAAACAACAGTATAGGATTTTAAAAAATCATTTAGTGCATCACCTTAGAAATAAGTAGGTTCATTTTCAAGTTAGTCCTTACTCTTTTCCTTAGTAAAGCATTAGTTCAGTTAGTTTAGGTGAGGTATCAAGGGAACCAACCCTCTCTGGAGGTTGATCTCCAACATTTGAGCCCATACTCAAGGAGATCATCCCATGTTTTATGATGTGGTCGAGTGATTTAATTAGTATAGAAAAGGGTACAAACTTCCATGAAAACAAATTTTGGCACGCCCAGTGAGACTCTTTGAGCTATCACAATTCAAAAGTCATCCTATTATTGTTGATATTTGATGTGTATATCAGTAATTTTTTCCTTTAGAGGCAAAATATTCACACACCTGGAAACTCCAAGTTAAATCTACTAGCTTCAAGAGGACTAGTGCTAGTATATACTTAATTTTTGCAAAAAAAATAGACTTCATTATTATGGTTTTAAGAGCATTTCAATGATTTTCCAGTTTTTTTAGATGTTGCATCATGTCTTCATGAAGGTAAGTTTTATCACCCTTCATTTCATGAAAATGCTATTCATGCACCTTCCTATCATCATACCAATCTCTTCATATTGTTGATTTAATCTTGAATAACCCATTACCATCAATATATCAACATACTTATCATACTTACCACCCACCCACCCCTTCTTAACCCTCATGGCAGCCTGTATTTGTCCAAATTCAACCACAAGAAGACCTTTTGGCTTCCAACCAACATATTTATCCTCACAAAAACCCTAAAAAATGATGGAAATTTGAGTGTCAATGATATAATGTTGGACTTGCAAAGACAACTTAATGAAATTGAAAGAGATCAAGAACACAACTTGCAGCAGTAAGAGTTGGCTTAAATCAAGCATACCAACACCAACAGAAGTTGGATTATCAAAGGGAAAGATATAAATAATCTCTTGCAAAAGAGATTGCTTTTAGACAAGAGGAGATGAGGTTTTTGCTTGCCCAAGTTCAAAGGATAGAAAGCCAACCAACCTCTTCTAATTTAGATCAACATGCAAAAGAAGAACCTCCCAAGTACAAATTTCCAAGCTTTAAGAAAGGTAATCCTCTTGAGTCTTCAAGATGTTCTTTTGAGCTTCAAATTCCAAGTTTTAGAGAACGTCACCCTTTACAATATTTTGAACATCACCCTAATATCCCTCAAGAACAACCTTCTCCAAAACAAACTTCCCAAGATTCTTTACCGAATCAGCCTTCTTGTCCTATCACCATTCACCTTTGTAAAAATAGTCCCATTGCCTACCAAGATAGTTGGTTTAGTGAACAAGAAGAGGAAGTGTTTAGGGAAGAACAAAAAGAGTTTCTTGTTGTTGGTAAAAATTCCCATGAGGGGGAAGAGTAAAAATCAAACTTGCAATAGGTTGAGGAGCATGGTCTTTTGGGGAATCAAGATATAAAGCAAGAAAGAGGTGGTAAAATGAGGACTTGACATTCTTATTTGACAAACTTCCTTCTTTCATTGAGCAAGAAGAAGAGAGCATATAGGTTTTAGTGACATCACAAGTCTTGGGGTAGGTAGAGGATGAGAATGAGCATGAGAAGATGCTAATCTATATGGACAACCTTGTTTTGCAAGATAGAGATGAAGTTGACACACACAAAGAAGACTGCTTTGAAGTCAAAATCAATTCTCTTATATAGAAAAGTAAAGAAGAGGTTGAAGAAGGCATGTTTTGGGATGATTTGGATTTTTTTTGTTCAATTCTAGATGCCAATCTAGTACCTCTAGATGAGGAAAAACATGAACATGAGCAAAAGGCGTAAATCTCTATGTTTTTGCCAAAATAGTCACAAAAAGTGGTTTTCATAAGTCAACAAAATGGTGAAGAAGCAACCAAAAAGCAAGAAACCAGCAAGGAGACATCAAAGTTCATATTTTCAAGAGGATGTCCTATTAGAGATCTAGCCAAAATGGAGGCCAATAAAGCATCACAAGTCATGCTTGCAACCAAGCATGAAGTTGCGTCTGAAGAAGAAAATACTCAGCCTACTTGTCCACTTCTAAATAGCAGTATGTATGACCAACATGAACAGATAAGTGGATGTATTTTCATTTTCCAATAGGTATTATAGCATCTAGTTAGACATTTGGCATTTCTTCACTTTCTCTTGGTTACACATAAACACGTGAAGGATTGTAAACTCATGAAAAAAGGAAGCTATTTCAAACAATGGGTTAATGGTTTTGTTTGAGAAAGTCGTGTTACTAGTTAGAGTAGGTTAGGATAGGTTTCCTTTCAAGTCAATAAGTGTTGATGGATGTAGTTAGTCTATCTTTCCTCTAAGTGTTGAGGTACAATTAGTTTAGGTGTTTAGTTAGCTACTCTTGAGGTGTTACCAATAGGTTGTTAGGTCTGATTTAGTTTGTCTCGTACTCTTTTGACCCCTATGCCCAATGGATTTGTAAGGCTACTGGTCTTATAACTTCTAGCAAGCAAAACACCCTTAGAGGTCACCAAAGATGTTGATATTTTGTCATTAGTCTAAAGGCTTCCTTCTAAATGCTTTAGGCACCATAAATGCTTAAAGAAAAACTCTTAAAATTTCCCCAAGTCTCATTCCATTTTAGAAGGAGAATTAAAGCCTTTACTTTTCCTTTTGAGAGTTTCTAGGGTTAGTTGTTGTTAAACAAGTTGTTTTTCATTGAAGATATAGACTTTTTCCTTGTTGCTTTGTGTATGTTGCATGTGTTGAAGATATATACTTTTTCCTTACTTCTCTATGTATGTTGCATTTATAGGAAAACCAAAGGATGCATGGCATGTAGAAGGAATTAAGATCTCTAAGGGGAATTTTGACAATTGCTCAAGCTATTTCAAAAGGAGAGGGCACATTGCATTTAGAAAGATAGGTTCTAGGAGTTGTGCTAGTTCATACCCCTATGTTTAAAAGCTCTCAAAGTGCAATATCAATGAGGTTTTAGGCATATCAATAGGTATGTTGTTTCTTTTCAATGAGAACAAATATGCCATTGACTGATTTGTGCAAAGAGAAACTAATTAGCTTGAAGGGGTTTTTATCTTTTACCCATGGATGCATGCTATTTATGTTTATGATTAAGGAATGTGAAGGTTTTGTCCTTTGGACTTCTTGAAGATGACAACTAACTTTTGAAAAATTGGATACTCTATAGTGACTGCACTAGTTTTTGCATTTTTATGCAAGTGTTATAGGCAATGCACACCAAGTGGTTACTCATCTCATTTATGTGACAAGAAAGGATCTACTCTTTGTTATAAATGTAGAGTCACATAGAATTAAAAAAAATAGACTTCATGGTAAGTCACATGGAAATCTAAGGAAAGATGGATACATATGAATAATGGTTCCATCCCATGCATTTTAAGAAGCAACCTCACAAAGAAACAACACAATGGAGGAAAGTTAAAGCCTTTTCATTAATAAGGAGACTCAAGATGACTGGAGATACTTAGCAATGATAGCCTTCATGGTGCAGGTAACAGACCCCTTCATGTTGTTATTCCTGTGTACCATTTTTTGTTCTAAGAGCATACAAAATGTGTTCCTTGTATTGGGTGGAGTAACAATAGGGTGTATTTCAGCGTGAGACCTAACAGACATGGTGAGTGATTCTACTTTTTGAATATTCTTCAAGTTCATGAATTTATTAAGGTCATGGGAGTCACATTTAGACAAGTTTAAGGATGATAGTTTCAAAGCTAGGAGATGACCTATCATATGTTGTGACCATAAGGAATTTATACATGGCTATGCATAATATTTTGTAATGAGATGTCTAAAAGGACAACATATGTAAAGAAAGGACATGTTGTTTCTTAAAGTGTATGTTAAATGATAGTTCAAGGATAGTGGTAGGGTCAATAAGGTAGTGAGAACAAATTTCCACTATGACCAAATTCCTAATATGATGAAGATCTTGGGAATTGCTTTGTATTTGAGCATTTTAAAAGTTAGTAGTTTCCTAAGCAGCTTCTTGATTCCCTTGGTTAACAATATCACAAACAAAGGGTAGCACACAAGAACATACTATCATCATTTCATTAAAATTCACAATTATGTTAGTAATAGTTTCCAACTCAAGGGGAAAGGACATACATGTGAAAAGGGTTGCATGGCTTCAATAACTTGAAAGTTTGGCCTTGATCTTCTTGAAAGATTCTTTCTTCATGTTCCTTAAAAGCAAGATGACCTCTTCTTCATAAACAACTATGACATAATAATCTTTTGTGTTTCAGGCTTGTAGATGGATTTGGAAAGGGTGAGATCTAATAAGGTAAAATAAGACAAAAATGAATTAGAAAGGGATGATAGTGCATTCAAATTGAAATTAGAAGAACATGTACAAACAAAAAGAGTATCAATGGTAGATCTTTGGAAAGCTAGGAAGCATGATGAGATTATGGAGTTTGGCACAATGAATAAAGTATTTGCTGATATTCCTATGATGTGTTTATGTAGAGTAAAGATGAGAAGCTCCTTGAAAAGTTATGTATGCATGACAGTCAAGAAATGTACCATTATGATAGTGGCAGTCCCTCTGGAAGAAAAATGAGTAGGATTATGAAGAATATGGACATTCTTTTACAAAATGGCCAATGGCACTATATAGGGAAGTCAAAAGAAGATAGTGCACTATGATGAGGACAAGAAAAAAGTTTGATAACCCATTCAAAATATACCTATCATGAATGACCAATGATAGTTGCATGGGCATGGTAGCTAATGACTAAGTCTAGAGACATGGCATCTAGTATTATCTAGGCTCATCAAATGAAGACATTCAAGTTGATAGTAAACAAGGAAGCTACAAAACAACTAAGAGGTTTCATTAATCTCATGAAATAGGCCAGCTTTGAAGAAAGGGTTATAGTCCTATAGTCACTCTGTTATGGTAGAGGGGAAAAATAAGCTCAGTTCTTTATGAAGTGACAAAGTTTCAGGTGTAAGGTACATGACTATTATAATGCATACTGAAAAGAAGACAATTCATGACATGTGCCTTATATGTGAAGACAATCATTAAGGTGAACAGGAACAAAGGTCATGAAGTTTGATCAAGCAAAGGAGTTTCCCAGTACCAAGAATGAGGATAGTCCTAACAATAGCAAGTTCATGAAGTCAAATGATAGTTTAAAGATATGTATTGATGACAGTGAGAGACATTGAACGCTATTCTATGGTGTATGCCATTGAACATGCTAGTAAAAGGTAAGGGTATCTAGACTGAAATATATTTCCATTGGTAATGATGGTAGCTTGAGGATATGTTATAGACACTTTCTTAGATCCAACAGTGGCATTTATTAGTCTAAACTCCAAAGAATTGCTTAAAGAAGTTGATTGCTTGTTGGTGTTGGAGGGAAGTCAAAGGGGGCAGAAGTTGTTGGATTGTTGCTTTGTATATTCTCAAATGATTATCAATATGGAAAGGATTATGGCCAAGGAAACAAGGGTAAATAGAGAGAGTACACTTCTATAGAGGACAATGGCAGTCCCATGACGACTTGTTAGAAGGGTCATCAAATTGTAACAAGTTGTGTTCTCTTGAACCTGAACTCATTGGATGCTAACATATGGCCATGAGTGAAGGTGATTCAAGATACATTTCTCTTTTACAATTATATTTACAATTTTCCTAGAGGTATCTAAATGCAAGAGGGCTCTCACGGTCCCTAAATCTGGAAGGAGCATAAGTAATTTGTAGTAGGAGGCTCTCTCCCCAAAGTTGATTTTCAAATATTGGGCTAGATAGGAGTGACCCAAAGACAATATCTTTATTATAACTTATCTTTTAGATATAATTTTGTTCTACAATGTCCCCTCTACAAAGTGCTACTATTAGAAATACTGTTTATACAACTATAGGCAATTTTCAACAAAGCAAGGGGTAGTGATGATTATTACAATAACATCTCTCTAGGATCATTAACAATCATTGTGGTCATAGCATTAGAAGGTAGATATGACATTGAGTAAATAGTCAGGTCGTACAAATGATAGTTAAAGAGAACACCAGGGATGAATAGAGCCAAGCGATATGCCAAAAAAGGACAGTAATAAAAAATAAAGGCAATGGTTTCATTATAATCACAATCAAAGGTAGTCCAAGGGAAACATTTACATAAGATCGTGCATGTCCGAAAAGCATGGGATAAGAAGTTGCAGCAGTTGAGATTTGAATGAGCAAATATAACTCATTTCCACACGTTTAGTTTTTAGTTGGAGGTCAATTATGCTTTATCCCAAGCATCTAGGGGCAGTTGAATGAGTTGTGAAACTAGTTGAGAGGATGTAGGGGAAGGCTTTGACCATTTTGAACCTTTTTGAGAGCATTTAGGAGTTGTTTTAGGTGCCTTGATGGTAGATAGGGTCAAGGGAAGACTTCTTCATTCCAACACCTTTTTAGAGCACTTTTGAGGGTTGCAAAATAGGGTTTTTAGTTTTGGACGACCAAAGAAGGTTTGACTCAGCAAGAACATTTTTCTATCATTTAGCAACTGTTGGACAACATAAAAGCAAGCTTTAGGAGCAAATTTTAGTTAGTTCTCTTCTCTCTTAGAGCATTGTATTGTAACTTTATTGAGTTATTTCATGATGGAGCAACATATGTAGCTCATTTTTTAGACATGTACAGTTATGTAAGCACCTTTTATATCAATAAAATCAAGTTTTACCTTCTCAATATTTTGTTTTATTGTGTGCAATAATTGATCGATGTATTATCTTGTGATTTATATACAAATCCTTTATTGTATGTCTCATATCTCAACACCTTCAAACAAAAAAACTTATGTTTAGTACATGTTATAAGTTGTGTTGCTCGTTTAAATAGCCATTAAGTGTGAAATATTTATTTTCCTCTTAAACTGTGAAACTTAAACCTTCCTATGAAACATTGATGCATTAATATATGTGAACATTTGAGTTGTGTGAGAACCAACTTTATTATTCATCAATTGTGTGTGCAAAGCAATTGTGTAGGTATCAAAAAACCATTTGCTGCATCACTATATTAGAGTTTAGGTCCCATTATATGTTATCATCATCTCAGTAAAGGGTGCATACTTCTGTGACAAGTATAATTGTTGTTGTATTTATAGATTTCATACAATTATCTAGAATATCCTAGAATGGCTAATAAAATCCTCTAATGTGAAAAATCTAGAAAATGATGGAAGTTTCCAATAGATAAATATTATCTCTTGCACAATATTTTTTTAAAAATACATTCTATAAATATTCAAAAGATAAACATTTTCTCCAACTAGGCCTAAAATTCGACTATCATATTAAAATTTTATGATAGTTTGGTCATTTAAATGCATTTCATTTGACGTTTTAAGAAAAATGTAAATTATTAAAAAAAAAAAAAATTATGATTTATTTATTTTTTATATGAAATCTTCTATATTAAAATATTTTTATTGAATTTACAAATCATACATATTAAATATGAAACAAATATAATTTTTATCTTTAATAAAGTAATGCAAATAATTTAATTATTATTTTTAGAATATATTATTATGTATCATTTAAATTAACCAAGTATTTTTTAATAGGAATCATGATTCTTAAAAATGTCAATAAACAATAAATAAATATAATAATCTATTATAAACCTTCAATATGTAACTTGCTTATATTTAAACTCAAAATTAGCTTCCCAAAGAAAATAACTATTTTCTTTTATTATTTTTAAATTGAGATACACAAATTAATGATGCATTAAACATAAAATAAGCAAAAGCAAATGATATCAAAGGTCAAAAACTCTTCTTGACTTTGAATTCTTCCATATCTAACATACTTCATGTACCATCGTAAATTTTCACCCTTAACAAATTCACTTTATATTTTGTCCCCCTTTAGTTATTGGACCTAATTAAGACTCATAATTTCCTAAATTATGCATTTTGAGGCCCATTTGTACCATTTTATAATAAATTGCAATCATTGAACAAATGCATCTAGTTAGTATTTTACTCTCGACACTTTATGTCTTGGAAAATAGGGCCATGACCCATACATTCTTGGGCGTATGAGTCCTCCTACTTTGGCGAGGACCAATATTGAATATGTTGGTGTTAGCATATTAACATTCAAAATTCAAATTGCAAATGTCAACTTTTAGGATTTAATTTTCAAGAAATCAGCATAATTGTATATAAATACCTAGTTATTGCATCATTTGAAATCTACAAGGATTAACAAGCATTAAGGATAATTTATGAGAAAAGGTTATTGTCAAGAGCATTCAAGATCAATTCAAGAGCACCATTTTAGTGATTTATTATAGCAATTCAAGATCCAAACATCATGTCAAATCCTATGTGAGTTTATGTGTTCATGTTATCATTGTTTGTGAAGGCTAACCCTTGTTGTAGGTCAGCAAGCAATGCCAAGCAATCAAGCAAGCAAGATCCAATACCTTGAGGTGATGTGTATGATTCCAGTCCTTCAAGGAAGCCATTGAAGGGTGGTGAGTTGTAACACTTTGTGATTTCATCATTCCTTCCTATCATTTATCCATTTATCATTGATATTTCCATTGTGGAAGCGGAAACACTAACACGAGATTTGATTGAGGCAAGCCCCTAAATGTCACAACCCTTTCCTTCTCTTTGAATATGCAAGTTTCAGGTTTGAAGAGAATTGAAGGAAGCTTGAAGGCACATCATTCATTAGTGCAATTGAAACCCTACACCTTTTCAAATCACGAAAACGTACCTACATAATTATCCGATAGTGTTTTGACAATTTTGTAAGTGAAAACAAAGGTCTCACATGTTAGGATTCAAGCAGATCAGAGCAATAAACATTAACAATTATATGCAAATTAAATAACCAAGAAATAACAATGAAAAATAACACAAAATAGATCAACACAAAATTTTAACGTGGTTCACCCAATATGGGCTACATCCACATAAACTCAACCACCCAATGATTTTATTATCCAGTGCAAAATAGATTACAATCTCATGAAGCACACCACCACAACATACATCCCAACCACTTAAAACAAGCTTTTTGGAAGCTTCTACTTTTACAAAGTCATTTTTTTCATTTGACATGTTAACGGGAAAACCTTGACGTGTTAGCATGAAAGCCTTGACATGTTAAGGAGAACAAAAATCAAGGGTTGCATCCCCAAACCCCTGCTATTGGGGGATACCACCCCCAAACCCCCACAAGGATACATTACAAGTGTACAATATTTTCATGATCAGTCGCCACATACCAACATCAGATCTGTCATCAAAGCACTGCAAAAATAGAGTAGGATACCCCCACAAGGACCCATACACCCTTGGGCATATTTTTCCTCCTATTCAGACAAATACCAACTTTTCAAGATAGGTACATAGTCCCTTGCCCTTCCCAAATCTGCTTGCAATTCACTATTTTAGTTTATCAGTTGTCAGATCTTGTATTTTTCATATTAGGGCACATAGTCTAATTAGGTTAATCAAAGAAAATCATTTCCAATTCATCCCAATCCCCTAAATAGATGGATGTCTAGGTTTGATTGGCTTGCCCCCATGGTTGAAATTTAATCTCTACACCTTGTTGATCTCCATCTCAATGAAACCCTAGAATCAACCCTAGGTTCTTCCCTTTAGATATTAGGGATATCTTTTTATTTGTTTCACTTCATTCCAATTTACATCATTTTCTCGAGGTTCATTTAAAGATACTCTCATTAGTGCATACAATATATATCCAAACCTAACTTTGAATTTATAAGATCTTTGATGATGTTTTATTTTGAAAATCCTCTTTAACAATCATCAATACTTGCAAGAATAGTAAGCATGACTTGCCATAACTTTATCATATGAGAATAGCTTTTGTGCCAATATTTTGTGTCATGAAAGACTCTCCATATATCTTTCATGTTGAAAGCCTCACAACTCAAATGCAATGAATCAAAAAAAGAGTTTAACTCCCTTTCACAACCACTAGCATCAAATGTGAATAGAAATTCATTGAAATTATTTGTAGTATGTTGCAAATTTTGGAGAATCTTATTAAGACAATGCTTTGAAATATTATCTCAAGTTTTCCAATCTAATGGATAATAAGAAGGGTTGAAGAATTATTCTACATTAAAAAGGGGAAGATCAAGAAATATTTTTCATTCAAATAATCGATGAGAGATCAAATATAGCCTTTTGTGATATGTTCACAACTTTGTTGTGTTCCTTAAGCACAAAGTTTCATGGTATGCTTCCCTACATCACCATACTCAAATCCCTCAATTGGAATACGTATACATTTTAATTCACGTATACCAATGACAACATATTCCTCTTGGACTTCAATACATCCAAATTGAGAATCAATCAAGAATTTTGAAAGATAAGTTGTACCTTCTACAAATGTACATTTTCTCAAAAACCATCTATATACATTTCCTATTGCTTCGTCAAGAGAAAAACCAATAACTGGGATGTCTACATTTTCTTCTTGAAAAATATTATTCAATTTATTTAGCTCACCTAAAACATCAACACACATATGCAAAAAAATTGAATAGAATATATCCTATCTTTTCATACAATGATAAACACGTCTTATCATTATACCACAAAGTTAAGATAGCTAACATAAGATTCACATGCCTTATTACGATTTCTCCTCTAGATAACCATCTAATTGTGCACAATTGTAAAACATTTAAAACATAAATATGCACAATTCTAAGTAGATCATTCAAACCATTATTTCTTTTTGGTGTATTTGGACCCTTGAATGCACTTTATTTGTTATTTTTCAACAAATAATAAATCAAGTATCCTTTCAATAGCATATGTTTTCACTAACGATTTACAATGAGCTACACAATGCATCAAAATAAGATTTGGAATATTTTATTTTAAAAGAGGAACAAATCCATTTTGACACCCAACCATTGTAGAAATCCCATCTATTGAGACAACTATTAGTTTTGTTTATGGGTCGTCTATCACTTATCAATTGATTGATGGTATGATATATAATTTTCCCTTTTCCATATGACACATTCATGATCTTCATAAACATAAAAATAAGTGTCTCGTGACCCTATGAAGTTAAGTATCTTGCATAAACAACAAGGCTCTTCTCTAAACTCCAATCAGTACTTTCATGAATGATGCAGGAGCATCCAGTGGTGTAAGGGCAATCTTGCATCACCCAAAATTAGTTAAATTTCAAGTTTCTCAATTTTTAGATGTTTTTACATTTTTGGATGCCCTTTTTGTCATAATGAAATTCCCAATTTATGGTTTTTATTTTTTGTTCCTGGGTTGAAAGATATTGCAGTTTTAGTTTTCCAGATTTGCACCTGAAAATCTTCCGAGTTAGATTTGAGGCACTTAGAGTTCCCAAAACGGCCCCGAAACTTGCCAAAATCGGCTTAGCAATTTCAAGCTCGTTATTGACTTAGAGACCTTTCCAACGGTTCAAACGGTTCGCGAATCGGAGTCCCGGATCAAAAGTTATGGCCCCGGGAAGTTGGCGCACTTTCTAGAAGATACAATTGCAAATACTCTTTTGAAATTTGAACTTCATGTTGTAAATTTTCAGCGCCAAACTGCCTAAACTCAAATTTGAATGTTGTTTTGGCTCCAAACTAATGAGGAGCTCTATTTATGGGCGGGTTTCTAATTTTTGGGTAGCTTTTTGGGGACAAGCTCGCATATTGCGAAAG